>CM076577.1:1450508359-1451108359 GCA_034641835.2 Pinus albicaulis | reverse complement strand
CCAAAGTTAAACTTGCATAATATTAAAAATGATCTAATGTATAAAGTTAAACATTATAACTTGCATTTATCAAGTCAAATCTATAACTAATATAGCCTTGACAAATACTAATAATAAAATGAAAATTACTTAGTTAGCTATAATTCTACATTTAAGTGATATAATAATAAATTAAAAATTACACAAAGTTTTACCCTTAAACTTAGTTCAATGGGTAAGCACCTTGTTATGAAATCATATATAAAACAAGAAATTCAAAATTCAAATCTTAATAAATTACACACAATTCATTTAATTTTAGTAATTAAATACTTTTTACATCGTCTTTTAAAAAAACAAACGGAGACCGGTGAACAACATTTCAACTAGATCAGCGTCATGCTACATGAACCCAAAATTCCGCTTGCCATTCTAAATCGATTTGGATTTGTATTTCATTTCTAACCATCGCCAGTCAAGATAAACCCTATAAATCCCATAGATAAATCCTAGTATTTGACAAGAAAAGATGCCATCGCGCGGTTATCATCATTCATTTCTGTTGGGTTTCCTATTCCACGACACCACAACTTAACAGCGACGTAGGGGTCCGGTAAATTGCGTTGGATGGTATCCAAAATAAAGCAGAGCTGAGAAGTACCCTCGCACCGCTTTTCATAAACGTACAGCATGGCGTCCTGCGGAGTCGTGCAGCACCGCAAGATTTCGTCAGCACGCCGATCCACGGGGTCCTCGTCGATTCCGCTGTTTGCGAGGCCATCTGCGTCGTTATTCTGCTCGGGAGGCACATGCTGAACACTACATGTCTGAAATCTGCGTCGGAGCTCTAACACGGTGTTGTAATACCCTCTGAGCCTCTCATCCCTCACCAGGTACTGCCCGTTCACCTGCCACACACAATCCATTCATTTACATACCCAATACAGTTACCGAGCCCTGGAAAACAAAATTGCAGCAACCGGAGGAAGCAGGAGACTTACCTGGTTGCAAACGAGCTGACTACTTCCATACGCCACAATATCTGTAATACCATTAGCGAGAGCATGTTGAAGCCCCGCAATGAGGGCATTGTATTTGGCTATGTTATTAGTCAAGTTAGATCCCAGAAGACGGGAAAATCTCTCTATTTCTCGGCCGTTACTATCTCTGAGCACGAAGCCAATGCCCGCAGTGCCAGGATTGCCTCTGCAGGCTCCGTCAAAATGCAGTATGGCTGGAGGATTTACGATCTCTCCCATCCCACCCATGCTTCCCTTTTTCGTCGACATATTTTGCGAAAATGGGTATGGACGAGAATGCACGGGAACAGAGGCTGAGTAATGAATAATTAAAGGAACTAATAGCGTTTAGTCTTCCCAACGGCCTCGAATGGAGGAGACCAAAAGTTTTGCAGCAAATATAACTTAAATTGGATCTTGGGTCGATTACAACTTAGAATAGAGATATTTTCACTATACCTTCCTTCTGAATGATCGTTTCTTGTTGGTCTACCTGTACGTTATCTAATGTTTTGCATATTCTGAGACTTAAATTGGATCTTGGGTCGATTAAACTTAGAATAAAGATATTTTGACTATACCTTCCATTTGAATGATCGTTTCTAGTTGGTCTACCTGTATATTCTCTAATGTTTTGTATATTTTGAGAACACTCTAGGCAACATCATTCATAGTGGATGCCTCATATATGCTTTTCATTTTCATATAGTCTTCTTCAGCGTGGGGAAATCTCTCTTTAGATGGTTTTCTCGAAACTCCTAGAACTTATGGCCTTCTTTCATCTTCTCATTCCCTGATTTCTAGGGCTCATTTCTTTTAACACTAGAGTTCTTTTCATCTTCTGATTCCCTGATTTCAGGGCTCATTTCTTTTAACACTGGAGTTTTATTGATGATCTCTTCATCTTCTGATTCCCTGATTTCAGGGCTCATTTCTTTTAACACTGGAGTTTTATTGATGATCTCTTTTGGTGGAGCTATTAAACCTTCCACCCTTTCCTCTCCAGCATTTCTTATTCCACTCAACCTTGGTCTTCATGTTATGGTTAGAATATTCACAATAGTGCTTGTTCTTCCAAATAACCTCCTCTAAAGTTTTAGGATCACTGAACAATTTTTTCTTAGTACGCTGGTGGCAATCCACTCACATTCCTCTCCATATTTGTCTCCCATCCTTAGTGTAAGGTACATACCTTAGTAGCTCTAATAATTTGTATATTTTTTTCACGTGTCATGTGCCTGAGCTTGTAATCATAGAACTCGTTAGTTTTGTTGGCATAATATTTCTCGTACTTTTCTTACAAATACTTTTCAAATTTTTCAAGATCAGCGCCTTCTCTCTAATTCATTTGATGTTCTTGAGATCCTCCCACCATATATCAACTTTTCCCTTTAACCTAAAGATAGCTACCCTAGCCTTCTCTTAGTATAGTCAGTCATGCAACTTGAAGTACTTTATATTTCCAAAATCCAAGCCTCTACATCCTTTGTTTTCTTTATATCTCCTTTAATGGTTGGGTTTTTCTCTCTGAAGTTAATCTTTCATGGGAGTCTCTGTACTCTTCCTTTGATGATGATATCTCCCTTTGATGACGATATCTCGTTGCATTGCCTAATGATTGGCTAGGAATGCATAATTTTGTGATGCGGCAGTAGCTGCGTTTACCCACTTTTTCATATAAATAATTCATATCGATCAAGATCAACCCAAACCACGTAACCTCTATTCCGGAAGCTATTTATTTTGCAAGCATATAATATAAACCAAATTTTAAACCCACTAAAATGAAATCTCCAGAAATTTTTCTCCACATGCGGAAACTTTTCCATTTATCAGATTTATGGTTATAAACCATAATAAATATTAACTTTATATACTTCTTAATTGTGACTTCAATTTTGATTTAATCAAAATTCTAACTTACGGCATTTATGAATAAACCCCAAGGCTTTCGACTTTGATTTTAAATCAAAGTCCAACATATATATATACATTGGCCCATGCCTATCACCGATGAATCTTTAATGACATTAACATCTGACCTAAATTAACATCCAAGTCTCCAGTTATATATTCTTTGCATATATGTCACCAGTCTTTACCGAATCAACCAACTTAATATAAGTTATAATAGCTTACCATTTCGACGCTGATTAATACTTTAAATCTTCACCCTTGATTCTTCTTCAATCCCACGGCTATCAATCCATCACATTCAACTTAGACCGATATTTAACGATTTGAAACCTATGCGAAATAAGCAGTTTCATGTTGCTACGTGTCACTCGTGGAGGTTTATCGCACTCATCCACTTATTAGTGCTTACCATTTCAAACTTGTACGAATGCCGCTCACTGGTTTTGTGAAACCATTTCAAACTCCTCTATTGAATTAATTGAATTCGACTTGTACAGATCCTCCAATTTCATGTTTTCAATGAAATTCATTTATAGTCATTCGGCTTTCCAAAATACACCTGCATACTTATATTATGCAATTAATTTGGTAATTTGCAAAAAATTATCTGCTGTACATAATATAACTCAGAAATGAACTTAGAAATCGAGTTCTCTATATTAACACTCAACATTTACATAGGGATTTTCTTCCTTTATCTTCTGTATCAGTGACTTTTTCTTTAAATTTCTTGTAGGCTTAAAACAACTCCTATCTCTCTGTCCTAAATCTCTTCTCGCTATCTTCTATGCCTTTGAGGCTTACAATTTATACAAATGTTTCTGGAACCAATTTCGGTTTCAGATCCTCTATTTCTTCAACAAATTCCTAAGAATCCTCTTTAATCCTAAAATCTCTATTTAATCCCTAAGGACTCTCATAAATCCCCAGATTCATGAAACTAATTCTAATTTAGAAAATACAATTAATTCTCAAATCTCTCATATTCTCTTTCGAGAACATTTACAAAAATCATTTTAATATTTAATTTATCATATTTTAAATCACTCATCTCCAAATAAATTATTTACATGAGAATCCAATTTTCTAGAAAATATAAGACTCCTAAATATACTAATTTACAATAAAGTTGCTGAGCCGGATGCTTCTGCATCAGACTCCCAAAGTATAAATTTATCATGACCTCCTGTTCGTGTGCTTCCAACATTTTCCTCGTGGATCCCATATTCCGTTTTGCTCCTATCCATAAACTGCATTATTCTTCAATTGCACTTTTCCAAGCTTCCATACCTTATTCTGCATCTTCACACTAGCTATGCTTTCACAGAGTATTTTGGTCTTTTCCTTGTTGTTGTTTCTTTTCCTTCTTGCTGCTCTCTTCTTCTGAGACATGTTCATCATCAACCTTTTTATGCTTTCAATCTCTATGTTCAGGTTAACTTCTGTTTGGTAACTACTCTGTCATTTGTTGTTGTTTCTAAATATTGTTGTTGATATTTCTCTAAATATTGTTGTAGATATTGCTCTCGACATTGCTTCCTTCCAAACTTCCTGAATATATCTTAAGATATCTCCCTCTGCAACATCCTTCTTATGCTCACTACCTTCCTTGTAGTTGCTTTCCTTATTAACTAAGGAATCTATGGGTTCCTTCTGTTGCAACAATTCACCTTCATTCAAGACAAGTCCAAGAGATGGATTTCCTTCTGCAACACCTGTAAACATAGTCAAATTATCAATTTCGAAATTACAAGATCCAATGGTCTCATTTGATGATCTAGTCACCAAATCTTCTTTTGTAGTTTTAAGTCTCTTTTACAACTCAGAAAATCTCTATTGACTTTATTTCCAGCTTCCAAGGTTATCTTCATTGTGCCAATCACCATGATAGAATGATGATTTTTCACTATGTTTTCAGCAGCTAACATAGTTTCCCTTCCATTGCATTCTCTAACATTTTCCATTTGTTGTCCTTCTTTGCCTGCATAATTAACACATGAATTATCAGTATTAAAAATACAAGGTTTCAATGTCTCTTCCTCTTATCGAAACATCTCAGTATGCTGCTTTGAGTTTTCACTTAACTCCTTTGTCAGCACATTCGTATGCTGATTTAAATTCTTCATGAGACTGTCAGCTAGTCTCTCCTTCATATCATCTGTTTCAAGAATGTCTCCCTGCTCTTGTTCACCATAATGGACTCCTTTAATTTGCTGAACCATTCTTCCATCCTTATCCTTTGTTTCGTGATTGTTATTCGGGACAATTTCTTTGTCTTTATCTTTTAGCAACTCACCCTGAGTATAGATCCTCTTCTTTTCCAACTCTCTTCTTTGAAGATCTAACTTTCTATATAATTCAACAATTTCAAATGGAGTAGAATTTGGAAATTTTACACGACTTTCTAAACTTTCACTTGTTGTTGAACAATCATCAAATGGTCTTTATTCCTCTGCTTCAATATTCTGCTAAATATTTCCATGAGACCCCTCTGTCTTCATTTCTTTCTAAGATCTTACTATCTCAACATTAATCTGAACAGATTTCAGATTCAACTCCTTCTTCTTAACAAACGTCAAATTTTGTTCGCCATCCTGTGATGTACCTGCAATTACACACAAATCATTAGTTTTAAAACCACAAGACTTTTCAGTCTTTGCTTCATCAAGCATCAATCTTCCATAATGTACTTTCTGGTTTCTGGCAGATCCTATTTGTTGTGATTCAATTCCTTTGAGTCTTTCCTTTTCCAACAAAGAAATGTGTATATCTTTAAGTTTTTTGAACTCGTTCACGAGCTTATCATTCCATTTCTTTTGAAATAAGTTCCATCTAACCCATTTCCTCATTTTCCCTCCATGTCTTTGGCATTCATTCCCTGTGTCTTGCAACCATCCTTGTAGTACCTCTAGTTGTACTTTCATTACTACAATATCTCTTTCTTGATCCTCACCACTTATCTTATCTTTGTGGAATTTTTTAGAACCTGTTCTCTCATCCTCCATGACCATCTTCCTCAAGAGCTCATCAATGCTCAATTGGTGATCTGCAACATAACCTTCTCTTGTAGCAATCTCCTTTTGCTACTCAATACCCTATCAAGTTTCCTTTTTGAACTTGACCTCTTCCTACATATTCTTTTGGTTCATTCTCTTGAACCTGTTGTTCCTTTGGCTGCTGCACTCTGTCACCTTTCTTCTTTCTTCCAATCTCTAATTGGTTAGGTTCATTGCCATCATTATCAAAACCTTTGTCTTCATCTTGTCTGCAACCAGAATTCTTCAATCACAATTTTTAAATCAGATTAAAATTATCTCACCTTCAAGATCACTGCATGACCTTGTCATTCCATTGCTAGTACTTTGAATGTACTGTTCTCATGTATTTCTGCAATTGCCTATTAAACATCAAATTTGTATTTCTGATGCTTATCAGATTTAGAAACTGATGTCCTCTTATTTTTCCCATCACACACGTATTTTTAAAACTAATCTTTAATTTTCAAAAGAGAATTTCCAGCTCTGATACCAAACGCTGCAGTCGTAGCTGCGTTTACCCACTTTTTCATATAAATAATGCATATCAACGAAGATCAACCCAAACCATGTAACCTCTATTGCGGAAGCTATTTATTTTGCAAGAATATAATATAAACCAAATTTTAAACCCACTTAAATGAAATCTCCAACAATTTTTCTCCACAAGCAGAAAATTTTCCTTTTATCGGATTTATGGTTATAAACCATATTAAATATTAACTTTATATACTTCTTAATTGTGACTTCAATTTTGATTTAATCAAAATTCTAACTTACTACATTAATGAATAAACCCCAAGGCTTTAGACTTTGATTTTAAATATACATTGGCCCACGCCTATCACTGATGAATATTTAATGAGATTAACACCTGACCTTAATTAACATCCAAGTCTCTGCTTATATATTCTTTGCATATATGTCATCAGTATTTACGGAATCAACCAACTCAATATAAGTTATAATAACACTATAACTTACCATTTCGACGGCGATTAATACTTTAAATCTTCACCCTTGATTCTTCTTCAACCCCATGGCTATCAATCCATCGCATTCAACTTAGACCGTTATTTAACGATTTGAAACCTATGTGAAATAAGCTGTTTCATGGTGCTATGTATCACTCCCGGAGGTTTATCGCATTCATCCACTTACTACTTCTTACCATTTTAAACTTGTGTGAATACTGCTTATTGGTTTTGTGAAACCATTTCACTGTTTACTGGGCCATCACTTCGCAGTTCTGGTCTTCATTCCAGGTAAAACCTTCTCCTTTTTAATCTATCTATCTACCACCCAGTCGCGTGTTCGATTCCTCTCTTCAAACTTGAATGCTTGTTTCCCATATCCGCTCCAAACAATAATACCTCCTTTCAGCTCAATTTAATAACAACTACAAAAAAAAAAAAAAAAAACTTCCGCTTCTGGGCTCGATTCTTGACCTAAATCCTGGCTCCGAATTTCGAGCAGCCCGTGGAAACCCACGAGGTCTTTCAAGAACCGAATCCACTGGTTTAGATCTCCAGGGACTCGAACCGGGGGTATATGGACAATGCCCAGAAATACAACACAGATATATTGCTACTTGCAAAGAAAACTTCGTCGTCGAAACTCTCCATTCACAGAGATCCAAAACTGCTTCACTGTTCTATCTGCTATATTCATGGATTTCTTCTTCATTAAACGCAGAGCCTTCTTCCTTCTTTATTAAAATTCACTTAATTCACAGTTTCGAACTCCTTTTATCTTTGAGCTGGAACAAACCTCCATTTTCAGAATACGATTTTGGATTTTTAATAATTCCATCTCATTATTTGCAGTTGCAATAAAAACCCCAAATGGGTATCCTCAAACCACCGATATCTCAATTTAAATGTGACATCAACTAGCTAGATTTGACATTCCTATAAAGAAGTCACGGCTACTTGTATTCACAATTGATAATGCTCTAAAATAACAATACTGCCAGATTGTTCAATTAAACAACAGATGTGGAATTTAAAAGCATACACGCCAGATTTAGATCACTAATAGTTGCACAGGATTTGGATTTCATTTCATCAGGTTTATTTTTCATAGAAAACTCCTCCATTGAATTAATTGAATTTGACTTCTACAGATCCTCCAATTTCATGTTTTCAATGAAATTAATTTACAATCATTCGGCTTTCCAAAACACACCTGCACACTTATATTATGTAATTACTCTAGTAATTTGCAAACAATTATTTTCTGTACACAATATAACTCAGAAATGAACTCATATATCGAGTTCTCTATATTAACACTCAACATTTACATAGGAATTCTCTTCCTATGGCCTGATCTTCTGTATTAGTGGTTTTTTCTCTAAATTACCCATAGGCTTAAAACAACTCCTATCTCTCTGTCCTGAATCTCTCCTCTCTATCTTCTATGCCTTTGAGGCTTACAATTTATACAAATGTTTCTGGAACCAATTCTGGTTTCAGATACTCTATTTCTTGAACAAGTTCCTAAGAATCCTCTTTAATCCTAAAATCTCTACTTAATCCCTAAGGACTCTCATAAATCCCCAGATTCATGAAACTAATTCTAATTTAGAAAATACAATTAATTCCCAAATCTCTCATATTCTCTTTCAAGAAAATTTACAAAAATCCTCTCAATATTTAATTTATCCTATTTAAAATTTCTCAACTCCAAATAAATCATTTACGTGAGAATCCAATTTTCTAGAAAATACAATACTCCTAAGTCTACTAATTTACAATAAAGTTGTTGAGTTGAATGCTCCTACATTATTTTGTTTCTCAAAAGCTAAGGAAATTTTGTCCACTTTTTGTGTGTCTTCTCCTATTTCTTGATTGAATTCCTTCTACTTTCTTATCATTCCATTTCCGCTTCCAGATTTATGATGGGCTATCCTTCGACTTGTTCTTTTCCTGATGCCTAGTACCAATTTCCTGCTATATTTGTCTTCGTAATTATGATAGTCTTTGAAACAATATGGAATTTACTTTTTCTTGTTCTCTAAAATTATTTTGAGTTTATACCTTGTAGCTTCTTATTTCATCTCTTGCACTTCCAAGAGTGTCAATTAGTTCAATAATTTCCTCCTATTTCATCTTCCAAACTAATTATTCTTCAAGTCCTTGTTGGTTTTTGTTCATACCATGTTTTTGAGCTCTACTTCTCGTCCTTTATTTTCTTTGTTGAGCCTGGTACATGTCAATATGATTTTAAACGCACATGCAAATATTAGCCAACAATAAATTACATGCAATTGACACAATATATTGCAACCAATAGGTATACCAATCAATCATCTAGGATATACATGTGAGGCTCTTCAGGTCTAGTGTCAAAACCATCGGATCTGATACCACTTTGAAACACATACCCTTACCATCCCTAGACCCTATTAAGAAGGAAAGGGGGTAGTTACTATGCTAACCTTAGATCTAAGGCAGCGTTATGGAAATGGGGTCTAAAAATTTCAGTATTTTTCAACCTCCTTAAACCTTCTAATGAGTGACATAATTGTTTTCATAATTGATACTATTCGAGTGATATAAATTTTGTGTGAATATAACCTCTAGATTGAAATATGTGAATGTTGAAAGTTTAAGAAGTGATAAGTGCCACATCATTAACCCACTGTACAGTGCCCACAAGGTTCCCTTGTGATTCTCATGTGGCTATCTTAGTTAGCCTCCACATCACCACTTGATAAAATTATACTAGTTGCCAACCCATTCATATTGGCCATGTATAACCCCCCATGGGTTATTACCTAGACACACACACATATAAGAACCATCTTAGGGGAAAAATATATCTTGGTGAGAACTCCTTCTCGGTGGAGACTCACCTTGGAGAAAACCTTTCTCAGCAAAAACTTTATCTTGACGAGAGCTTACCTTGATGGAAATTCCCTCGGAGAAAAATAATTCTCAATGAAAAAAAATTCTTGGTGAGAAATCACCTCGACAGAAAGACATATCCGAGCCTTTCTCAATGGAAAATCTCTCAAAAAAAACTCCTTCTCGATGAAAAATCTATCTCATTGAGAACTCACCCCAGTAGAAACTCCTTCAGACAAAACTATCTCGAGAGAAACTATAAGAGTATATTGCCCAAAAAATCGAGACTGAGATTCTAAGATATTGGTCACATGAAAGAAAGGTCATATGTAATGAAGTTTATAATCATTGAGGGCTAATGATACTATGACCAAAGCTATTGTCGGGTATACATTGATACCATCTAACGGGATGCTAAAATCATCCAAGATTCATCCAACATTCCTAATTTCTCCTATGCATAGGTTTTCCATTCGCTCACTTTTGAAAGTTTTAAATACTTTTGTGTGTTTGATTATAAAGTGCCAGGCCTCACCCCTAGGCCCATAGTAGATACTAAGGCATAGGTGTTCTAGTCTTCTATCCCTCTTTATCTCATTTTAGCTTTGGCCAATCTCGGTTGGTGACTTGAAAAATAATTTGGTGCATATATATACATATACATACATCTGTGTGTGTGTGTGTGTGTGTGTCATTTTCATTGCTTAGGAGAATATGTCTAACTCTTGTGAGATTTAAAATTTTGTAACATAAGGCTTAATGGCCAATTTTTAGACTACATGCTTAAATATGCAACTTCATTTAATATATATTTGTATGTGTGCATCATTCCTAGGTCATCGTGACCATTTACATGCAACAAGAAAACAAAAATGCCTCCCAAGCATGAGAAGGTTTACAAAAGGATTGCATGAAAAAATACATGCAATAATTAAGTTTCTAATTCTATAAAATGTAAATTGACATGAAGGGAAGCTCTATTCTATGAAAAAAAAAAAATTGAGATCAAAGGAAATTTAGTCTATGAAAGTGATAGAAATACAATCTAGGAAAGGAGTGTACATATAATCTAGGAATGTGATAGAAATCTTAATTTAGTAAAGAAATGGAAATTTAATCTTCGAAAGAAATGGAAATTTAATAGAATTTAAATCTAATCTATGAAAACATGTAAACTAGATCAATAAAATCAAGTAAATCTAATATATGAAAGTAGGAAAACTTAATCTATGAAAGCATTTGAAATTTAGTCTATGAAAACGAATGAAATATAATCTATGAAAGCAATTCAAATACAACCTATGAAAGAAACTGAATCTACAACTATAAACAAATAAAGGAGAGACCAAGCATGCTCAACAAATCAAGGCCTCCAATGTTTAACAAGCACACTAGAAGTTGAAAAATAGAATAACATCATATATTAAGTCAACAAGCTAAAAAATGTTGAAGACTACCTAGAAAGATATTTTTTCAAGTATTCGGATTACATATTCTAAATTAGTTCTCTCTTATTCTTCTTCTCAATGAATAAATCACTCATATTTATACAAGAATTGCTTTGAGAAGAGGATAAGTGACTAATAAATTAAAATTATCCACTTTTCTTTCAAGTAGGTACAACCAATTTTCTAAAATTAAGAGATAATTATGTCTACAAATACTCTCACAAATCTCTAATATATTTGATAGTAGACACTTATCAAAATTCCATAATTCTTCTCCATTAATTGTGCTAAAATATTGATCTCAAATCTTCCTCAAGCCTTCAAGTGTTTGAAGAGGAAATTCGAATTTAAGGCTAACTCACAAAATATGACTTTGTTGGAACCTTAAAATATGCTTATAGATGTCACAAAATCATCCAACTTTTATATATAAGTGAAAACATGTTATTTTTCTAATATTTAATTATAAATTCACTTAAATTACAAAAATAAATTCTTTGGAAAATAATATGTCTAAACCCATATATAACCATGAAATTGATCTTAATGTAAGGTTATGGAGATGTAGAATATGGTAAAAAAATGAAGGACTCTAATATTCCAAATTAGCAGTTAACTAATTGGAATATTAATTTTGATTTATTTTAACATTTCCTAATCTTGGGTAGAAATAAACTCGATAGGGGACACACAACTAATAAATATGCAAAAACATGTTATTTTTCTAATATTTTATCATAAATTCACTTAAAATGCAAAAATAAATTCTTTAGAAAATAATATGTCTAAACCCATATATAACCATGAAAATGATCTTTATTTTGGAATTTCCTTTTTTTGGGTAGAAATAAACTCGATAGGGAACCCACAACTAATATATAAGTGAAAAAATGTTATTTTTCTAATATTTAATCATAAATTCACTTAAAATACAAAAATAAATTCTTTGGAAAATAATATGTCTAAACCCATATAGAACCATGAAAATGATCTTAATGTAACATTATGGAGTTGTAGAATATGGTAAACAAATGAAGGACTGTAATACTCCAAGTTAGTAGCCACCTAATTGGAATATTAATTTTGATTTATTTTGGCATTTCCTAATGTTAGGCAGAAATAAGCTGGGTAGGGGACCCACAACTAATAATTAAGTCAAATAAACTCTTTTGCTAAAATTCCTAAGGGAAAATTGTGGCTCTAAGTGGTGGGGCCAAATTTTCCTTTCGCCGTAACGTAGAAGAGGCACAGAAGGGACATCATGGGATTGGCTAGAGGAAGGAAACAAGTGATTGGTAAAGGAGAGGAAACGTAGGCCAATGCAGGACCGAAGGCATACTTTGGGCCTCAATGGATAAAAGGAGGAAGGGAAGGCTCATTTGGATTCATTCATTCATTCAGCTATTTTCTCCCTGTCATTTTGACAAAGTAGGCTTGAGCTGGAGATCCAAGTCAACAATATTTTTAGCACACAAGATATTCAAGCAGAGATCTCAACTTCTGCCTCAGGGGACTTCGAGTGCCAGCTCAAGAGAGGATTTCCACACTTTTTTGAGGAAATTTTCTACTTGCAGCATCGGGAAAAGCGTAGCCATTTCTGGACTTCGACGAGGAGGAGCAGACTATGCAGTGTAGTGAGGAGTTTGCGTCGGGAAGTTGGAGAGAAGGGAATTGTCATAAAGAGATTTTGAGGGGAGGCTAACCACCTCCTACAAGGGTTTATTACAGGATTCTAGAGACATTTCGAAGCAGATTCTTCTAGTTGTTTGATTTCCCCCAATGGATCATTGTGCCAAGCCCAGGAGGGCCAATTTCTGTAGTCAAAACTAGGAAAAACCCTTTCTTATTTTTTTTGGGTTTATTGAGGATAGCCCAAGATTAATTTTGCAGAAAATTTTTGGGTAGAAATAAGAGGGAAAACTGGGATCCAAACTCACTCAGCAGTTGGAGGAGATAGGGGAAAATTAGGCAGAAATTGCAAGGTAAATATTTGGAAAAATACTTCTTGGGTTACTGTAGGTTTCTTGAGTAGAGACCGTGGTTAAAAGCCCATAATTTTCTGATCATTATTGCAGGCCCTAGCAGTATATTCAGTGGATCAGCAACAACATTTTTGGGCTAGGCAGTGCAGAGACAGAGCCACATAGAGCCACTTCCAGCAGGAGATTTAGCTTGGGCTTGAGTTGTTCTTCAACCTACTTTGAAAACACCCAAATGCAAGCTTTCCAGCACCAATATTGTACTCATTCCATTCAATTGAATAAAATGGCTTAACAGTTGTTTTTGGCTCCAATTTACATGTTTTGATGGTGTATTTTTTATTGGTGTAGTTTCTAATGTATTTTCACTTTTATTAATGTTATTCCAAACTTGTGATATTAAAGTGGTATGACAGAATAACCTTGGCTCAACTTGTGGGAAAACATTCATTCTACGACAAGAAAAAAAAAAACTAAGAAATCATGGGATTCCAAGAATGGTTTAGCTCATACACCATGGAAGTAACCGTGACTGAGGTGATTAGGGCGCAAAAAATTATGGTTAATGTGGGGAATAAACTTATTCATGCAAAAATTGGGAATCATGACCATTATCAATTATAAAACAAATCCATTATGCCCAGAATGGTGGATAATACATCAAGATGGCAAGACATTATTACAACTGATGTGGAGTTATTGGCATCAAGTTGGTGGGCATACCAATCATTGGGACATGGAATTCAATCATCCCTCTCTTTTTGGGAGTTCCATGCAATAAGATACATGCACAAATTAGGGGGAATTTCGTGGAATTATGCAGGGATGATTAGATGGATTAAGGAAGAAGATGAAATTGTAGTTGAAGGGGGCATGGATCGCAAGGAGAGAACTGAGCATAAACTCATTGATGAGACACCACACATTGTTGAGGTATCCATTGACGGGGTATCCAGATTTGTGACCAAGCTATATGATGATAGGAACACATCATAGGTTGATGAGATGTTGGGAGATAGCTCCACCATTGTTTAGGAGATGATAGTTACAAGGGCATCTAGGTCTATGAAATAATTGTTGGATGACAATCTCATGCAGCTGACTAGTGAGCATGCCTTGCGTGTTGGAGTGTCTATGGAGGAGGGTGTGCATTGAGTCTGAAATTTACCCATTTTTTACACCTATCCTAGGCCTTTCCTCCCCTATTTTTGAACCCTTTTCGCTCTTTAATTATACCTAGTTCGGCTATGTTATATATTTTTGGCTAAAATGGGTACCATAAGCCCAAGGTATGTTAAATTATCATAAGAAGTGTCATTTTATCTAAATTCAAGTATTCTTTGATCTAGCTTTATCTTTATTGCATTACTACTCTAACTAGTCTAGAACTCGTGCGCATATTTGCTAGGTTCAAATAGTGTCGCAAATCCTGCAGACAAGTCATGCAGCCGAGATTCTTGTAGAAGTTATTGATTGCCTGTAGATATGTCGATTTCCTGCAACCATCTCAATTATCTGCAACGATATTGATGGTTGGCCATGCTCCACTCATCTCCAGATCGAGTAAAGGCATGTGTTTTGAAGGGAATTTTCTGCATATGGAAATTGTCCTATTCATTGTTTTGAATCCTCTTTTGCAACCACCCAAACCTCCATATCTTTAAAACACATGCCCACAGGGAGAAACAACTTCAGCTGCACAACAGAAATCATCTAATCCATGCTTCCAGTCATGGATTAGACTTAATAGAATTGTCAAATTGTATGTGTATCATCGGTTGTAGGCTTAGAATAGTGATCTGCTTTGTTCGAGCCAAATATGGGCTTCGAGAAATGTATAAATTGAATGTATTTCTCTTTGTAAAGGAGGTTTGGTTGAGATTGCTATTGATAGCAAGATATCGGATTGTAATTGACTGTAAATCCAGATTAATAAAATAGTCTATGTTATGTTTATCTTTCTGAGTAGCTTCTTCTACTTTTAAGGAGTTGTGACAGAGGGAGGCCCCCCTGTTGGAACAGGGTCTCCTACGAGCTACAAAACTGGTCCAGTTTTGAATACTTTTGATTAGATTTAGTCTAGCGCAGGGGTTTTAGGGTGGGTCAAAGCTCCAAAAGCATTGTAATGGGTAAAAGGGTAAACCAGGGGTCCAAAAACCATAGTTTGCGGACCATAGGAAAGTCTAGGCTAGATTATTATAAATAGAGGGACATTTTGTACTGAAAGGTAGAAGAAAAAGAGCTATTGATGCGAGTTGTGGTTTAAGTGGTCTGTTTGGGCTTTTGGGGAAAGGACTCCTGCTGGCTGTGTGCATGGAGATCCAAGTCCAGCTATGTGTAGACCCTGCTGCTGTGTGCGTAGGCTGGGAAGGGAATTGTAAGAAGGAATTAATGAATTGATGAATAAGAAAGGTTGATATAGAAATGAATCTATGATTACTCTTGGTGTTAATCATTGGTAATCAATACGTGTGCGTTTTTCTATATTTAAGCTACGAAAGATCTGTGTAAGTGTGTTTTCTATATTTGGATCTGTTTTTTCTACTTATGCAATAGTGTGCTTGTTTGGTCAATTTATTGTGTCCTAAATTGCTGCATTTAATTTGTCAATCCGGGATTCGTAAGCTGATGAAGTGCGGCGCACTATATGTGCAAGATAACCTATCTCTTAACTTTTTGTCGTTTTTGGTTTTCTAAGATGAAATGGAAATTCTAAAATGAAAACAAGTGTGGTTATGTTTGTTCAAGGAAATGATATCCTCTATAATGATTTACCAACTTGAAACTTAGAAAGGAATTTGAAAATTACAATGACAAAACTTGAAAGGAAATGAAAATGTGCTGCTGAAATGAAAAGTTGCTGCTAATCTAATAAATCAAAACAGTGAACTAGTGAGCATGAAACCAAACTATTCTTGCTGCTGTCTAAACACAAAATAAATTATGCTGAAAGAAATCCAAAAGTTGCAATAAAGTAAATCTAAATCAATTTACATCAACTTGTCTTATGATCCCTCATCATTAGTCCAGCTATGATTTTCGGAAGTAACCATAAACAACTTGAGTAACTGATATCTAACTTGCAGAAAGTAAACTAATATCAAACCACACATTCATAATTCAATCCCTCACCATCAGTCCAGCTGTGGCTTTCGGAGGTAACTGAAGATGTCATACACAATTTAATATTTCTAACTTGCAGAAAGGAAACTAATATCAAACTACACATCCATAATTCAATCCCTCACCATCAGTCCAGCTGTGGCTTTCGGAGGCAACTGAAGATGTTATGAGCAGTTTAATATATCTAAATTTGTAGAAAGGAAACTAATACTAAACTACACATTTCATAATACAATCCCTCACCATCAGTCCAGCTGTGGCTTTCGGAGGCAACTGAAGATGTTATGAGCAGTTTAATATATCTAAATTTAACTACTGAAGAAAATAAGCAAAACTGAATTAAACAAAGCAATACTGAAATTAAACAGAAACTAAGAAAACAAATTAGCAGCAGAACAATGTTAATTCCATGTCATTAGTCAAAAAGTTATGCAAATGCCCGGGCTGCCTATCTATAACCTGAAACAAGAACACTGATCAGTGATTAATAACATAAAACATGAAAGACAGAAATGAAATGGAAAGCATGAAAGTTTATAAACAGAAATGAAGCATATGTATCATGAATAATGCAATGTATAAACATGTGAATGGATTATGGCACAATGAGCTTTAAAGAAATGAAATAAGAACTATACAATAATGCACAGAACCTTGGCAAGTGCAGGGGCCCTCTACACCAGCCTTGGCAAAAATCTTCAAGTACGAATCACGTTGGAAAACAGAGTCTTCTTATATTAATATGCAGTCATAACAGTAAGGTAGTATTACAGCACAAAGGCAGCGTAATTACATTACAGAGCAGACAAATAAAAGATAACAGAGACTAACATCGACTAACTCTATATGTGTATGCAAACGCGTTATATATAACAAAAGAAATATAACTGTCTCCTAAAGTTTATGCTGGTGGAGAACACGTAGACCATTACGTCCACGGATCTAGGATCATGGCCATGTTGGAAAGTAAATCTATGAGGAGTGGATGCTTGAATTCGGCTATGGAGCCATGTACAGATGTCGACTTGTCCTCCGCAAGCTCAGAAACGGCCATATGAACCTTTACGTGACACGGAACAGAGTCCTGTCACCGTAAGACTCTATGGTTGACTTCCATGTGGACGCCTTTGACCGCGGCTTCTTCAGATGAGTTTGCTCGAACCAATAGGACACGAACCATGTCCACATCATTCCTGACTTGCCCATGTGGCTCGTTTTCCCTGTAGACACCTGTAACATAGAGTTTCACAAAATAGTTGCGGAAAGTTGCAGCAGCTGCGGAAAGTGGCAAGATTCCGCAGCTAAATGAAAAAAATATAAATCAAACAACAGACACAAAAATATAGTTAAAAACCATGTTAGATGCTCTTTTGCAATTAATATACAATGATATTGACAGTTTGGGAGGTTCGGGTGAGTGAAAAAGGTATAGAAAAGTGTATGGAAAAGATGCAGAATTGAGACTCAACATACCCCCACTGTGAAGGTGTTGCATGTCCTCATGCAACCAAAATTTTGATATTCCTTCCTTAGTTCATATGCCTTGACACTTCAGCCAGCACATCCAATCCTCTCCTCCTCTTCTTTGGAGCTGCCAACATTCTGGGTTTCTTCATTAAGCACCTAAATTTGATATTAACCAGTGCTCTGCTCAACTTCTGGCATTTCCTTTTCAATTTCTTGTTCTTCTTCTGCCATATTCCTAGATGTAGCATGGTATTATCATGGATGGTTTTTTCCAGTTTGCCTTGTTCCTTCAATGTCTCATTTTCATTTTTGATCTGCCTATTTAAAACCTCTAGCTCAAAGACTTCCTGTTTTACTGATTGGACTAAATCATCCTGTACTGTATGAGGCTGGATGGATGAAGTACTAGGACCTGTAGCTGCCTTTTACAAAGATTCTATATAGTCATATACTTCCTGCTACTTGGGGTCTATTTCAGGAGTCATTTTTGTTGGGCTGTCCCCAAAATGCCGTGAAGGAGTGTTATCTTCAAAATCTGGCTGAGAAGGGCTCACATCAACATCTTGCTGAGAATGAGATGGAGTATGTTCAATGTCTGACTGAGAATGAAATGAACCAGGTTCACTAACTGAATGAGATGGACTATGGTCAACTGGGGACTGTTCAGATGTTTCCTCTCCCAAGTCAATGAAATGAGGACCCTTCATTTGCGTTTTCCTCAATTTCCCCTTAAGTCTGCTGCTTCTTCTCACACGCTGTGGTGCACTATCCTTTTGTTTTTGTTTTTCTTTCTCTGTCTTCTTGGCCATAGATGACTGTTTTTGAAGATAAACTAGTCTTTCAGATAACACTTGATTATCTTCTTCTTCAGAAGAAGGAGTTTTATGTATAGCCTCAACAGTTTTTCTCTCTTTTGGTATTATTGGCTTCTTACCCTTGATTTCTTTCTTCTTCCTCTTTGACAGTCTCTCTTTCCTATCAGTTATTTCAATGGTAGTAGTAGGAGTATTTTGAATTTCATCAATTGTTCTTTTTCTCCTACTTCTTCTTGCTGTGCTACCTTCAGGAATTTCTTGAATAGGAGTAATTTGAGTTTCATCATTTATTCTTTTTCTTCTACTCCTTCTTGTTGTACTACCTTCAGGAATTTCCTGAGGTTCCTCAAAGAAATTTCTAACCAGAAATTGTTCCCATGTGTCTTTCTTTTCCTTTAATTCCTTTTCAATCAAAATTTTTACAAGGCCGTGGTGATATAGATGGGGTTCTACATCTCCTAAATGTTTCTGAACAGTCACAGACATTTTCTTCAAACTATTGAACAGAAAATATGGGAGATTGAGAGTTTGATTATCTAGAAAATTCATCAGTAACCTGGTATGGTACATATACATGGACCCAAAACAGCCTTCACATGTAATAAATTTCTAAACAACTAGCAGCAAAGTAGCCCATTCCTCTTTCAATGCATGCACAGGAATTCCTCTTTTAAAAACGGTTATGTCCATACCTTGGTTTCGTAAGATTGTTCTCCATGCTTCATCACTGATGCTTTTATTTTTAAACCAATGCTCACCCTCTTGAAGAAGTTTCGTGGCGGTTGCTATAGATGCTTCATTGACCGCAAACTTAAGGTCTCCAATCTCTGCTTCCAAGCCATCAAACGACCTTGCGAATGCCTTCGTGACTTCTTTATAATAACCTCTAAATTTCTGGATAAACCGCAACCAATTTTCTTTCTTCAATATATCCTTTACTTGCGGATATCCCTCTATAAACTTAGGTCCTTCCGGTTCTGCTCTTAGCAACTTACCCATTTTTTCTTTTCTGCTCTTCACAAATTTGCCTGCGTGAGGGTTCAAATGGAAATAGAACGGCTGAATGCACAGAGATAAGCGCAATGACTGTGGGTAAATATCAGAGAATGGGAATGAGCACAATGAACGAAATGGAGTGAGACAGAACAGAGTGGGGTTTCGTAAGCACGGTAGAGACACGACAGAGAGATTAACAGAGTATAACACATCCGGCAGCGTTTTGAATTTTTGTGGCTGCACAATAAATATGAGCACGTTTCAACAACGGTTATGGATTTATGCGACTGTAAGAGTCCGTGGTCAAATCAAATACGTCTCATTGTCACCGGTGGAATATTGGAACATGAGTGAAGATCGGGGGTTTAATGATGAAACCGTTTGAGAATGAATGCGAGAGGATGATATGGGGATCAAGAAAGGTTACAGAATTGTCAATATAATCATTGCACATAATGGATAGAGCTTTATGGTTCAGAACTATATAAAAATGTGTTTTTCAATGCTATTTGAAATAAATTTTATTCATACCTTTGGAATCTTTGCCTTTTCCTTGTTCTTCAACTGGTTACTCTTTATTGGTATCTTGAATGCTACCTGTCTTCATTTTTGATCCTCTCACCTGCATTTTATTTCATGATTATGGAAATAACTTCTGTCTGTACATTCTTTTGAAAACAGAGTAGTAGCTGTGGAATCTTCTTCTGGCTGCGGAAACTGGAGTCAGCTGCGGAAACTGACACAACTATTACTTGGATGAAATGGAGATGAACAGATGACAAATGACTAGATGGAAATGGTCATGGAAAAGATTTTTATTGATGAAATGGGTAAAATGAAGTGGAATGGAGTGAGATGAAGTGAAATGAAATGAAATGAAGTGGAATGGAATGGAGTGAATGGTCACAAAATTTGTGAAATGAAAGAGAGATTTTTTTTTTTGGAAAATATAGAGTGTCAGGTGTTCCTGATTTTCACCTTATATTTTCTGTATAAGACTGCTAATCAGTGATTGGTTTCAGGCTTATACCATTTTTTTTTTTTTTTTTTAAACTGAAAAGAACAAAAGCTAGGCTGGTGGAGAAGAAGAACTCTTCTGTACCAGCCTGATTGCAGAACTTTCTTGAAACAATTTGACAAAATCCTCTTTTGAGAGTGGCTTATGATAAACTTTCAATCTATGGCCATTCACAATAAGAGGAGTTTGAAACTCATCAATGGTCTTGATTCTTACTGCTCCATTGCTAAAGATCTTGTCAATCTCATATGGCCCAAGCCAATGAGTCTGAAATTTTCCTTGAAAATATTTAAACTTGGAATCAAATAACAATGCCCAATCTCCTTCTTGAAACTTCTTCTCTTTGATGTACTTGTCATGCCATTTAGCTCTCTGATATTGAACTAGATCAGTTCTTAAAATTTCTTCTTGTCTGATCTCATCTAGCTCATTCAATTGCTCCATTCTATGCTTTTGGGCTTCTGATAAGTCCATCCCCAAATGAACTGCTATCTTGAAGGTCTTGACTTGGAACTCAATGGGGAGCAAGACTTCTTTCCCATAAACAAGTTCATAGGGAGAATGTCCTGTTGTATTCCTCCATGTAGTTCTGTAGGCCCACAAGGCTTCAGGAAGCCTTTCTGCCCAATCTCTTCTATGTAGATGAACAGTTTTGGTGATGATACTTTCAAGAACTTTTTTTGTGGACTCCTCTTGACCATTTGCTTGCGGATGGTAAGGAGTATATCTTCTGTGCTTGATTTTGTATTCTTCCATCAACTTCTCCACCAAGTTGGATGTGAATTGGCTTCCCTGATCTGTCACAATTTCTCTTGGAACACCAAAGCGAGTAAAAATATCCTCATAAAGAAAATGAACAACTGAATTTTCAGTAGCAGATACTAATGGTTTGGCTTCTACCCATTTAGTAACATAATCAGTACAAACCAATATATACTTCTTTTGCTTAGATGGTGGATTAATAGGTCCAATGAAATCTAAAGCCCATTTTTCAAAGGGTTCAATGAGTACTTGTGTTTGCAATGGCATTTCATTTGAAAGGGTAGGTTTCCCTACTCTTTGGCAGCTGTCACACCTTTTGACATATTGTTTTGCATCTTTGAAGAGGAAAGGCCAATAATATCCTAAAGAGAGGATTTTATAGGCTGTCCTTTTGTCTGCAAAGTGTCCGCCGCATGGTTCATCATGACATGCCTTAAGAATATCAGACATTTCATCTTCCCTGACACATCTTCTGATCACAAGATCTGGCCCTGTTTTAAACAATTCGTTAGAAATCCATGAATATTTTGAACTCTCTTGAATAATTTTTCGTTTTTCACTTGGAAATAAATGTGAAGGTAGTTTCCCTATAACCAAATAGTTAGCAATATCTGCATACCAAGGAGTTTTAATAGTTACTGCAAACAAGTATTCATCAGGAAACTTATCCTCTACAGGAGAATCTTCTTTAGTATTCTGAATCCTAGACAAGAAATCAGCTACTGTATTTTGTTTTCCTGGTCTATCCAACACGGTAATATTGAATTCTTGCAAAAGTAAGAGCCATCTTGTCACTCTGCCATTAGTAACAGGTTTGTTCATTAAATATCTAATTGCAGAATGGTCAGTATGAATAAAAGTTTCATAGCTTGTTATGTAATGTCTAAACTTATTAATTGCATGAACAACAGCTAAAAACTCTTTTTCAGTCACGATATAGTTCAACTCTGTGGGAGTCAAATTTTTACTGGTATAATAAATGGCATAAGGAACTAAATCTTTTTGACCCAACACAGCTCCTAGAGCTGTATCTGAAGCATCCGTAGAAATATGGAAAGGGAGTTTCCAATTTGGTCCTCTCAAGATAGGTGCTTTAGATATTCTTGTTTTCAAAGTTTCAAAAGCTGATTGACAATCGGGATCCCATTTAAATTCACAGTCTTTTGTAAGCAATTTAAAGAGTGGAGATGCTATTTTAGTGAAGTTTTCTATAAATCTTCTATAGTAACCAGTAAATCCTAAAAAACTTCTAACATCTCTTTGACAATTTGGAATAGGCAACTTGGAGATAACTTCAACTTTTGATCTATCAACCTTAATCCCATCTCCTGAAATATGATGTCCTAAAACAATCCCTTCAGTAAACATCATAAAGCATTTTTCATGGCTTAATGAAAGGTTTGTTTCTTTACATCTTATAAGAACTTTTTTCCAAATTTTCTAATGCCTCTTCAAATGAATTACCATAAACTGTAAAATCATCCATATAAACCTCTACACAATCATGGATTAGATCAGAAAAAATTCCTAGTACTGGTCTTTGGAATGTTGCGGGTGCATTACATAACCCAAAAGGAAGCACTCAGTAGGCAAAAGTTCCCCATGGACAAGTAAATGTGGTCTTATCTTGATCTTCAGGTGCTACCTGAATTTGATTATAGCCACTAAAACCATCCAAAAATGAAAAGTACTTTTTACCTGCTAATGTTTCTAATACCTGATCGATAAAAGGCAAAGGAAAGTGATCCTTCAAAGTTGCTTTGTTCAATTCCCTGTAATCAATGCATACCCTCCATTTACCATTCTTTTTAGGTACTATAACCAAGGAGAAACCCATCGGCTATCTGAAATTGGATAAATGAAGTTTACATTGAGTAGTTTTTGGAGCTCTTCTTTCACTATCTCCCTAAGATTTGGATTCATCCTTCTTTGAGGTTGTCTGATTGGTCTACTGTTTTCCTCAATATAGATGTGATGGATGAAAGTCTTAGGATCAATACCTTTCATGTCAGTATACTCCCATGCAAATGCAGTAGAATGTTTTTGCAAGATTTTGGTTAGTTCTTCTTGTTGTGACTTTTCCAAATGTTTGTTGATATTCAATGTTTTTCCTGGAAAAATCTCAATAGTAGAACTACTAAACTCTTCCATAGAGTAAAGAGACATTTGTCTTGATGATAAATATTCTATGTCAGATTCCAACTGAAATTGTGTGGGGTCATATTCTGAAGATGTCTCAAAATTTTCTAATGTGTTCGGAATTTGACTATCCTCACTGATTTCAGAAATGGTAAAGACAGGTTGTATAGTGTCCTCATCATCAACCCATTCATTGTCTCCTACTTCTGTGATTGCTCTTGCTGGAGGATACAAATTGAATTTATTTGTCGAATTACCATTAGAAATGTACATGTCCCCAGATCTACAACTAATAAAAGCATCAGCTGTGGCTAGCCAAGGTCTTCCTAAAATAAGTGGGTGCCCTCCTAGATTATTCTTGGGAGTCAAAATAATAAAATCTACTGGATATTCCCAAGAATCTAAGGAGACTGAAATATCTTCTAATACACCATCTGGTTTAATAATTGATCGATCTGCAAGTTGCAGTAAAGTAGGTGTAAAAAGAAGGTTAGGAATTTTTAGCTGTTCCATAGTCTGTCTACTCATAATGTTGATAGCAGCCCCTAAGTAAATCAATGTGTTTGGAATTTCTATCCCATTTATATGTGTCTTGACAATTGGACTTCCTGGATCTACATACTTCTGCATGGTAATTTTTCCCATCATAATATCTGCAATCTTTCCTACCAGGTGGATTCTTCTTGTGTCTTTTAGTTTCCTTCCTGGTCTTTTGAAACTCAACTCCTTTATGGTTTTTGCTAGAATAGGAATCTCTCGAATGACTTGTAACAAGGGAATCTTGATACAAAAATTCTTCAATTCATCTAGAAAGTCATAGTTAGGCAATAATATTTGTTTTTCCACCCCCTTGTCAATTTGTAGTCTTTCAGGAAAAGGAGGTGTAGATAAAGATGCAGGTTGCTCAACTATAGGAGTTGTGGGTGTTGTCTTTTATTTTTCTTTTTGAATGCTTTAATTTTGAAGAGATGCTTCCTCAGAATCCTTATTGACTTCAAGAGAATCCTCCTCAGAGGTATCTTGCTCTTGAATATCTATAGAAGGTTTTTCTAAAACTCTACCAGATCTGAGTTGTACATCGTTGAGAGGAACAATCATATAGGTAGGAAATTGTTGCCCTTCTACCATGTAAGTATTCTGAGGATTCTTATTGTTAGGATTTGGCAATGGCTAAGCTGAAAGTTGATTTGTCTTTTGTTGGTATGGGAGCATGAGTTGAGGATTTGGATTTTGTTGAGAAGGTTGTTGTTGTGGAAATGGCAATGAAAGTTGTGAATTTGGGTTTGGAAATTGTGGAACTTGTTGATTTCGAAAAGATGGAGGATTTTGATAAAATTGAGCAAATCTCCCATAAGGATTTTGCATCCCTTGTACCCATGGCTGATATGAATTTTGATGTTGGGGCCAAGGTTGTTGCCAAGGATTCCAATTTGGTGGGGTTTGAAAATTCATAGGGTTGTTAAACCCTTAAGTTTGTTGTCCCTGCCAAGGTCTCCTTGCGACAAAACAGAGAGATTCTACTGAATTTGGGTCTTCTTGAAAGACAACTTTGAGTCCAGGAATTGAAGGACAATCCTTGATCTCATGATTCTCTGAGCAAATCATACATGTTTCTACAACTTTTGCATCCAAGGGACATTCCCTTAAAGCATGTTTCTTCCTACATTTCGGACAAAAGATAGCTAAAGCATCTGTTTCTGCTTTCTACTTGTTTTGGATTTTAAGGGTGTCTAGTTGTTCACTAAGGCTCCCTAAGATATCAGTTTTGAATTCATCAAGCATATTACCAATCTCTGCCCTACTTACTGATCCAGTTGTAGATTTGTTAGCCCTAATAAGAGAAGGATCCCTAGGCCCTTTTCATGTTTTAGATTTTCCTCTTGAGAGATGGACACATAGTTCTGTTATGTCACGAAGTGGGAGTTGAGAAATGTATCCTTTCCCCATCATGTTTAAAATATCTATCCATTCATCTCTAATGGCTTTTAATATGAGGGCTTTCAAGGTTTCATCATCTAAGTTGCTCATTTTTGCTCTTTTCAAGTTGTATTGAAATCTTTCAAGTAAGTCTTCCAAATTTTCATCTTCTTTTTGCATCATCTTGAATACCTCATCCTTGTGATTGGTGGGCATACAATAGTCCAAGTATCTATCCAAAATTTTTTGTTTCATATCATTCCAAGTCCTAATAGATTGAGTGGCTAATCCCATGAACCATTTCAAAGGATATCCTTTCAAAGTTGAAGGAAACAGTTTGAGTTTTTGAGAATCTTCCATATAGTCATAAGTTCGGCACACAACTTCAAACTCAAACAGAAATGTTTCAGGGTCCTCACTTCGCAATCCATAAAAGTTAGGGAGGACAGATGGTGAGATATTTTTCATTGTTGCATGAGTTTCCTCATCAACTATAGGGAATCCAAACAAGTTGTCTCTTTCCCTATTTCTACCATTATTTCCTTCACCATTGTTGTCTCCATTGTTTCCTCCTCTTCTACCTCTACCTCTACCTCCATCTATTACTTCCTCTGCCATGATAGTTTCTTTAGAGTCCTTAGAGTCCTCTAGTTCTTCTACCAAGGGAGGATGAGAGAGAGTCTCTTTGTTTTCTAAATGGGATTTAGTAGATGGTATAGGAGAATCCTCTAATTCAGCTGTTCCTTGAGTTCCAAAAATCTTAAGGCTAGGGGTAGATGGTGATGAATCTGGTCTATGCCTTGAAGAAGATGGAGTTGTGAAAATTGAACTCTTGGCTTTAGCTATAAACCTTCCCCTAGAATCTCTTGCTCTATGCATGTCATTTTTTATTCTTTTTTTAAAAAAGTTGGGCTAATAATTCTCTTTCTGATCTTCCAGATCACACTAGGTGAAAGAAGAGAGCATACTTAAGAAATTACTAAACCAATAACTCTCTTTTCTGATCCTCCAGATCACACTAGGTGCAAGAGGAGAGCATACTTCAAGAAGTTATCAAGTTTTCCCTTCTTTTATGATTTTATGTTTTTTTTTAAGAAATTGGCTACCTAGTTACACTTCCCCGGCAACGGCGCCAAAATGTTTGGTCAATTTAGTGTGTCCTAAATTTCTACATTTAATTTGTCAATCCGGGATTCGTAAGCTGATGAAGTGCGGCACACTATATGTGCAAGATAACCTATCTCTTAACTTTTTGTCGTTTTTGGTTTTCTAAGATGAAATGGAAATTCTAAAATGAAAACAAGTATGGTTATGTTTGTTCAAGGAAATGATATCCTCTATAATGATTTACCAACTTGAAACTTAAAAAGGAATTTGAAAATTACAATGAAAAAACTTGAAAGGAAATGAAAATGTGCTGCTGAAATGAAAAGATGCTGCTAGTCTAATGAATCAAAACAGTGAACTAGTGAGCATGAAACCAAACTATTCTTGCTGCTGTCTAAACACAAAATAAACTATGCTGAAAGAAATCCAAAAGTTGCAATAAAATAAATCTAAATCAATTTACATCAACTTGTCTTCTGATCCCTCATCATTAGTCCAGCTATGATTTTCGGAAGTAACCATAAACAACTTGAGTAACTGATATCTAACTTGCAGAAAGTAAACTAATATCAAATCATACATTCATAATTCAATCCCTCACCTTTAGTCTAGCTGTGGCTTTTGGAGGCAACTGAAGATGTCATGCACAATTTAATATATCTAAATTTGCAGAAAGGAAACTAATACCAAACTACACATTTCATAATACAATCCCTCACCATCAATCCAGCTGTGGCTTTCGGAGGCAACTGAAGATGTTATGAGCAGTCAATATATCTAAATTTGCAGAAAGGAAACTAATACTAAACTACACATTTCATAATACAATCCCTCACCATCAGTCCAGCTGTGGCTTTCGGAGGCAACTGAAGATGTTATGAGTAGTTAAATATATCTAAATTTAACTACTGAAGCAAATGAGAAAAACTGAATTAAACAAAGCAGTACTGAAATTAAACAGAAACTAAGAGAAACAAATTAGCAGCAGAACAATGTTAATTCCATGTCATTAGTCAAAAAGCTATGAAAATGCTCGAGCTGCCTATCTATAACCTGAAATAAGAACACTGATCAGTGATTAACAACATAAAACATGAAAGACAGAAATGAAATGGAAAGCATGAAAGTTTATAAATAGAAATGAAGCATATGTATCATGAAAAATGCAATGTATAAACATGTAAATGGATTATGGCAAAATGAGCTTTAAAGAAATGAAATAAGGACTATACACTAATGCACAAAACCTTAGCTGAGCAGGGGCCCTCTACACCAGCCTTGGCAACGATCTTCAAATACGAATTAAGTCTGGAAACAATCTTCTTATATTAATATGCAGTCATAATAGTAAGGTGGTATTACGGCTCAAAGGCAGCGTAATTACATTACAGAGTAGACTTAATAAAAAACTAACAGAGACTAATCGGGACTAACTCTATATGCGTATGCAAACACGTTATATATAACCAAAGAAATATAACTGTCTCCTAAAGTTTATGCTGGTGGAGAACACATAGACCATTACGTCCACGGATCTAGGATCATGGCCATGTTGGAAAGTAAATCTATAAGGAGTGGATGCTTGAATTCGACTATGGAGCCATATACAGAGGTCGACTTGTCCTCCGCAACTCAGAAACGGCCATATGAACCTTTACGTGGCACGGAACAGAGTCCTGTCGCCGTAAGACTCTATGGTTGACTTCCATGTGGACGCCTTTGACCGTGGCTTCTTTAGATGAGTTTTCTCAAACCAATAGGACACGAACCATGTCCACATCATTCCTGACTTGCCCATGTGGCCCGTTTTTCCTGTAGACACCTGTAACATAGAGTTTCACAAAATAGCTGCGGAAAGTTGCAGCAGCTGCAGAAAGTGGCAAGATTCCGCAGCTAAATGAACAAAATCTAAATCAAGTAGCAGACACAAAAATATAGTTAAAAACCATGTTAGATGCTCTTTTGCAATTAACATACAATGATATTGACAGTTTGGGAGGTTCAGGTGAGTGAAAAAGGTATAGAAAAGTGTATGGAAAAGATGCAGAATTGAGACTCAACAGTGCTACTGTCATAAAAATATATAATCATAGATCTAGCGCACGTGGATGCGAATAGAGACCTACTTGGCCCTACGCAGAACAAGGTGATCTGGGTATCACAGTGCCGAACGCAGCTCTGCTTGCCTTACCTATCCTTTCTCAGGGTTCAGAAACTTGGTTCCAGCACCCACCCATACTACTTCGGGTGAGACTTTGACCTGCGCAAGTAGGTCATTGCCGAAAGGGCCAGTAGTATAGGGGTTTTTTGGTAAACCTTGAAATTTTAACCTGGGTTAGGACCCCTTGAGCCAACAAATGGTTCCGTTGCCAGGACCGGAGCATTTTGAGAAAGGGATAGGGTACTAATGAGTGAATATTAGAAACCTATCATGGAAGAGACATGGAAGCGCACTTGAAATTACCTACCTTTAAAGGTGTGGCCAATGAAGACATGGACCAGTTCTGGTTTGTGGCAGACTCGGTATGGACTGTGCAAGGTGTGGTAAGCGATACTGTAAATAAAGCACAATTGTCCCTAGCCTTTGACGAAAGATATTTGGACTGGTATATGAGGTACATATCTCAAAATGGGAGTGCATCTATTCAAACTATTAATAATTCCCTGAAACAACAGTTTTGAAAACGTAAGTCCTACTCTCAGGTTGTAGCAGATGTAAAAGATTTCAAGCAGGGAACGATTGAGTCTATGTGGGAAGCGGATCAAAACCTAAAAAAAGGCTATCAAAGAAGGAGAATTTAAGTATGATGATAGAAAGCTTACGGAATGGTTCATTACCATGCTACTCCTGCACCTACACATACCTATGGGTCACCAGAATTTTGACTCACAAGATAAAGCTTTGGAAGCTACTATGAAACTAGAAGCTACGCCCATGAAAGATGCTTCGTTGAAGGTACAGTAGATCCAGGAAGCTCTGGGCCATGCACCTGGAGATTCAGGACCTACAATGGGAAAGAGGAAGGGAAGCTGGTGTGGCACTATGGCGAGCATCAAGGCAAACGAAGGATTTGCGCCCAGGCCACCCGCAAAAAGGAGAACCTAGTCCGTGGCACCTGGGGTCAGGGGGGCCTAGCCCAGGATGATGGAGCTCAAGTGGACATATGTTATGGTATGGGGATGGTCGCATAGATAGGCTACCTAATGCCAGGCGCTGCCCCTGTCTGGGCATCGACGTCCTAGAGAAAAAGCAACACTGGTGCTAGTTTTTCTAGTCAGTGGGCCATGAGGAGCAGGACTGCCGAATCCATAATTTAGTGATAGGCTGGAGAAATTTTCCGGAAGTACGGTCAGACCCTACCTCACTAAAAACCCCCGCGGGTAGGGATGGCTCCCCCTCCAGCAGGGACGGGGGCTGAAGTGGAAGTGTAGGTCGGGGTCGGGGCTAGTTGGTCTGCTATAACTGTGGGAGCATGGGGAATTTTGCAAGGGACTTCCCGAACCCCATGTGACGGTCTTGTAGGTATTGTAGACAATTGGACCATGTGATGGAAGATTTCCCAGCCCTGAAAGAAAATATACAAGAGAAGAAGCTCCCACCCACGTAGAAGGTGTGCAGGGTCCAAGCATAAATGTGGTGACGAGCAGTGGGTTGGCCACTGGGGGGATTGAGGAGAAGGTTGAAAATGACACACTGATTCGCAAAGTAGTTAGCAAACAAGAAGGGCTAGACCTGGACAAAGCAAGGGAAACGTTTATGGAAGCCCGAAGGGACTTTCTCGGGATAGAGGCATCTACATCCCTATGCCCTGGGGATTTAACGGTAGATGAGGAGGTAAAACCCTTTCTACAGGCATGTATGCGACTGCTGCACAACCCCCATGCAGTAAAGAATCTGCAGGATTTACTAGAGAGCTACAAAACATGCACCACTGTGTCTCCCCACATTAAGGATGTGCACAAATTATATAGGTATCAAAGACACACTGGGAGGGAGATGCGATTGACGGTCCAAATCGGCAACTACGAGATGGATCGGGTTATCTTAGACCTTGGATCGGACGCCAATGTATTACCTAAGAAAACTTGGCAACGGATGGGTGAACCAAATCTAGAATGGTCTACCATCCAGCTATGCATGGCTAATCACCAAAAGATCGTACCTTGGGGGAGGCTCTCTGGGATTGTGGGAGATATCGCAGGGGTAAAAGTTTGTACTGACTTCTAGTTCATACAAATCACCGAGGATGCAGAGCGCTACCCTGCGCTACTGGGATTGGATTGGGCCATTGACATGGGTGGTATCATTAACTTAAAGAAACGAAGCATGATGTTCAAAAATAATGGCACAAGGGTAGTTGTGCCATTAGATCCTGCGAAAGGTAAACTTTATATGGAATCGATACCCATGGGGGAAGATGTGGATTATATCTGTAAGTTCACTATGCAAGACGCAGACAACCTGACCAAGGATGAAGTACTCTGCGGCAAGGGGGATACTGAGGGTTTTTATAATCCTGATGAGGAAATAGAGACTTGGCAGAACCGGTTACATGATGTCTCTTCGCTATGTTGTCTTCTCATTACAAAATACATTCGCTATGTTGCCTCAGAGGAAAGGACCCGGATGGGGCCTAGCTTAATCAACTACTGCGAACCTACCTCGGGAAAAGGTCAGGCTGACCCACAAATAAGTCGCAGGCTTCCTACAACAGTTGTAGGCTTACTAGGTAGAGCTCTCATGCATCGGTCCACCTCTACAGCGACAAAACAACTGCGGGTCAGACGATATGCTCTGACTACAGCCCCCCTTAAAGCCTCAGTTGCACAGACGATAAGGTTCTCTTGGTCATGGATCATGAGTTACCTAGGCAGCAAGACTGTGTTGGCGGAGGATGTGCAACTGCCATAGATAGGTGACCCTAGCGTAACAAGTAAGACGAGACCACCAGGGACATGAAAACTATCCGTTGGAGCAGTACCTATTGGTAAAAAGCAGAAGTTACTATTGGAAGGAGTGGCCCCCGAGCCTTTAATGGAACGAGTTATGGGGATTTTTTACCATTCCTTGGGGAACCCGCCTTGAATCAAGTTTACCTCACCGTCGCATGCTTGGAAGTGCTTTAAAAAGAGCAGGATAGTCCAGCTAGAGTTATTTTTTCACTTGCTCAACTGGCCTGCCTCATGCGTCTTGTGGAAGCACTTGAGCAATTAGATTTGTCACATCCACACTATCCCTCTCATGTTTGGTCAACCTACTCCATCTGATAGTAGTCACCCAAGGCTGGGATTCATTTTCCGCGCAAGGATGTCGGCTACTAACCCGGCTGAACCCTCAGTCCCGACGGGGCCTAATGTTGAAGAAGCCCGAATTAGAAGAAGTTCCCCCCAAGCTGGTCACAACGAAAGGCAAGGAAAAAGCACAAGGTTTGGGAAAAACCCTGAAAGCTGCAAGGAAGCCTAGGACTTCCCCACGACATGCCAGGCCTCAACTGGTATCACCTTCAGAACAAGACGCACAGGAGGGTGCTCTACCGGCTAACTCGATCAATTGGTTACCCCACTTTGTTCACCCATGAAGACCATCTACATGAACGCCAAAAAACTTGGATGGTTTGGTCACATACCTAAAAACCCCCCTAACCCCAGGGGAAGTCCCCGTCCTCAGTGATCCCTACGAGTGACTCCATGAGGTCAAGTTCGATGATCACGATTTGGCGGACTATGACACCCTTCCAGAATTGGCCCCTACATTATACTTTGATACAATCCATAGGGATGATGGAGTCATGGTAGTGCCTCAGCGCTAGGTATGTGGCTTGGCAAGATTTGGACTTTTGAATCTGCTCCGAATGCCCCACTTTGGCCATTACAATGTCACAGATCGGTTGGCTCGCCAACTCCTCGCCCTCATTCACGATGGTTGCTTATGGATTCAGGATAGGATCAATATTGATGCTACGCTGATCCACAAGATTACAGGCCTTCCTATGCAAGGGCCACACCCGCTAGCGCAGGTTGGTAAGAAATACGAAGAAGCCACCACTACATTTGTACGACAGGCCTACGCGGTGCGTCGAAATCAGCGCGGATTTGTGATTGAGACTATCAATGACCCTGCCACACAGATGGGTACTCGACTCTTAGCCTACAAGCTAATGAGGAAGTGTCAGGTTGTGATTGTCCCCGCCTATGTAATCCAGTTAGCCGGCCAGTGCGCAAATGGCATTTTTTTCAATTAGGCTCAATACTTGTGCGAAGAATTTCTGGCTAATGTCCGCGAATCCTAGGCACAAGGGACATCCTTCTTCTATTCATGGTTATTATTCCTAATAGCACTGGTCACTTGGGACAAGCCCGAGGAGTCGGTCCCTCCTGAACTCCCTCTTGGGATGTGCGAAGGAGCTCGGTATGGTCACTTATGGGACTCTAAAGATAAGTAGCACATCGAGGATAACAAGGTCTTTTGGATCATTTTCTAGAGTAGTGTAGCAGCTGCCATAAACTCCCGACCCTGGCTATCCCTGACAATATATGAAAAATACAAGAGTGTTTCCATGTTACAAATTACCATGCACCATGTCCAGATTCGCAGCATCAACAATAAGACATGGATGTCACTCCCATATATGGTAGCAGATGAAGAAATTGACCTGCTGATCACGCTATGGCCCCCTGCCTGGAAAAAGGCCTCACCGATACCCTTGGGGAGACCGCGGCCTTGCACCAGATGGCTTCAGCTACAATCAAGCACAGTGGTAATTGGTCAACGCAGCCTGCTGCAGCTAAGGCCCAGGTAGGACCGGACAGAGCTACCACCCCTCCCCCGGGCACTAAGAGGTCAGGAGAGTCAGCACCAGGATTCAGAAAGAAACAACGCCCCCACTGCGCACAATACGATGCGAAAGTCACACTAACGGATAGTGACCTTGAGAAAATAGCAGAAACAGTCACCTTGGCTACGGAAGATAAGTGGGCATTTGTCAAGGCAAAGTGGCAGGCCAAGGTCAACTCCCTCCAGGCCGAACTCCGCACTGTCTGCATCAAAATTGATACACTACCAACCAACATGGGCCAGGCACGCACCCCGTCGGTTGACAATAGTTCCACACCACTCAGGGAAGATAGTCATCTCTGGGGTATACCTAGCACTACCCTGATAGGAACGCAGCCCCCGAGAGGCATAGGAACCTAGCTGGACCAGGCTAAGCTGCCCCACACAGCCTTACAAGGCCTCCACCATACTGTCTTCTAGAAGATTCACCATCGTGATCAGCAAGTACACCAACAACTTGGTACAACTGAGCACACCATTATGCAGTAGGGTGCCGATTTTCTCTTGGCCATGTCGCAATAGGCAGAGCTTGAAACTGTGATTCACCAGCTTTGCATAGAGGTTACATATGAGATCCCTGCTGAGGACACGCTGCGGGATAAGGTGAAAAAATTGGTTGCAGCTATCAAATCATCTCGGAAGGACACACACACCATCAAGACATAATTGGAATAATAGATCTCTGACTTATAGGCCAGACTACAGCCTGAAATGCCCTCGGAAGTCCATGCCCAGCATACCGCCCTAGTCACCAATGCGACAACTATTATTTCGGGGAAGATTGCTCAAGGTGCCCAGCTGCTGGAGTTAGCCATACAACTTTGGACGAAGGTTCAACGCGATCCAGTCCTTCAGCAAATCAATCAGGACTTACGACAAAAGGAAGAAGCCTTCAAGCAGATCAACGCTACACTGCCTACTTTGATACCTGCCTAGTTCTTAGCACGGTTAAAAACCAGCAATGATCTCCAAGACGAGGTTGAGAAACTCTGGCATAAATAGCACATCATGGTTGAACGTTTGAAGCCTTGCGCCACCACAACCCTCCGACTGTCACAAGACATTGATGGTGCAACCAAGTGACTTAATAAGATTCTTGAAAGCATCACCGCGGCGACTAAAGGACTGACCTCGCAGAAGCTAGTATACCTTGCACAAAATGCTGCTGCCCAGAGTCAGGAAATGCTCCCTCTGCTCATCATCGCTCTTGATTCCTTACGTGTGCAGATCAAGGCCGCACCACCACAGTGACTCGGTACGAGTCACAAGATTGTGTTGGGGGACTGTTGGAATAGGGTCTCCTACGAGCTACAAAACTGGTCCATTTTTTAATACTTTTGATTATATTTAGTCTAGCGTAGGGGTTTTGGGGTGGGTAAAAGCCCCGAAATCATTGTAATGGGTAAAAGGGTAAACCATCAGTCCGAAAACCATGGTTTGTTGACCATAGGAAATTATAGGCTAGATTATTATAAATAGAGGGACATTTTGTATTGCAAGGTAGAAGAAAAAGAGCTATTGATGTGAATTGTGGTTTAAGTGGTCTATTTTGGTTTTTAGGGAAAGGACTCCTGCTGGCTGTGTGCGCGGAGATCCAAGTCCATCTGTGTGTTGACCCTGCTACTGTGTGGGTAGGTTGGGAAGGGAATTGTAAGAAGGAATTGATGAATTGATGAATAATAAAGGTTGATAGAGAACTAAATCTGTGAGTACTCTTGGTGTGAATCATTGGTAATTACTGCATTGTGCATTTTTCTATATTTAAGCTACGAAAGATCTGTGTAAGTTTGTTTTCTGTATCTAGATCTATTTTGTTCTGCTTATGTGATGTTGTGCTACTGTCATAAAAGTATATAATCATAGATCTAGTGCACGTGGATTTGAATAGAGACCTACTTGGACCTACACAGAACAAGGTGATCTAGGTATCATAGGGCTGAACATAGCTTTGCTTGCCTTACCTATCCTTTCTCAGGGTGTGGAAACCTGGTTCCAGCACCCACCCATATTGCTTCGGGTGAGACTTTGACCTGTGCAAGTAGGTCATTACCAAAAGGGCCAGTAGTATAGGGGTTTGTTGGCAAACCTTGAAATCTGAACTTGGGTCAGGACTCCTCGAGCCAACAACCCCTTTTCTCACAACTGCCGCAGCGTAGTGTGTGTTTTATTTCTGTTTCATTTAAGCCTTAATAATTCCTGTACATAGCTAGTGCTTTCTTTCTGCATTTCCTACAACAAACTGTTAATTGGTTAAGTGATTTAATTCTTGATATTAATGAGTTATTTTCATTTGCTCAATGTTTGGATTCATGCTCTTTAAGTTGAATTCTTGATTATGATTTATCCTCTATCTTTTCTTACATCAATATCAGCAAGCTCAAGTGCTGTAAAGGGATGATATATTCCACTCAATAGCCATTGCTACAAAGTATTGATACAGGAAAGAAGCGTGAGTTGGTGATTGTTGTTTGATATTTATCATTTCATGATCAATATGAGAAATCCTAAGTGCTATTGAGGGATGACATATGCCACTCCATAGCCATTGCTACCAAGTATTGACATAGGAAAGAAGCATTAGTTTATGTGTGTATAATGTATTGACACTTGAAGTAATCAACCTGCATATACTTTGCACTACATCTCATCATTTTACCTTTGTGGGTTGAAAATTCATGATTGGAAAATTATAAGCATATAATTTGACTCAACATTTTGGCATCATTGCTGGGGAGGTGCTAAGGGATGACACTGAAAGTGTTTTAGATTGATTTTTTCTATTTTTGTTTTCAGGATTGGGTGAGTCGAAGTGCAAAGACGAAGGGAAAATCTCATGCACCCACAAAGGTTAGACACTCGCCAAAGCCGTCTCCTGATTGTTTGGTAAGTTTTTAATTTTGTTTTAATATTAGATGAATAGGGTCCAATATTTCCTACATTTTTTCGTGGTTGTGTGAGAACCACTTCATTTACTAATACACGGGAAAGAAAAAGGAAGTCTGCAAGAAACAAGGAAGTAAAGGAAGAAGAATCCGAACAAGAAGCCTATAATCCGGAACAGATTGACACTTTTATAGTAGAACACTCTGCTGGAGAATCCTCAATTGTTGCCCATCTAGAATATACCCTTTCAAGAAAGACACCATCTCTGCTCAGTGGTCAACCCGAAGAAGAGTTCCTTGTGAACCTTATGAAAGAACTAGAATTCCATACCATTGACTCTGAGGAATCTATAACCTTCCAAGGTCCCACTCTTTCTTGGACTGATATGGATCACGAAGAAGGTACTGGTAATACCAATGGAGGCTTTGATGATAACGAGGAGAAAATGGTCACATTTTAATTCCGTATTAGGGAGACTGGTGGAGCTACTCACATGAAAAGTATCCCTCCTTCGGCCTTGCCTAATTTTCGTGGTACTTCTAATGAGGATCTAGATGCCTTCCTATTCAAAATTGATGTGTTGTGTCAGAGCTATGAATATTCTTCCAATGCTCAGAATCTAAATTTTTTTCTTGCTACATTGAAGGATATAGCTCTGAAGTAGTTTATGGGGTTGTGGTCAAACTCCATTGCAACTTGGGGTGAAATGAAGAAGATATTCCTGAGAAAGTACCAAGACTACTGTAAGACCAAAGACCTTAGAGAAGAGAATTTTTGGATGACTTAGAAGGAAGGGGAGAGTCTTGAAGATTTTGTATAAAGGTTCCAATAAAATTTGTAGAGATCTAATATGAATCAATTGGATAAGGAGACCAAGAGAACCATTCTGCTTAGGGAAATCAAACCAGAATATATGGAGTTCTTAAATCTAATGGGATTAGGTGATGTATTGAAGCTAAGTTATGATTATTTGTGTGAGCTTTGTAAAAGGTATTCAAGAGGAAATTCCAAGGTTGGAAGAGGATGAAGAGATCCTTCTTCCAAGCTTGACAAATTAGTTGTTAGAGCTGGAGTAACTAAAGTTGAAATTGGTAATTTATTTGAAATTTTTAAAACTGATATTCTTAGAAATTTATCTCCACAATTGGATGTTTTTCAGGCTACGAAGAAACAAGAGAAACATGATGAACTGGAGAAATCCTTGGTGGTGTTCTGCTCCAAATGTAGGAAGAGACATGCTCTCAGGGAATGCCTTGTTGATAGTATCAAGGCATGTTGAATTTGTGAGGTTGAGCATTCCACTAATCAATGTCCTTATCTGTCTGAAATTAAAGCAACATACATAGCAAATGAAGGAGATGTCAATGCACTTTATGCAATGGCACCTTAGAGGCCATGGAAGCCACATCCTGTAGGTATGTCACAGTCAAAATTTCAATTTCCTTATGCTCAAAATTAGATGTGGAATGTTCCAATGCTCTAGAAGCGTTGGCCTCCTCAACAGCCTTGGTGGGGGAACTATTCTTATCCTACTACAGAATGTTTCGCAATTCAAAATTTTTATTCACATACCAAACACAACAAATGATACAACTACAACAATAGCCTCAATTGACTGCCCCACAAAATCAACCTCGTCCCATATAGCTTCCTGCTCAACCATTCTCTAAAACCCAATAATAAATCTATCTGATCCACTCACAACATTGGATTGGTCACTTATCCCACTTTTCCTACCTACTGTATTGCACCTCAGCTGCTGCAGGAAGTTTCTGACTCTGTGTTATAGGAATTTCCTATGTATCTACAGGAAATGTTTGTTCCTATATAGTTGCAGGAAATCAACCTTAGTTCAGGAAAGGTGGTGTCTCAACCCGAAATAAATTAGGATATTTTAGAGGAATATACCTTAGAAATGTTTGATTAGGAAACCACACCTGAACCAACAAAACCATCCACCTCAAGGCCACAAGAACCTTCCTCATCTCATATAGTCCAGAATCCTTTTCCAGAGAGGTTGGAAATGGAAATTAAAACAAAACAACCTGAATTTTATCTTGTGTGTAAACTGAGAAACATGTGCATCAAGATCGAACTACTGCAAGCAATAAAGAACATCCCAATATATTCCAAAATAGTGAGGGAACTATGTACCAAGAAGCGAGGGAGACAAAAGAAATAACCTTCAACAATTCAAGTAGGTGGAAAGCTTGCAAGTTTAATGTCTACCAGACTTGTTACTGAAAAATATGCGGATCCCAGAATCCCTATGGTGAGCACCTTCATTAATGGACACCCCATAAAGAAAACTTTGATTGACTTAGGTGCAACCATCAATGTGATGACTATGGAAACTTTATCTCATATAGGATCTGTTGTCTTATTACCCACTCCTACCATGTTAGAATTAGTAGATAGGTCTAAGGTAAAGCCATAGGGAGTTTTAGAAGACATTGTCATCTCATTGGATTCTTGTGAGTACCCTGTAGATTTTTATGTTCTTCAACCTAAAACTAACCTAGGAGGGCACCCATTGATCTTGGGGAGACTGTAGCTAGCCACGGATGATGCCTACATAGGGTGTAGATCTGGAAACATGACTATCACTCATGGGCATGAAACAAAACATATAAAATTATATCCCCTCGCTAAACCCCTCTTGAGATCAGAAAACATGCATTGGGTTAAAGAAGAAGAATAACATGATTCGGAAGGTACCCAACCAATTTTAACAATAGCCCAAGCCATGACTCTTAAGAAAAGTTATGAGGAATATTTGATAAATTGTTGTATTTCTAATCTTGATTTCCCACAACATTTAGAAGGACAACCTAGTCATAATTTAGATATCATTACTGATCTGCAGTATTTTTATGAACATAGTTCAGATTCTGAATTACATTTACACCTCTTATCTTCATTTTATGCATATTCAATGTCTGAATGGGGGAGTAAGGCAGTGGAAATTTTTCCTAAAAAATATTTAGCCATTAATTCTGCCTTAACTCATGAACAAGAACAACAATTAATTCAAACATTTAAAAAATTTCAGACACATTTGCATGGGAATATACTGATATGAGGTGCATTCACCCAAACACATGCATTCATCACATTTATATAGAAGAAAATGGTAGGCCTGTGAGACAAACACAAAGGAGGATGAACCCTGCTCTAAGGGAAATTGTAAAAGATGAATTACAAAAAATATTAAATGTAGGATTCGTCTATCCCATCTCAAATATCCAATGGGTATCCCCCTTAGTCATTTTTCCCAAGAAAAATGGTAAATGGCGACTGTGTGTAGATTATAGGGAATTGAAAAAATCTACAATAGAATACCATTTCCCTTTACCGTTTATATACCAAGTACTTGATACTCTAGCAGGGAAAAAGTACCTTTCCTTCCTAGATGGATTCAACAGATACAATTAGATTAGGATATCCCTTAAGGATCAAGAAAATACAATGTTTACATGTCCTTGGGGTACCTATGCATACGAAGTATTACCATTTGGTCTATGCAATGCACCAGCTACATTTCAACAGATGGTCCTTGGTATTTTCTCTGATATTTTGCATGATTGTGTAGAGGTTTATATGGATGATTTTACAGTTATGGGTGATGCTTTTGATGAACCTTTACATAATCTTGAAAACATTTTGCAGAGATTTAAAGAAACTAATCTTTCGTTAAGTAATGAAAAATGTTTTATGATTATGACTGAAGGTATTGTTTTGGGTCATCATGTTTCTGTTGCAGGAATTAATGTCGATCCTGTTAGCCCCTTATAAATTCCTTGACAAGAAAGAAAGGGGCTAGATTTTTTTATGAGTCTTCAAGGAATGCATTTCCCTTGAAACACATCATCCTTGAAGCCTTTATGTCCCCTGCCTTCAAATTGTTGCTCTCTTCTGATTAAGAAGTCTGTGAGCCACAATGACTGCTAAGACCTCTGCTCTAAAAGGCTTAAATTTCCCCTTGTACCTCTGCAAAATTTCCCTTGTTACTCTTTCTATCCAAGTGCCTTTGTTCCCCCCCTGTTTCCCTTGTTACCCTCAAAATCCCCTTTAAAACCCATTTTACCCCTCCTTTGGCCTTATTCACCCTTTGTCTCCCTATCGTTACCCTTTGTTGGCCCGAAAATGCACTTAAAATGGGTAAAAATGATATATTTCATATATATTGGTCCTTAGCCACTTCGGCCATAGCCCTGGACCCTGTTCCTCCATGTAACCCCACTTCAGAACCGCCCGCCAGAGCAAAATGCGCTATTCTCAAATCCATATTGGGCGCGATGTCAGCCGTCGATCCTGTTTGATCAGACGGTGATCACTAACCCTGCAGACGCTCGCGTTTTCCCGTTATAATCTCCAAACGTGCCATCGCCATCCATTTACCCATAGATCTAACGGTCCACAGTTTTCCCGCTGGTGGTCCCCATCCATGCACTGCTCGAAACAGCTGGTTTCCATCGCACCGCCTTTGGGCAGCAGGCGGTTTTCCCCGATCACCCAACGATCCCATACAGCTCTCGACGCGTGGCTCCTGTATTGTTCCAAAACCACTTGCCCATCGCACATTATCTTCCGGTACAGGACGCGCAGCGATATGTATGTCCACCATTAGATCTGCCCTCGCTCATCTAACGATCGTTGTTCCATGAAGCTGCGCGGGGGTTATTCCATGTTTGCCGTACTCCTAGCCCACCGTTCATCACCCTCCGCTGCATTTATGACCGTCGATGTCCTGGAGATCTAACAGCCCAGTTTTGTTCCTCCATAGTTGACCTTCTGTCGTCACCTGGTCCTGCCACGTCACCTCCACGTGCATCCACCATACACTCGTCCATCTCGTTGTATATATTGGTTAAAAAGTCAAGGTTTTTTTAAGGTTTTTCCATTTAAAACTTTTTCTGCTGCAGTCCCCCATCTTTTCTCCATTTTTCCACTGCACGTTGTAGTTTTCACTGTAACCTAGCATTGTTCCACCATGGCACCACTCTATTCATTCACTCTCATCGTCTCCATTGTGTCTACCACCACCATATGTTTTCTTAACCAATTTTTGCATTTTGCAGGGTTACCAATAGTGAATGACCGCCATAATGCACAATCTCTATTGCGGCGACAGAAAAATCAAAGAAGATCATCTACTGCGGCTGAATTTATGAGCAAAGACCCAGGAAGGTAAAGACAAGATGTTCATTAAAAAGAGCAGGGTTTAAACTCGGTGAAAACCTTCCAGCGCCATTAAAGCTCGAGCTAACCTGACAGAGGCAAAAACAGAGAAGCAAAGTGTTTTAGTATGAGGCAAGGAGATTAAGGCATGCTAATGAAAATATTAAGCCTTAAATCAGTGGTTTAAGAGGCAAAGAACCATTTTGAAGACCCCGAGGAATGATCTAAAGATCCTGAGCACAAGTAAAAGGTAACATCAAGGTGCAAATCAGCAGAATGTTCTCCTAGAACGAGGCACAATACACATTAGTGTTCCAGTTGTATTGTTTCCAAGCAAAGTTTCCCCCCTTTCAGCAATCCTATGTTGTTAGAAGCATTTGTTTCACAAGCATGGAAGCCCTTTTAGTCATTTTTTTTATACACCAAAGTACTACAGAATACTGCAGCCAAAGTACACCAAAGTCATCCCGAGAATAAATGTAAATCTGAAGGAGATCACTCTTCCGACCAAAGGGTGACAGGAATTGAATGCTTAGGATCTAAAAGCAAAATGGGCTTCGACCCTCTTTCTCTTCAGAATTTTAATACTGCATTTAATTCTTCACCTACCTCTTCTGCCTTTCTTCAGCTATAAAGCTCATGAGAAAATATTGTAAAGGTTGTTGATTGGATATCAGTGAAAGTAAGTTGTTTCTCTTGAGACGAGTTCTCTGTGTAAATTTGTAAGATAGACTGAGGAAGGTTCATCAGGCTGAGTATCAAGCTGTAAGCTATGTTGTACTTGATTGGTGTTGTTCTTGATATGAAAAGCACATTTATTTGGATCCTGATCTGAAGCTGCAGTGATGTTTTTATGTCTCTGTGTTTTATTCCATTTCATTTCAGTTCTTCTGGCTTGCATCAGAAATCTGGTATAGGATTTACCCTTGATAGGTACCCTATGCTTCTGCTCTCCTTGCCTTTAATGTTTTCTTCTTAATGTGTTATCTAAGAATTAGTTTTAGTTGATTTAACCAGTGTAGTGGATGTTATTGCCTGCTCTCTGATGTATAAATTAAATGAATCTGTTTCTTAGATGTTCTTGTTAGGATTTAGCTAGAAGATTTGGGAACATTGGGGATTAGAGTTAGCCCTGTCCACTAGGATCCTTGTGTGACCATCTTGCCTTACTAAGTTACCTTGTGCTGCCTCTGGTTATGTCCAAGCAGGTCTGGAGTTAAATGACCTCTGACCTGATCTATAGACAGAACTGGCTGGTTTTCTCCTTCACTCACTTTCAATCCTTAATGTTCCACGCCACACTATCATCTTAGGATCCAAGGCTTTAGATGAATAGCCCAACTGAAAGCTTGCATGTTGATAGCAAGTAAACCCTTTCCTGACTCCATTGCCCAATGGTTTTGATGTTCTCCTGATTCACCTTTCCTCTGCCTAATTTCCTCTTTTCTCATCCTTGTCCTAGATTGAACCCTTCTTCCCTGATTCCCAACAACCGAACTCAAATCAAACAAATAAACCCTATGCCTATTACTAGCCTAATATCTTAACTTTGAGCCCCAAAGCCCTATATATTTGATTTATATAGAGAGATCCCTCTCTGGACCTAGGAGGGCTAGATCGTAAGGTCTGAAAGTGGTTCTGGTATTGTCTCATCTTTTGGTCTTGCTAATCTGGCCAAAACATGGGAACCCCAACATAATGGCGACTCCGCTGGGGAAAATTTGAGTGCATTACACTTTGAACATCCTTAGGCATTCAAAACCTACAATCTCTGGTCAGGTTGGCAGTTAGTCACTCCTTTTCTCGAATCAACCTCCATTTTTTGCGTGTATCTCATACTCTTAGATAGAGTCTGGAAAGGGCCAGGTAGCCTCCGGATCTCACCCTCTTCAGAGGTGACATATCTGGTAAATGCCCTCCCAGTCAATCTATGGTTGGAGTTTGCTGTGTTTCAAGGTTATTCCTGAAAGGTGATGGTGCTTGAGCACTGTGGTGGATGGTGTAACCTCTTAAACATACCCTAAACCTTCCACTTGGAGACTCCATAGTTCCTAAAAGATCAAAGACTCCACTGGTGATCAGTAGGCCTGCTGATTATCTTGGTTTCACATAAGACTCCACTGGGAGACCAACCTACATAACAGCATCAACCACAGTAGAAGTAATGAATAGGGTTAAGTTTTTGGTTATAACAATGTTCTGGCTTCAAGAAGCATTCATACAAGAGCTTACCCTAATCCAAACCCACCTGAAATAGTTGATAACCCGGAGAGCATCCTCAGAAAATATCTTTCATCCAGAAGATAAACTATTTCTCGTCACATCTATAGAGCTAACTCTGTCCCAGAAAACCTTACAGCTCTATCACATTTTCACCTCAACCTAGACCTACCAAACAGACTACCTAGAACTAGGTCATTCAGTAATTTAGACCAGCCAGACCCTCAGCTTAGGGACACAGAGACTCCTCCATCTACACCTCCTGATATTCACTTTATTCAAAACTTGGGGCTCTGTCATCCTAGGTCTGCTCAGCAAACTTCCGCTAGTCATAACATTCCCGTCATCCGCATACTAGTTGTTCAAGTTAACCATTTGCGTCATCAGAACATCGTTATGGCAGCTTGGTATGCACCCTTGATGTTACCTCAGCCTCTAGTGCCCCTACCAAATGACTACCAATCAAAGATCCCACACTTCACTTCTAAAGAGTCCACAACTACTCAACAACATGTAGATAAAATGGAAGACTCTTTTGACTACATGGAAATTGATGATGATACAGTCAAAATGAGAATTTTTTCTCAGAGCTTGGGAGGGGATGTCAAGAAATGGTTTAAAGGCCTGCCTCCAGGAAATATTCAAGAACTTCCTGCTTTGTATCAAACTTTCATCGACAAATGGGAAGTTAGGGCTAACCCTCGCCAACTCCTTGCAGAATACATGAGCCTTAAAAGAAACGTAGGAGAGAGTGTCCATGATTACACAACAATATTTAACAGCATTTACAATGCTCTCCCTCCACATATGAAACCACCCTAAGGTATGGCCCTGGCTAAGTATCCTGAAGAATTTGATGCGGACATGGCCTACCAACTGAGGGATAAAGAGTACACTACCTTGGAGGACATGCAGAAAGGAGCAGTGAATATAGAGGCCAATCTGATTGAAAAAAGGGCAAGGCTGAGAGCTGAGAAGAGGGTAACATACAAAGATGACACTGTAGCTTCCACTTCTAATCCCAATTATGATAGATTATCTAAAAATGTGGAAGGACTATAGTAGATGATGGAAAAAATGGTTATCATTGTCAGTAATCAAAATAGGAACCAGAACCAAAACTTTAGAAGAAACAATAACACTCGCAACAGACAAAAAGAATCAGATCAACAAGTTATTCCCCCATTCCAAAACTTTCTTGATGAAGATGAGGGAATCATAGAAGAGTCGGAAGGGAATGAAATAAACATGTTCAAAACAGAGAATTCAATCCATAACTGTGACTCAGAGGAAGATCATCCCTCACCCTCTTATTAGGAGGAGGAGCGGTTGGAATTCGAGGATTACAGACTTGGATTTGAGAATGCCATCATGCAGGTCAGAGAGAAATATGGACTCAGAAGCAAGAAGAGCCAAGACACTTCCAAACCAAAAGATCCTGAGATCACCATTAAGAAAAGACCTAAGAAAACTTCTAAAGTGACTACAGAAAGTAACAAATCAGCAGCTGAAAGTTCTGGAAAAAAAAGAAGAAAAAGACAACCAAAACACTGAGAAACAAAGTCAGCCAACCAGCAACACTAGCACTGCAGTTAGTGCTCCTCATAAAACAATTCCTGCACATGTACATAGTGGGAATCAGTCCACTAATTTAGCCACTAAGGAAGTGGCAAATAAAACAGATTTGAGCATTCCAAAGACCCAGTCCACTTTCAATTTAGAAAGTGAGATTGCCAAAATCAAAATCTCTGTACCATTATCTGAGTTGGCCACTTAGGATGTATATAAAGGCCAAATTTTGAAAGCATTGAATCTAGGAGAAAACAACGATACTGTAAATTTGAATGATGATCAACCTGCCCTCCTGTTTGGTCCAAAGATTGAAGGAAAGTTTCAGGAAGGGGTAGTTCCACCCTTTTATATTAGTCTGAACATTCATGACAAGATTTTTCATAATGCTATGCATGATTCTGGAGCCTCACACAACTTAATTGGGCCTAGAGATAACCCGACCCTACAAAGACTTATATTCATTTGACTCTAGCAGAGTAAAATGCCTGGGCCTGATCAAATACTTGTGTGTAAACCTCACTCAGATTTCTGAAAAATGTATGGTCATGGACGTTGTGGTGTCAAATGTGCCACCCAAGTATGGCATGTTACTATCTAGATCATAGGGAGCCAAATTGCAAGGAACAATGCAGATGGATGGCTCATATGCCACTATCCCTATATTTGGCCAACTTAGAAGACTGTATAGAGAGGCTCAAATGAAATTCCTAGTCAGTAGCCCCGAGAAACCTGAAAATTCACCATTGTACTCTGTACACACTGATCTGGATTCTTTCATCCTCTACAATGACCAACCATTAGGAGAGACAGAAGCAGAAAACAAAGAAGTAAACAATGACTCATAGTCTTTGAACTTTAACATAATGGCTACCGTCGACTCAGAAGAAGACAATGTAGAAAACCATGGGCACGGCACTAAGCATGAAACTCTGAGCAAACCAGAAACATAAACAAAATGCAAACAAAAAGATAGTCAACTCTCCAAACTTCACACATATCACGAAGAACAAGACAACCCACAACCTAGTACAGATTCTATAACGCAACATAGTGGTGAACCCAGCTGTAGGGAAGGAAATGATAACAAAAAAAAAACGAACCCGTATGGGAGATGAATTTCGATGGTTCCTGTACTAGAAGAACTGTTGGAGCAGGGGTATGGGTGCACAATACAGAGAGTGACTATGCAGAGAGCCATGCATGCAACCTACATTTCAAATGTACAAATAATATTGTAGAGTATGAGGCTGTCATCCTGGGCCTAAATCTGTTGAAGAGGTTAGGAGCCCGTAGAATAACTGTGCTGGGAGACTCTGATTTGGTTATCAAACAGGTGAATGGTGAATACGCAGCAAAACACCCTAGGTTGAGGGCATATAGGAATGATGCAATGGATATATTAAAGACATTTATGGAATATGAATTAGTATTTTTTCCTAGGAGTCAAAACATCATTGCAAACGGATTAGCTTGTCTAGCTAGTTCATATCCTGAGACTCCCGTGGACCAAAAAATCATCATTCAGACCAAGTTTAGACCTGCAGTGCCAGACAATGAAAAATATTGGTAGGTCTTTGAAGGAGATAAACAGATTGAGGATTTCCTGATAGGCAGAAATGAGTTTGAATTTTCTAATTCAGATTCTAAATCTGAAGACAACTACCTAAGTGAAGAGTCCTCTGATGAACAAACCCCACCCTGTAACATAGAAATAAACACTTTAAGTAAATAAAATGGAAATTCAACCATAAAATGTGAAAACGCAGAAAGTGAGGAAATGGAGGTGCTGCAGGCCAAAGATAAGAATATACCCAGAAGCCTGGCACCTTTAAAGGAGCTTTTTGACTTTGATGATGTAGCAAAGAAGCCCATGATAGAACATGCAGAATTTGACGTGGAAGAATGCAACTTAGGCACTGAAGATAAACCCAAAATTATCAAACTGGCTAAGTCTTTACCTGCAAACATGAAGAAAAAAATACATTGACCTATTCAAGGAATTCATTGATGTGTTTGCTTGGAGTTATGAAGACTTAAAGTCTTATGACACAAACATCATATAGCACAAAATACCCTTGAAAGAAAATCAGAAGCCCTTCAGACAAAAACTCCGCAGAATCAATCCAAAACAATTGCCTATAGTTGAAAAAGAGATAAAAAAGAGTATGAAGCAGGCATAATAGTTCCTGTGAGGTTTTCTGATTGGGTATCAAACCTAGTGGCTGTGAGAAAGAAGACAGGGGAGATCAGATTATGCATAGACTTCAGAAATCTTAACAGAGCCTCACTCAAAGATAATTATCCTTTGCCAAGAATGGAACACATCCTTCAGAAATTAGTAGGCTTTAAGAGAATCTCCCTATTAGATGGTTTTTCGGGTTACAACCAAGTGTTAGTGCTCCCAGAATATCAACTCAAAACAACATTTACCACTTCTTGGGGCACCTTTATGTATGTCAAAATGCCTTTTGGACTGATGAACGCTGGAGCCACCTTCTAGAGAGCAATGGATATAGCTTTCTCAAATGAGATAGGACACTATATTGTTATTTACTTGAATGACTTAACTGTCTATTATAAAACTAAAGAACAACACCTAAAACATCTGAGGAAAGTGTTTGAAAAATGTAGGAGGTTTGGTCTGTCACTGAATCCTAAGAAAACTGTGTTTGGGCTGCAAGAAGGCAGGCTTCTTGGCCACATCATATCTGAAAAGGGGATTAGGATAGACCCACAGAGAGTTGAGAGAATACTACAAATCACACACCCAAGAAACATCAAAGAATTATAGTCCTTCATTGGGAAAATCAACCTTCTAAGGAGATTCATTCCCAACTTGGCTGAGCACCTTAGGAATATGACGAACATGCTGAAGAAAGGTGTAGGAATCAAATGGATTGTTGAGGCTAAGAAATATTTTGAGCCAGTAAAACTTGCACTCACCCAGGCTCCTTTTTTTATTAGCCCAGATTTCTCAAAGGATTTTCTGATCTTTTCATTTGCCTCTGTGCACACAGTGGCTGCAGTCCTACTGCAGAAAAACAAAGAGGGAATGGAACAGCCAATTTCCTTCTTCAGTAAAGCACTAAGAGATGCACCCTTGAGATACAACATAATGGAAAAAGAGGCCTACACTCTAGTTAAGGCCTTGAAAGACTTTAGGGTGTACATACTGCATTCTCACACCATAGCCTATGTACCAAACATAGTGGTCAAAGATATCTTGTCCCAACACCCAGATGGGAAACGGGGCAAATGGATTGCTACAATATTAGAATATGACCTTGAGATAAAACCCACCAAACTAATCAAAGGCCAAGGCCTGACCTAATTAATGGCTGAATCCAATTTACAGGCCCTCGACATCAACATGATAGCTTCCTTGGATGAGCAAGAAGGACTGCCTGATCCCACTGTTGAGGAGAAGTTTCAGAACTCTCCTTGGTACTCTGATATCCTTTATGTGCTCACCAACCTCAACACTCCACCTAAACTGTCAAAGACCAAGGCCAGATTCCTAAAACTAAAGGCCAGAAATTACTGCATTCTGAATGAAAAATTATACTGGAAAAATCCAAATGGCCTATTGCTTAAATGTTTGCTATAATCTGAAGCTAAAAGAATCAAACAGGAATTCCATGCTGGAGAGTGCGGAGGCCACCTGAGTTGGAAAGCCACTGCAAAAAAAATACTCAGGGCTGGTTATTATTGGCCTACACTCTTCAATGATTTCCATAAGATGATAATAGCTTGTCATAAATGTTAGATCTTTGAAGGAAGAAGGAAACTCCTCCCCCTCCCTCTCCAACCCATCACTGTTGAAGGTCCTTTCATGTAATGGGGCCTAGATTTTATTGGAGAAATCCATCCTTCTTCTTTTGCACAACACAAATGGATCTTGACAACCACTGACTACTTCACTAATTGGATAGAGGCCATACCTACTAGGAATGCCACAGATTTAGTCATCATTAGGTTCCTAGAAGGTCATATCCTCTCTCGATTTGGTTGCCCAAGGAAAATAATCACCGATAATGCAGCTACTTTTGGATCCAAGAAAATGGTTGATTTTTGTCATAGGTATGGAATAGCACTTGGTCATTCAACTGCCTATTACCCACAAGGTAATGGCTTAGCTGAATCATCGAACAAAAGCCTGGTGATCATCATAAAAAGGATATTGGAAGAAAACAAAAAGTCATGGCATAACAAGTTGGTACATGCTCTGTGGGCTGACAGGCTTACAACAAAGAAATCTATTGGCATGTCACCATTCCAGCTCGTTTATGGGACAGAAGCAGTATTTCCTACAAGTCTTGGGATACCAGTGATCAAGCTAGTTCAAGAGATACAAACAGAAGAAGACAGTATGGTGAGGAGAATAAATCAGAAAATTCATCTTCAACAAACAAGAGAAGAGGTCTACAATAGAGCTGTCAAAGTTCAGGAAAATATAAAGAGATTGTTTGACAAAAGAACCAAAGCTGCTGATTTCAAAATTGGAGATAAAGTTCTGAAATGGGACTCAAGAAGAGAGGACAAAGGAAAACATGGAAATTTTGACAGCTTGTGGCAAGGTCCATATATCATCTAGGCTACTGTCAGTCCTAATGCGTTTTTTCTACAAGAACTTAATGGTATAGAGCTGTTTGGGGGTCCTGTAAATGGCAGGATGCTCAAACACTACTTCTACTGATTTACAATTTCCAGTTTCCATCTCCATTGTATATACCATTGCAGTTTTTATTTTCAAGAAAAAGAGAAAAATGTTTCAAAAAACAGAGATAAAGGAGAGGTTTAGACATGCTCAAAACATGAACCTCAAAAGTGAAAAAGATCAGCTCTAACATGCCCAAAACCAGAGCTGAGGTGAAGAAAAAGGAAGTGACTCTAATACGCTCAAAACCTGAGTCACAAAGAAAGAAGGATACTCCAAAGATTGCAGATTTCAAGCCTTCACGGTTTTGTTTCCAAAGTTTTGCAAGTTTCTATCCATGTGCAACTATCTTTATGCCTTGGACCCACAGCAAGTCAGACAGTCTAATCCTGGCTTGGCTGTTTTTCAATTTTTGTCTTACAATGTAGAGAAGAAATCTGTTGGACAGTGTAATCCCAGCAGATACTAGATTAGGTAGAGAAACAAATGAGACCAACAGTCTAGTCTGGTCTCATGGAGCAATAAGGGTAGATGTAGAATAGGTTTATTCTCTGTTGCAAAATAAAAGATGTAAAGGTTCCGCTAGCTCAAATGCACCCTAGAAGGAGAAAAAAATGCTAGGATTGTAGTCTGGGTAGGTAGATTGTTGGAAAAAATGTTCCTCTGATGTATTCATCATATTGTGGTAGCTGATCAAAGCAGAAATAGAGATGGCTTAAGCAGCAGGCATCTGCCCTACACCAAAGATTATGTTCTGAATTCTTGACTCCTTCGAGAAGAAGCCATCCCCATGTGGAGCCACTGTTAGCCCCTTATAAATTCCTTGACAAGCAAGAAAGGGGCTAGATTGTTTTATGAGTCTTCAAGGAATGAATTTCCCTTGAAACACATCATCCTTGAAGCCTTTATGTCCCCTGCCTTCAAATTGTTGCTCTCTGCTGATTAAGAAGTCCGTGAGCCACAATGACTGCTAAAACCTATGCTCTAAAAGGCTTAAATTTCCTCTTGTACCTCTACAAAATTTCCCTTGTTCCTCTTTCTATCCAAGTGCCTTTGTTCCCCCCTATTTCCCTCATTACCCTCAAAATCCCCTTTAAAACCCATTTTACCCCTCCTTTGGCCTTATTCACCCTTTGTCTCCCTACCGTTACCCTTTGTTGGCCAGAAAATGCACTTAAAATGGGTAAAAATGATATATTTCATATATATTGGGCCTTAGCCCCTTCTGCCATAGCCCCGCACCCTGTTCCTCCATGTAACCCCACTCCGGAACTGCCTGCCAGAGCAAAAGGCGCTATTCTCAAATCCATATCAGGCGCGATGTCAGTCATCAATCCTGTTTGATCGGACGGTGATCACTAACCCTACAGGTGCCCGCGCTTTCCTGTTATAATCTCCAAACGCGCCATCGCCGTCCGTTTACCCACATATCTAACGATCCACAGTTTTCCCGCCGGTGGTCCCCGCCCGTGCACTACTCGAAACAGCCGGTTTCCATCGCATCGCCTTCGGGCGGCAGGCAGTTTTCCTCGATCACCCAGTGATCCCATACATCTCTCGACGCGTGGCTCATGTACAGCTCCAATACCGCTTGCCCATCGCACATTATCTTCCGGTACATGACGTGTAGCGATATGTATGTCTGCTGTCAGATCTGCCCTCGCTCATCCAACGTTCGTTGTTCCATGAAGCTGCGCGGGGGTTAGTCCATGTTCGTCGTACTCCTGGCCCACCGTTCATCGCCCTCCACTGCGTTTCCGACCGTCGATCTCCTGGAGATCTGATGGCCCAGTTTTGTTCCTCCATAGTTGACCTTCTGTCGTCACCCGGTCCCGCCACGTCACCTCCATGTGCATCCATCATACACCCGTCCATCCCGTTGTATATATTGGTTAAAAATTCGAGTTTTCTTAAGGTTTTTCCATTTTAAACTTTTTCTACTGCAGTCCGCCATATTTTCTCCATTCTTCCACTACGTGCTATAGTTTTCACTATAACCTACCATTGTTCCACCATGGCACCACTCTTTTCAGTCACTCTCATCGTCTCCATTGTGTCCGCCACCCCCATATGTTTTCTTAACCATTTTTCGCATTTTACAGGGTTACCAATAGTGAATGACCACCATAATGCACAATCTCTATTGCGGCAACAGAAAAATAGAAGAATATCATCTATAGCGACTGAATTTATGAGAAAAGACCTGGGAAGGTAAAGACAAGACGTTCATTAAAAAGAGCAGGGTTTAAACTCTGTGAAAACCTTCCAGCGCCATTAAAGCTCGAGCTAACCTGACAGAGGCAAAAATGGAGCAGCAAAGTGTTTCAGTATGAGGCAAGGATATTAAGGCACGCTAATGAAAATATTAAGCCTTAAATCATTGGTTTAAGAGGGAAAGCACCATTCCAAAGACCCTAAGGATTGATCTAAAGATCTTGAGCACAAGTAAAAGGTAACATCAGGGTGCAAATCAGCAGAATTTTCTCCCAGAACGAGGGCACAGTACACATTAGTGTTCCAGTTATATTGTGTCCAAGCAAAGTTTCCCCCCTTTTAGCAATCCTATTCTCCTAGAAGAATTTTTTTCACAAGCATGGCAGCCCTTTCAGTCATTTTGTTTATACACCAAAGTACTACAGAATACTGTAGCCAAAGTACACCAAAGTCATCCCGAGAATAAATGTAAATCTGAAGGAGATCACTCTTCCATCAAAAGGGCGATAGGAATTGAATGCTTAGGATCTAAAAGCAGAATGGGCTTCGACTCTCTTTCTCTTCAGAAGTTTAATACTGCATTTATTTCTTCACCTACCTCTTCTGCCTCTCTTCAGCTATAAAGCTCATGAGAAAATATTGTAAAGGTTGTTGATTGGATATCAGTGAAAGTAAGCTGTTTCTCTTGAGACGAGTTCTCTATGTAAATTTGTAATATAGACTGAGGAAGGTTCATCAGGCTGAGCATCAAGCTGTAAGATATGTTGTACTTGATTGGTGTTGTTATTAATATGACAAGCACATTTCTTTGGATCCTGATCTAAAGATACGATGATGTTTTTCTGTCTCTGTGTTTTATTCCATTTCATTTCAGTTCTTCTAGCTTGCATCAGAAATCTGGTATAGGATTTACCCTTGATAGGTACCCTATGCTTCTGCTCTCCTTGCCTTTAATGTTTTTTGCTTAATGTGTTATCTAAGAATTAGTTTCAGTTGACTTAACCAGTGTAGTGGATGTTATTGCCTGCTCTCTGATGTATAAATTAAATGAATCTGTTTCTTAGATGTTCTTGTTAAAATTTAGCTGGAAGATTTGGGAACACTGGGGATTAGAGTTAGCCCTGTCCACTAGGATCCTTGTGCGACCAGCTTACCTTACTAAGTTCCCTTGTGCTACCTCTAGTTATGTCCAAGCAGGTCTAGAGTTACATGACCTTTGACCTGATCTATAGACAGAACTGGCTGGTTTTCTCCTTCACTCACTTTCAATCCTTAATGTTCCACGCCACACTATCATCTTAGGATCCAAGGCTTTAGATGACTAGCCCAACTGAAAGCTTGCATGTTGATAGCAAGTAAACCCTTTCCTGACTCCATTGCCCAATGGTTTTGATGTTCTCCTGATTCACCTTTCCTCTGCCTAATTTCCTCTTTGCTCATCCTTGTCCTAGATTGAACCCTTCTTCCCTGATTCCCAACAACCGAACTCATATCAAACAAACAAACCCTGTGCCTATAACTAGCCTAATATCTTAACTTTGAGCCACAAAGCCCTATATCTCTGATTCATATAGAGAGATCCCTCTCTATACCTAGGAGGGCTAGATCATAAGGTCTGAAAGTGGTTCTGATGTTGTCTCGTCTTTTGGTCTTGCCAATCTGTCTAAAACATGGGAACCCCAACAGATCCAACAAAGATTGAGGTTATTTTAAAGCTGCCTCCACAAACCAATCAAAAGGGAGTTCATATTTTTCTTGGACATGTAGGTTACTACAGGAGGTTTGTTGAAAAATTTACAAAGGTAGCCTCTCCATTGTTTAAATTATTCACCAAAGAATAAAAATTTCATTGGAATGATGAGTGTCAAGCTACATTTGATAAACTCAAGGAAAAGATTTCTTCAGCACCTGTCTTGAAAGGCTCATATTGGAATTTTCCTTTTCTTATTTCCACTGACACCTCTAATTCGGCCATAGGAATAGTATTGTGTCAAAAGGAGGATCCTGTAACCCATGCCATTTATTTTATTAGTAAAAAATTGAATCCTACAAAACTGAATTACACGGTAACTAGAAAAGAATTTCTTGCTGTTATTTATGCTATTAACAAGTTTAGACACTCCATTACAGGTTATGAAGTTTTTGTGCACACAGATCATTATGTTATTCATTATCTCATGAATAAACCAATCACTAATGGTAGAGTTACTAGGTGGTTGTTGCTACTGCAGGAATTTGACATCACATTCAGGTAGTTGATTTATTCTCTAGGCTTAACCATGCAGGTAAGGATTTTCCTGTTATTGATGACTTTCCAGATGAAAATTTGTTTTCCATCTTTGTTAAAACACCTTGGTTTTTATACATGGAGAATTATCTATCTACTTGAATGTTTCCACCTTAATTTTCATCTAATCAAAAAAATAGAATCATTAGGAAAATTGTTGATTATTCTTGGATTCGAGGAGATCCCTTTTTTACTAGACCTGATTTGATTATCCGTAGGTGTGTCAAAGAAGATGAGATATATGACTTCTTGAGATCCTGTCATGATGAACCTCATGGAGGACACTTTACAGACAATCAGACAACTTATAAGATCCTTCATATGGGTTATTATTGGCCTAATCTCTCCAAGGATGCAAAGGAGTATGTTGGGAAGTTTGATAGCTGCCAGAGAATGGGGTGGCCTATATAATCAGATGAGATGCATTTGTAGCCACAAGTTCTCATAGAACCATTCAAGAGGTGGGATCTTGATTTTGTAGGTCCCATTAATCCTAGATCTAAAGGTAAGAAGTATATTTTGGTTTGTATTGATTATGTGACAAAGTGGGTGGAGGCAAGAGCACTACCTAGAGCAACGAAAAAAGTAGTGGCAGATTTTATTTTCTATGATATTTTTGTAAGATTTGGAGTACCTAGGGAAACAGCTACAGATCACAGTGCTCAGTTTGTGTCTAAGCTTATGCAGGAAATTATGCAAAAATATTAGATTACCCACTGTAAGTCCACCTCTTATCATCCACGGGCCAATGGGTAGGTAGAATCAACCAACAAGGTGCTGGAAACAATACTTACCAAGACAGTGCAATTACACAAGAAGGATTGGTCTGACAAAATTCTTGAGGCCTTGTGGGCTTACCGGATTACATGGAGGGGTATCATTGGTTTCTCTCCATATGAACTAGTGTATGGAAAATAGGTTCTGCTGCCCATCGAATTTCAGATCAAAACCTTTAAAATGGAATCAGATTTGGGTATAAACCTTGTTGAAGCACAACAACAAAGAATCTTACAGCTCAATGAGTTAGATGAGATTAAGCAGGATTCTTTTCAGCATACTAACTTGATCCAACAACAAAGGGCTAAATGGCATTATAGATACATCAAGAAGAATAAATTCAAAGAGGGAGACTGGGCATTGTTGTATGATTCTAAATTTAAAAACTTCCAAGGGAAATTTAACACACATTGGCTAGGCCCCTATGAGATTGAGAAATATTTTGATAATGGATATGCTCGGATTAAAACTATTTATGATGAGATTGTTACCTTCTTAGTGAATGGGAAAAGACTCAAGATATATCAAAAACCCCAATCTAAGGAGGAATTTGTAGAGGAAATTGTGAAGAAGAAAGAGTTGGGAATGGTAAGGGAAGGGATCCTTCCTTCCATTGTCTCTTCCTACTTTCCCTACTGATATAATGAGCTCAATTTGTTCCTCCTCATGCTCGATAAACCATGAGAGGAATGTCTATTGGGTACATTTTATTCCTTTTTCCATGCCCAATGGCCTATTTATGGAAAAGGAACCCCATGGAGTCTTCTTTTTCAATATTTGAGATTCCGTAAAATTGAAATATGTGAGGATGGACTACCACTAGGCTCGCTAAAAACACAGGTCAGTAGATCCTTTTGGATCCTCTCACTAAAATTTGTTTTTCCTTGGTTAATCTATGGATTTCTTGTGTTGGACTGATGTGGTATTTCTTAAGGCCCTCCTTCCAACAATTCTAGCCCATCGACATCAACAAATTATCTGGGTGTAGGATTAGAGCCTTGTGATGCCTTGAAGCTTGTATGCCCAAATGACAAACTATCTCGCCATTGGTAATGGATAATCATCATGGCTTCATTACTATTGGATCCTACATGGTGTTTGACAAGAACTCATATATTCACATTTGATAGGATGCATCAGGGTACCTTGGTCCCCACTCTCATTAATGGTGATGGACCGCACATTGGTTAAAATTTGACCTCAATGACTGGTAATTCAATGAGGCCATTGCACAGTTGACATCGACACATTCATTCATGTGCAGTGGACTATAAAAAATTGGTGGAGAAAGCAGTTCCTATAGATTCAGCTTCAGTTCCTATAGAATGTTCAGCAGTTGCAGTTTTTAGTTCCTAAAGAATGTTCACAGTTGTTTGAATTCTTGCAGAATGTTCATCAGTTGCAGTTCAATTCCTGAAGAGTATTTAACAATATTTCTACAAAATGTTCAACAGTTGTAGTTTTAATTCCTGCAGAAAATTCGAGAGTCAGTTTTAAATTCTTGCAGAACATCTGTTAGGCATATAAACAACTGGGTTTCCTGAAAAGACAAAAGAAAAGAAAAATCATTAAACAAAACATTATATTAAAATCATGTAATAAAGTACTAAAAATCATTATCTGGTTAAGGTCATGGATTATATGTTTGATGTAATAGGTTATCATTGTAAGAGCAAGCTACGTCGTCGAGCACAGGACCATTGGAGGTAAGTGGTAAAGTAAAACCAGTGATAAGATGCTTGAGGTAGGGGTATAATGATGCTTTAATCTTTAAAATTTTGCATAACTAAGGCTTTGGTAACCCTTGTGGCCGTGAACCATTGCAGAATTAATCCCATGAACTATTATCATCATGCCGAGGGTCGTGGTACTTTCGTGATCTGTCCTGCAGTTTGGATCATGATGGAAATCACTATCATGACCTGCTGCCAAAAATTCCCGGTATTTCCTATTAGTCCCTTCCACTGTCGAAACTGTTGCATAAGTCTCAGACTATATTTCCACAACCCCCATTTTCTTTATTCATTTTGTCCTCAATTTCCCTGTCTGTTTCCTCACTTACCTATCCATTTCCTCCTATGCCATGTCTAAGCTCTGAGCCCTCGTCTGATTCGAGCCATAGAACCTTGTGTTGCTTGAAGTTGATCCTGACAGCAAGGCGAAAATATAAAAGGAAGGATGGCTACCTTTCTTCCAAAGGTTCAGCGGCCAGAACACTAAAGTAACAAAATCTTTTGCCCTGAACCTGAATGGGGATAAATCATAGGTTGGAAACATACACTATAGGTTGATGGAAGATTTGGTGGCACGGGCACGTGGAATTCCATAAGATGGAGAGAGATGGTTTAAAAACCACCGCTTCAACAAAGAAATGTGTGCATCTTTCCTAAAAAAGGATCACTCAAACCTCGACTGGAGTAAGGGGATTTTGTAGGAGTTTTTAAGGAGTAAGTATCATCAGTTACAATTTTTGCTACAGAAGTATGTTACATGTGAGGGTCACTTTGGCGTCACATTCTTGTCTCATATTAGGCTTCTCGAATAGTTCCAAGAAGAGCCCCTAAATTTTCCCTATTATTTAAAAATTTCATTGATCAAAATGTCCAAGGCCGCGAAAGAGAGGTTCACCCACATAGAGTAAAACCTCTACCATGACAGGCTGGTGAAGATTATTCTAGTGGAAGTCCTGCAGAAATAGAAAAATTCATGGCGGAAATAGAAAAAGTTATGGGAGGAATTTCTAACAAAAAACCATTTTGTGAATGTTGGAGATTCTGACTCCTCGTGGGTCAGGGAGAAAAAGCCCACAGAGAAACCGAAGAAGAAACCATAAACCCATGGACCAAATTTGAAATAATATGATGGGGATGAAAAAATTACGGTGACTGGTGAAACTAATTTGGAGAGCTCCCTCCAAAAGAAGCCTTCTACCCATGCTAAACGATATACCAGAAGTCAGGCTAGTCGGCTGGCCATTAAGGATAAAAAAAAGAAGGGACACCACCTGAAAATTTTTCCAAGAAGACAAAGGAGTCCCCTGGCCAGGCCAAGGGAAAGGAGAAGGTCAACTCTGCCACATTCATTGACAAGGACATTGTGTCCTTTCAGGATCCTTCACTACAGGAAAGTCAAAATGAAGTCGTGAAAGCGCAGGAGGATTTGAGTGTGCCCCAATCCTCACAGGGGCATCATGAGGGGGAGGTGACTGCATTGAAGAAACGGTCTCGACATATGCTAGAAGATACCATTAAGGAACTTACCCTCTCAGAATAGGCCTTGAGAGCAAAGAACGTGGCCCTGAAGGAAAATAGCCTTAAGATATAGAAAGAACACGAAGAGTGGCATCAGAAGGCAGCCTGCATCATGAAAAATAAGTAGGCCTAGATCGACCACTTGAAAAGGAAGAATGAAGCATACATGGGATAGATTCAAGTGAAATCTAGTCGGGCCTAGCTAGATCATTTGGCTGCAGTAGCTGTAGCCCAGGAGAATAGTTGATTTTCTGTTTGGGGACTGCCTCTGTTTTTCTTACATAGGGACATGCAAGAGTTTTGGTGTGGGGGAGATGTTGAGTCTGAAATTTACCCATTTTTGACACCTATCCTAGACCTTCCTTCCCTTATTTTTGAACCCTTTTCACTCTTTATTTATACCTAGTTCAGCTATGTTATCTAGTTTTGGCTAAAAAGGGTACCATAAGCTTAAGGTATGTTAAATTATCATAAGAAGTTTAATTTTATCTAAATTCGATTATTCTTTGATCTAGTTGTGTCTTTATTGCATTACTACTCTAACTAGTCTAGAACTCGTGCGCAGATTTGCTAGATTCAAACAGTTCCGCAAATCTTGGAGACATCTCATGCAGCCGAGATTCCTAAAGACGTTCCAGATCTCCAGTAGATATGCTGATTTCCTGCAACCTTCTCAATTAACCGCAACGATATTGATGGTTGGCCATGTTCCACTCATCTCCAGATTGAGTAAAGACATGGGTTTTGAAAGAAATTTGTTGCATATGGAAGTTGTGCTATTCACTATTCTGAATCCCCTTTTTCAACCACCCAAACCTCCAGATCTTCTCTTGTGCCCACATGGAGAAACAACTTTAGCCGCACAATAGAAATCGTCTAATGCATGATTTCAGTCATGGATTAGATTTAATATAATTTTCAATTTATATCTGTATCATTGGCTGTAGGCTTAGAATAGTGATCTACTTTGTTCAAGCCAAATATGGGCTTTGAGAAATGTATAAATTGGATGTATTTCTCTTGGTAAAGGAGGTTGGGTTGAGATGGTTGTTGTTAGTAAGATATCAGACTGTACTTGACTATAAATTCCAGATTAATAAAATAGTCTATGTTCTGTTTATCTTTCTGAGCAACTTCTTCGACTTTTGAAGGAGTTTTGAGTGAGGGAGGGCCCCTTTTTCTCACAACTCCCATAGCATAGTGTGTGTTTTATTTCTGTTTCATTTATGCCTTAATAATTTTTGTACATAGGTAGTGCTTTCTTTCTGCATTTCTTGCAACAAACTGTTAATTGGTTAAGTGATTTAATTCTTTATATTAATGGTTTCTTTTAATTTGATCAATGTTTGAATTTATGCTTTTTAAGTTGGATTCTTGATTACGGTTTATCTTCTATCTTTTCCTGCATCAATATCAACAAAATCGAGTGCTATAGAGGGATGATACATGCCACTCCATAGCCATTTCTTCAAAGTATTGATACAAGAAAGAAGCATGAGTTGGTGATTGTTATTTTATGTTTATCTTTTCATGATCAATATCAACAATCATAAGTTCTGTTGAGGGATGATATATGCCACTCCATTGCCATTGCTGCCAAGTATTGACATAAGAAAGAAGCATTAGTTGATGTGTGTATAATGTTTTGACACTTGAAGTAATCATCCTGCATATACTTTGCACTGCATCTCATCAATTTACCTTCGTTGGTTGATAATTCAATATTGGAAAATTATAAGCATATAATTTGACTCAACAGTGTGCAGCCATCCTTTGGCCTAGCCCTTGATGAGGCACTAGGAGATAGAGAGGTATTGGATGATGGTCATGCACAGGAGTGTCATCAGCTGTAGGCTACCATTCTAGCTTTGAAAAGGAAGGCCATATCAGTAAGAGAGCCTATTTTGTTGTAGAACGAGGAAATTGAGGGCATGAGAGTGGTTTGTGCCAAGTCAACAGCCAAGTTGGCCCACATTGGGGAAGGATTAGATTCCTTAATGGTACAGATAGAGGGCACATTGGAGTTCCATGCTAGCCCCCTTCATGCATACATAGATGGGGCTAGCAGCACTGTTGGGTCACATCTTCCCATTGGAAAGAGAGAGACAGAGCCACCTAGTCAGGTTTCATATGTTGAACTAGATAGCAGGATGAGATGATTATAGTTGCATAGGGTGCAACATCAGCATGTTGAGGTTGGATGGAGAGAGAGTTTGAGTTGGTACTCATTGGAGTGGGTTATGGAGATGGTGGTGGACCCGAGTTTACTTCAGCAGGAGTTTCCAGGTGCTTGGAATACGGGAACCCCAGACTGGCATTGGGATCCAGGTGGGACTACCTATCTTTTCCCAAGTAGGATGGTTGACTATGTCTTTGAGGGTATAGTTGGCTTAGCAGTTAAGTGTGCCCATTTGCGAGGGGAGTTTCGGTTAGCTCCAGTGGCCAAACAGTTTATGGGTAGACGCCTTGGGTTATCTTGGTACGACATTTGTACGCGGGGTCACAGGGTGAACAACATACTTTAGTAGGACCTTGTCAGAGGAGGTGGCATTGGTAGGCCACCAGATGGTGCTTTGTATGGAGCCAAGGATTCTTCACCTTTGTGTGGGGCACAAAGGTCGTAGTGGAGCAGAGTAGTGGTGCCATCACTACTGACACATAGGGAGATTCACTTCTTGGACCCCTCAGGGAGGATTTGGAGTGATGATCCATCCATCGATGGGTGTAGTGATGCGATGGTGGAGGTGATGATACCAATTTGGGGTGGTCCGACATGTAGAGACAAAAATTTAGGCTATCACATCCAAGGATGTGTGAAGCATCTAGCATTGAGCAGTGGACTACCAGTGAACATGGAGGTGCATGATGGTGTACCATAGTGTGTGGTAGTGGATTGTGGAGTAGGAGTGTCTTACATCACATTGAGTACACGTGACGAGTGACTGGTGCCTTGACAAAGATAAGACACAGGACGGTAGAGGGTGGTACAGTACTAGCTGGGGTATGATGCTGTATGATGTGGCATGTTGAGGAGTACATGGATGATCGGTGGTATGTAGGGGTGTATGGTGCTGCACAACAAGGTCTTAGAGTATTGCCTCCATAGAGACTCATGGATGGAGACACCGGGCATACGTTTGTGGGTAGGTCACCCAAGATTGACGAGGAGACAAATGAGAGATAATTGATGGCATCCGTGGGGACTCACATGCCTGACCCTATTCTACATCACTTGTGGGCACAATTGGTTTTGTTGCTATCCTTTGGAAATCTCAGTGCTAGTGTGATTCTTTCATCGTAAAAGATCACTTTAGCTACGCATACCAAGTAGCCCTAACATCAATAATGGCTTCAAAATATCTTTAAGTTTGCTGCATAAAGTTAGATCTAAGCACAAAAGACATTAAGCAGATAAAATGTAAAATGGCTCCATGCATCCAATGGACAAGACAAGAACAATATATTTGAAAGAATTTTATATTACATTAAAGAATGGGGCACCTGAGAGGAAAACAATAAAGGTGTTTTCCATTTCTCCTCAGTGGGATGGGTTCTTGGAAGTCCTCAGTGTTTTAGATCTACAATTCCTCTCTTCTATTGATATGGAAAACCTAGACAAATATGGAACTCAATGGGAGTTCAAAATGCAAACAAATGAAAATGGTGACCAAGAGTAGATCTAGTGAGATCTAATGCAATGGAGGTGAATAATGAATGGGGAAAAACCTTATATTTATAACAAAATATTGGGGTGTTCTAGAACTTGGTGCATGAATAAAATATTATTAATCATATTCTAGAATCACCCTTTAGGAATATTTTATTATATTTGTTGGAGAGAAAAGGGTTTTTGACTTGGGTCAATTCCTTTATTTATAAATAAGAAATTAATAAATGATTTATTTATTATTTAAGGGAAATGAGGGGAATATAATTAAATAAATAATGGTTTATTTAATTATTTTATATATGATTTTGTCAAATTTCACTAAGAATATGATTTAAATAGTGATTTAAATAACTTATTCTTAGGATATAATTAAATAAATAGTGATTTATTTAATTGACATCCTTGTTTTGGGTTAAATATGACCATGCAATATAAACAAATGTGGTGAAAGAAATTCTACTTTACGTAAAATTGGTCTTACATGGTGTACTTGGGTTCATCTAATAATAATAGGTTAGATGACCAAAAAATGGTGTAACAGATTGCCCCCCAATGTATGAGTGTTAGGAGCAAATCGTATGACCGAAGTACGTTGTAAGAACTCAATCACTAGACAGTAAGATGGAAGTGAGAGAGAGGAATGTATGGTAATCTAAAGTGTTAAAGGACTAGACCCTGAGGAGATGAGACTTACAGGTGCAACAAGTCTCAAGTTTATGAAGTGGTACCATGTTAGGTCCCTATATCACTAGTATAGTCCATTATTATTGTTAGTGTAAACCCCTTATTGTTATTATTCTACCATTGTAACCCCCATTTTGTTATTATTGTGCCCTTAAATTATTATTGTTAGGTCGGCTAGGATTACATTGTGGCCCACTAGGATTACATTATGGCCCCATGTACTCCTATATATAGAAAGGAGGTTTTCTAAATTGTATCATCCAAGAATTTTTCATTTATGTAATGTATTGGAGGTTTCCCCCTTGAAGTGGCTTATGTCTAAGGCGTTGATATCTCTTTTCTTCTCTTTTTGGAGCTGGTTACACAACATTTGGTATCAAAGGTTTGGATTCTAGGGTTTCGCTGCTCCAAACAGGTCATCGTGGAATTTTCGCTATAACGTTTTTTATACGAGGTTTCAGAAGCTGAAATTTTTAGGGTGCGAAGCCGAAATCCTGAGGAATATTGTCTAAAAATTTCATAGCATGTTTCACAATAGTTTCGGAGATATGATCTATGGAATTTAAATCTTTTTTCAGGCTCCTAAACAGGTCATCGTCGTATTTGCGCTATAAATTTTGTTCTACGAAGGTTCAGAATCGGAAATTCATATGGTACAAAGCTGAAATCCTAAGGAAAGTCTTCAAAATATTTCAGAGCTTTGTTCACAATATTTTTGGAGATATGATCCGTGGAAGGTAGTGCTTTTTCAGGCTCCTGAATTTTATCTCAAAGAGGTGATCGTGGGAAAAGTTCAATAACTCTCTCTCTGAGCATTGGATTTGAGTGCCGTAAAAATTGGTCGCAAGTACACGGACTTTATTTTCTTGGATATCAATTTCAGAGACAAATGACAAAACAGTGACACGTGGCAGGTCCTACAAGGTTGCTCTACTGAACCAGTCTAGAATTAGGTCATTGTGGGCGATTGGACACAACTTTGTCTTGAAGAATCAAAATTAGATCAGACCTGTGGCATTTGAAAGAATCTTCATAGGGCTATTACAGGGCTGAATTTCAGATATTTAAGATTTTCAATTACAGAGATATTTAAATTTCAATATCGAGCTCCTCAAAGCAAGTTAAAGGTGTGTATTTTTTTTTCCGAATTGCATAAGTCTTGTTTGAAGAATCAAGTTGAATTGATTCCAAGGGAATATTGTAGAATAGGTATCAATATTGGATTCTAAAATGGCACCTAAAAATAATTCAACACCCATTAAGCCTTCAAAAGGCTCTACCATGACTCATGAAGATGAAGAATTGCAACATGATCTATCAAAATTACAAAAGCAAGTGCAACAAATTTCACTCTCGCAAAAACCAACAAAAAATGAAATGGAAGTTTTGAAGAAAGGCGTGGAAGTGAAGATGGACGGTTTGAAGAAAGGCATGGAAGCTAAGATGGATGGCATGGAAGTGAAGATGGACGGTTTGAAAAAAGGCATGGAAGCTAAGATGGATGGCATGGAGGCTGGCATGGAATCTAAGATGGATGACATGGAAGCTAAGATCGATGAGAAAATAGAAAACATGAAGAATTTTCTAAAATCAGACATGGAAGGTTTGACAAAGTTGATACAAGAAAGGTTTCCTAATGGTGAAAATATAGTAGAAGAACCTCACGATGAGAAAAAAATAAATGTTAATTGTGATTTCATAAATTCTAATGTTGGCGGGAAGAACCACCATATTCCAAAGATGGATATGAGGAAGTTTGATGGAAAGGATCCTGTAACATGGATACTACAGATGGAGCAATATTTTGATCTCCATAATGTTCAAAACACACAAAAGGTACGCATTGCAACTTTACATTTAGAACAAAATACATTTGTATGGTATCAATGGATTTTCTCCCGTAAAAAAATTGTCACTTGGTCAATTTTTATGGAGGAAATGATAGCACATTATGAGGATACAAAGAGCAACACCTTCTTTAGCCAATTGATAAATCTCAAACAAATGGTTTAGTGGGGAAGCACATTGAGGACTTCCAAAAATTGAATATAAGGGTAACTGATATTCCAGAGGAACACAGGATTGATCTCTTCATAGGCACTTTAAAGGATAACATCCAACATGAAGTTCGTGTTCTGGAACCTAATTCATTGGTGAAGGCATTCAGGTTGGCAAGAAAAGTTGAATGTAAAATTATGGCGACAAGGAAGCCTACCACTCAATTCTATAAAGAAGGAAGTATTGCTACATCTAGATTTTCACAACCTACAAGGTTGACACCACAACAATTGGAAGAAAAAAGAGCAAAAGGGCTTTGCTACAGTTGTGATAGCAAATACACTAAAGGTCATAAGTGTGCTGAGAAGAAATTATTTTACATAGATTGTGAAGAGGAAGAAGAAGAAGAGGATATACACCAAGAACCAACCCTAGAAGAGGAAGAAATGAATCCGACCATATCGTGTAATGCACTGGCAGGAATTACCACTCCTCAAACTCTCAAGATAGTAGGAAAAATCAAGAAGAAAAAGGTAATAGTGTTGATTGATTCAGGTAGCACCCACAATTTTATTCATTGTAAGGTGGCCAAGGAATTAAATTGTTTCCTATACCCAGCACCAGAATGTCAAGTGATGGTTGCAAATGGAGGAACTATAAATTGCTCTGGAAAATGCCATAATATCAAGCTAACCATGGGGGAATATGTATTGACTAGTCCAATGCTTTCCATTCCTATGGGAGGTTTTGATGTTGTACTAGGAGTACAATGGTTACAATCTTTGGGGACGGTAGCTTTTAATTTTCAAGAACTTTTCTTGAAATTTTTTTCAGAAGGAAAGGAAGTCGAATTACGAGGTATTGAAGGGAAGCCGGGAAGGATAATAAGCTCTAATGTCATGAAAAAGCTTCTAAAGAAAGAACAACGAGGCATAATTTCACAATTATGTTCACTAGAAGTTCCGACATTAAAATCATCTATTTCTGTAGATCTCCAACAAGTCTTGGACAATCATTCCAAGGTGTTTGAAACTCCCAAAGGATTCCCACCTATTCGTGATCATGATCATGCTATTCATTTGATTCTAGGAAGTGTTCCTCCAAACATCAGGCCTTATAGATATCCTTACTTCCAAAAGAGCGAAATTGAACGCATGATTGCATAAATGTTAGAGGCAGGTATAATTAAACCTAGTCAAAGTTCTTTCTCTGCTCCTGTAGTATTGGTACACAAGAAGGATGGATCATGGCGAATGTGTCCGGATTATAGGGAGCTCAATAAGCTCACCATTAAAGACAAATTTCCAATTCCTGTGATTGATGAATTATTGGATGAATTACATGGAGCAATTTATTTTACCAAGTTGGATCTTCGTTCGGGATATCATCAAATTAGAATGAAGACTGAAGATATTCCAAAAATAGCATTTCGAACTCATGAGGGTCATTATGAATTTTTGGTCATGCCTTTTGGCCTTACCAATGCACCTTCTACATTTCAAGGGTTGATGAATTCCATTTTCAAACCGTTCCTTATAAAATTTGTGCTAGTATTTTTTGATGATATACTAATCTATAGCAGGCCTTGGAAGGATCATGTTGAACATGTTGACAGGGTGCTCAAACTATTGCAGGACAAACAATTATATGTAAAAAAATCCAAATGTTTCTTTGGAGTATAAGAGGTGGAATATCTGGGTCATATTGTATCTCACGAGGGTGTTAAAGTAGACCCTAACAAAATTAGAGCCATTAAGGAATGGAAAGTCCCCACAACCATAAAGCAGTTGCGAGGATTTCTTGGGTTAACAGGGTATTATAGCAAGTTTGTTAAGAATTATGGGAGAATAGCAGCACCTCTAACAACATTATTGAAGAAAGATGCATTTTCATGGACTCCTAAAGCAACTAAAGCCTTTGAACATCTTAAAGAGGCAATGTGCCTAGCACCGGTCTTAGCGACGCCAGACTTCACAAAAACCTTTATTGTGGAATGTGATGCCTCAGGAAATGGAATTGGTGTTGTTTTAATGCGGGAAGGAAGACCCATTGCTTTTGAAATTCGTCCAATCAAAGGAAAGTATTTACAGAAACCTATTTATGAGAAGGAAATGTTAGCAATACTGCATGCACTAAAGAAATGGCGAACTTACCTAATGGGAAGACACTTCAAGGTAAAAACTGATCATGATAGTCTTAAACACTTTTTTGGAACAAAGACTATCTTCAGAAGAGCAGCAAAAATGGGTCACAAAGATGTTGGGTTATGACTTTGAAATAATCTACAAAAAAGGAAAGCTCAATGTTGTTGCAGATGCACTCTCAAGAAAGAATGAAGAGGTGGAAGCATTGCTTTGTGCCATTTCTATTATCCAACCAGATTGGATAACTAAAGCAAGAGATGAATGGAAGAAGGACAAAGATGTATGGAAACTCATTCAAAAGTTGTAGCAAGATAGGGTACATCTGATACATTTAGTTGGAAAAATGATTCCTTATGGTACAAAGATCGCTTATATCTTTGCAAGAATTCCCAACTAAAACAAAAGATTCTTCTGGAATTGCACACTTCTACTTTAGGAGGACACTCAGGATTTTTAAAAACTTACCACAGGGTGAAGAAAGAATTTTTTTGGGATGGCCTTAAATCTGATATTCAAAATTTTGTGGCGGAATGTGTGGTTTGCAAGCAGAATAAAGTGGAAACAATTAAGACCCCGGGACTTCTACAACCTTTATCCATTCCAAGTCAACGTTGGGAGGAGATTTCAATGGATTTTATCACAGGTTTACCTAAGTCCGAACGAAAGAGTGTCATCATGGTGGTAGTTGATAGACTTACCAAGTATGCACACTTTTGTGCATTATCTCATCCATTTAAAGCAAGTACAGTTGCTACTACATTTATGGACAGAATTCAAAAGCTACATGGAAGCCCAAGGGTTATTGTGAGCGACAGAGATCCCATTTTTACTGGAAATTTTTGGACGAGGTTATTTTCTTGTTTGGGTACTCAATTAGCTCATAGCTCATCTTATCATCCTCAATCTGATGGTCAAACTGAGATAGTAAATAAATGTTTGGAAGGATATCTTCGTTGTTTTGTATATAATAAAAAAACACAATGGGTCAAGTGGTTACCTCTTGCTGAATGGTGGTATAACACTTCCTTCCATACTGCAGCAAAAATGACCCCATTTATGGCACTTTATGGATATCATCCACCATCCATCACATCATCTTTAAGGGAAAATTCGAAGGTTCAAGCGGTGGAAGATCACATCGAGCATCAGCAAGAAGTTCTCCAACTCTTAAAGGATAACCTGAATTTGGCACAAAATCGAATGAAACAACAGGCAGATCAACATCGCAGTGAGAGAAGTTTTGATGTGGGAGATTGGGTATTTTTACGGCTACAACCATATAAACAAATGTCCCTCAAGCAAGCTAAGAAGGATAATAAATTATCGCCAAAGTACTATGGTCCTTACAAGGTGTTGCAAAATATTGGTACTATGGCATACAAATTGGAGCTTCCTGCTTCTTCGTGAGTACATCTAGTTTTCCATGTTTCATGCTTAAAGAAGGTTATAGGTGAAAATATTCCAGTTCAAACAATATTTCCAGAACTTGATGAGGAAGGAAAAATCATATTGGAACCTGAAGCGGTCACGGAAACAAGAACTCGACAGCTACGGAATCGATCAATTTCAGAGTATCTCATCGAGTGGAAGAACTTACCCACTGAAGATTCTACATGGGAGGATGAGAATTTTATACAGAAGCACCCGGAGCTACTCAAGTGTTGAGGACAACACTTTTTTTGAAGGAGAGGGGCATGTTAGGTTCCTATATCACTAGTATAGCCCCTTATTATTGTTAGTGTAAACCCCTTATTGTTATTATTGTACCCTTGTAACCCCCATTTTGTTATTATTGTGCCCTTAAATTATTATTGTTAGGTCAGCTAGGATTACATTGTGTCCCACTAGGATTACATTATGGCCCCATGTACTTCTATATATAGAAAGGAGGTTTTTTAAATTGTATCATCCAAGAATTGTTCATTTATGTAATGTATTGGAGGTTGCCCCCTCGAAGTGGCTTATTTCTAAGGCGTTGATATCTCTTTTCTTCTCTTTTTGGAGCTGGTTACACAACATACCAATGCTAAAGGTGGCAGGGAAGGCATACTCATGCCCGCCGAAACAATAGTACAAAAAATAAGGCGCCCGGAAAACCACAGAACGCAATAATGAAACAGGTGCTGCCAAAACATGAGCCAAAGAAATAGAATGATGAATCCCACATACATGCTATGCCTGGAATAACCGTCAGGAATTATACAATAATATTTTAGTACATGAGATACAAATATACCCAAATTCCCCCTACACACGGGGAAGGGCTCACAAAATCTGATTGATACATGCAAATCGAAGGGGGTCCGCCATAGTTGAGGCAATAAGGGATCCCCAAATAAGGCATGGGAGAAAATAGTAGAGCGAATAACAGATGGACACTAATGATGATAATGAAATGAAGGATAGATCCAATGGGGACCATAAAAATCATGAGTATAAAATTGTATCACATGACAGAAATTATCACGAACAGCAAGGAGTGTGGGGGCAAAGTGGTGTCCCCACTGGAATGTGTTGTAAGTGAGAAAATCCAATTTGAAGGAGGGTTATGGTTGGGGGGTATAGGTGCCCCCAAGAATGTTGTGGTCATGCCAAAATGTAATTAGAAAAAAGGGAATCTAAACGCATTTTAAGGATATAATGTGCCTATTTTGTTTCGTTATGGTTATGCAGTTCGAGAAAGGAAATGGAGGATTACCAATCTCTTGTTAGGACTGCATATATGAATCAAATGGCCTTTAAGTTTTAGGGTTGGTATACTTGGTGTCACAATCCCAAATAGAGGATTTGGAGATAATGAAGTGATGCTCTCCTAGAAAACCCATAGGTTAGTCAACCGCAATGTCTAAGAGATTGGGTTGTTGATGTAAAATGAAGGAACGATAAGGGGTATCATCCCGAGAGTGATCTGAAATTGTATGGGACACTAGAGGTTCTTCTAGATGTGGAAGGATAATGGTACTAGAGTCAACGTGACGAGATACACTAGGAGATGTGTGGAGAATTACTTCTCTTGGTATCTCAAATATGGGTGCCCCCTTACCCAAACATTGGGTTGCAATGTAATGGCCACAAGGTGGATGTGGTTCGAATGCATGGTTCCGATGTAAGGGGGAATAGGGAAAATAAGGGGAAATGATTTCTTCCATAATGTCGTCATCGTGATAGGAGATGGGGTGACTGGTCGAAGAAAGACCATCGGACGCAGTGAAGCTACCTGACTCATCATCATGAGAAGAGAGGTTCACATGCGCATCGTCACAAGAGGTGATAGAAGAGTAAGTAGATAAAGGATCTACTGATTGTGGGCCCAGGGTGATTGCTGAAGGAAGGTGAAGCGAAACAACAGGGGAGGATTTAAATGGAATGTTCCCCGAGGGTCTCATGGATGATGATAGGTAGTAAATGGTAGATGAATGCTCCATCAACTCGACATTAGGAGGGGGAATATCAATGGGAGCAGTCATGTTTGGTAGTTCTGCCAAAGCAAAACACGCAAATTGGGGAGAGGTGGACTCGTTGGGCTTGGCCTCGAATTAGCGGACTGTTGCTAAAGAGGAGCGAAAGTCCTCGAGGTGGGGACAAAGGTGGGTGTAATGGCCATGGATATCACACAAAGCACAGGGGTGGTTAGTGTGAATAGTCTTAGGGTTCTTGGCCGCAGTCGCGGAAGGAACAGAGGCTTCCGGGACCATGGACTGAGGGAACACGACATTAACCATGGGCTTGAGATGAGGCAATTGAGGACAGGTATGGGTGGCTTGACCGACAACATCACACAAAGCACACAGGATGGTATGCTTCGAAGGTCGAGGAGGGGCAGAGGTGGTCGGGGTAACCTTGTTCTTTGGTGCCCCCCTGCAGGTTTTTTTATTGTTACCCGACACGGTTGCAATAGGAGGAGGTGTCGGAGGGGGTGAATGAGGTGATGGGGCAGCGGTAGATGTCATGGGTATTGTTTGAACCGGGGTTAAATCAAGATATAGTTTGGGTTGACCAGGCGGGGTAGTGGCTGTGGGGCTAAGGTACCAGATAGGTATACCCAAGGTCAAGTTGGGTAGGGAGAGGGTGGCCAAGATAGGGATGGAAGAAGCTCAGGGAGGGGGAGCGAGGAAAGGAATCTGACCAGCAGGGAAATGGCCAGGAGGGAAGGGGCCAAGGGGGTTGAAATTGGGTAGAATCGACCCAGAAGGGTAGAGGTGGCTGTGAGGATTAGTTGGGGAAGGAGATTCCAAAGGAAGAGGGTTAGCTAGCGGGGGTGAGGGGCTAGGAGCCAGTGGGGGTAGGTGGGGTTGAGGTTGCTTACTAGCCAAAGTGGGCTGTGTAAGGTCAGCCCAAGATGATTGCATCATGCAAACATTTACCATGCTAGGATCAGATACGGGAGGAGGGTCTAGAAAGGTTCCAAGCAAGGGGGAGTCTTTATAGATGCTGGGGGAAACACTGGGCCAAGAATCAATGGTTGGCTTGTTAGTGACAGCAGAAATAGTGGACTTAGGGGAAGACTGAGATTTTGGTTCATGATAAGTTAACTGGTCGATGGTGACAATTTTTCTGTTATGGGGGAAAAGCATCTTGCGGTGGACTGCAGAGTGGACGACAGACATGGCATAGGTGTAACTATGCCCCAAAATAATGTTGTAGTCAAGAGGGGCGTTGATAAATTCAACGTCGACACAAACAGTGTTGTCCACAAGGGTGATAGGACAGTTACGGAAGAGGCCAATGGGCTGGGAGGCATGGCCGTCCCATGCACGAAGGGTGATTGTGGAAGAGGTCAACTCAGGAGATCCGAGTTGTTTCCAAACCGAAGCGGACATTACACAGGTGGATGCCCCCTTGTCAATGATGCACCGGGAAATGTTAGCATTCTGGATATTGAATGAGATTTGGAAAGCTATGAAAGCAGGAAGAGGAGGAGACTCTGACTGATGGGCATCGAAAACAATCAATTGGTTATCTGCTGGATCTATAGTGCCCAGGGCAGATAGTAGAGATTTTCTTTGGGAGGGGCACGACTGGAGGAGTTCCAGCATTGAAATGGCAACAGGAGATTGGGCTAGCTCATCTACTATGCTAAACGAATGGGCAACTCGGTCAGAGGCAGTATTTCAGTGTAATGGTCCCTTAGGAATCTTGGTATGAACTTTGGCGTTGGGCGGAGGGATATGCAAGGGACCATTAGTTGTCGAAAGAGGCTCTGTAGAACCTAAAGAAGGTGACTCAAGGACAGATGGAGCATGGGGCTGGGGGTACGGACGAGACTGACTGTGATGGTTAAGGTCGACGGTTATAGGTTGGTCAGAGTTCATCATGAGGATCTGGTAGTCAGTGGGACTAGATGGAGGAGGTTGAGTGGTTACGGGTCCGTGAGTTGGGTGGGTAACCAAAAAGCTGTGTTGCAGGAAAGGATTGGTCGCGCTCTACTGAGCATACATCTGCCCCTGAGGGGGTGGGAGCTGTTGGTGCGGGGGTTGAGAAGAAAAATGAGGTGGGGGTGCTAATGCTGGAGGAGTTGGAGCACTAGGCTGTGGATGTAGAGGAGAATGAGGTTGGGTAACAGTGTGGTAAATAGGGCGTTGGGAAAAAAAAGGAGGCATGCTGGATCCTGGATGCGTGCTACCAAGAGGGGGAGAAGTGTGGGAAGTGGTGCCCCCTCCCCCAGAAAAAAAATAGCTTGGGGAAGGTCGAGTAGATGGATGAGAGATAGCGCCAATGATACTGTCAGCGGTAGGAGGTGCCCCCGGTGCATGGGCATTACCGGGTCTGGGGAGATCAGGTAGAACAGTATAAACATAACCCATCTGAGCATAGACCAAGTCATATTTTAACGCCATTTGGAGCGCGGCTTCTTCGGTTTGAGGAAAATGCGATGCGACATCTTTCTCGATAGGTGGCAAGAGAGATCTAAGTAACCAGTCCATGTAGACACGGTCTTCAAAGGTAGGAGATTGACATAGGCTCTTTCTTCTCCGCCATTCCTGGACATGATCGGATAGGCGGGTCGCAGATGATTGACGGAAAGAAGACAAAAGTTCTATACCAGTGTCATAATGAAGGGGAAGCTGGAAGTAAGATAAAAAATCCGAGGCAAGAGTCGCAAAGGTGGTATGAGAGGAAGTGGGTTGATCAACATACCACTTAGAAGCATCGGCTGTAAGCGTGCGTTGGAAAAATATAAGACGAATGGAATCATCAATAATGGAATGGGAGGAACACCACATGTGGAAAGATCAGATATGGTTGGAGGGATCCTCTCTAGCAAGGCCTTCGAACTTGGGAATGTCGGAGGGGAGCTTGGTTGGCATAGCAAGCCAACTAACATCGTGGCAGATAGGATCATTGATTAACTGATTGAAATCGAGAATACTGAGGCCTGCCATGAAGGGGAGCAAAGGAGCAGTTGAGGGAGTGCCTGTGGCGGTTCCGCTAGTAATAGTCCCAGCATTAGGGCCGGGGTTGCCACTAGTGTTAGGCCCTGGACCAGCCATGGTGAAGGTAATAGGGAGAACCAAAAGTAGGGGGAGGAAGAAAAGAATCAGAAGATGAGTCAGAGTGTGGACTCGGGGGAGAACTAACTTGACGATGACGGGAAGGAGGATGTCGACCATCCAGAAACGGAGGGTGAAGGCCAAGAAATCTCCAAGATAAATGTCTTGGGGGCGGAATGATGATAGGAAGAAGGAAGACCGACAAGGGCAGCAAGGTGTAAACGCAAGACGTGACAGGGGCAGAGAGTTGCAGTGTCAATTAATTTTAAAGTATTTTCCAGGTGGTGTTAACCAGGCTCTTCTTCACTTAGGGTCAGTGTGTGGCGTGCGTTAATTTTAATTGATTAAACCCAGACGTTTTGAGAGAAAAATAAAAAGTGTGCTGCGTAATGGAAAAGAAATTTGCAGTAAATAAGACTGAAAGAACATATAATTAGCAACTAAAAAGGCAGCAATCGAACCCAAGAAGGTGGGTCTCTCAAAACTAGTCTAGAAGGGGCAGAGCATGCTAACAAGAGACCAATAGATCTAAGGTCCGGAGGGACTGGTATCTAATGGAGAAATCTGCTGGAAAGTGGTGCAGAAAGCAGCAAAGAGGCAGGGGCAAGGTTGTTGCTAGAAAATAGGAGATCAGCTAAAAATATGGGGTCAAATGGGTGACCCTAGAGATGAACCCAAACAAAGTGAAAGGCAGTGTATAAAAATGGAAGAAAAGCTAACCTGTGAGGATCTGAACAGGAGGTATCAGATATAAAATAAGGCTGAAACTTCTGGAAATGTAGACATCTGAAAACAACAACAAACTCTCCCACAAAAGGTGGAGGGAACTGAAGCCCTAAGGGGCAATAGTCCCACTTAGGTGAGTGAAATAGATCAGCAACAGGTCTGAACAGGTGGAGACAGAGGCTGGAAAACCCGGACAGAAGCTTCAGTGAAACCCAGAAAAAGTGCTGGCAGATTGCAGAAAAAATGGCAGGTCGCAGGTTTGGGCCTGTTTTCAGGCCAAGTCGCAGATTTAAGGCAGAAAAGTGCGACCTCAAGGCCAGGTCGTACTTTTTGGGCTGATAAGTGCGACCTGTAGATCCGATTCTGGCGGCGGCAGATTTCAGAAAATTTCGTCGTCTCAGCAGCGGCTGATGTCGGTCACCTGCGCAAAAAGGCCAGAAACACACGGAAGTTAGAAATTTGAATGTTTGAGGATTTTAGAGGGGAAAAATAGCATAAAAATGGAAAAAATAAATAAAAATAAAAATAAAAAATGGAAGAGAAACCCTAGGGTCTGAAACAGATGGATATGCAGGAAAATAGAAAACGACAGTGGTCGCAAAAGAAAATCCATGTGGAGTCGCCAATTGTTACTGTGATTCTTTTGTCATAAAAGATCACTTTAGCTACGCATACCAAGTATCCCTAACATCAATAATGGCTGTAAAATATCTTTAAGTTTGCTGCATAAAATTAGATCTAAGAACAAAAGACATTAAGCAGATAAAATGTAAAATGGCTCCATGCATCCAATGGACAAGACAAGAACAATATATTTGATATAATTTTATATTACATTACAGAATGGGGCACTTGAGAGGAAAACAAGAAAGCTGTTTTCCAGTTCTCCTCAGTGGGATGGGTTCTTGGAAGTCCTCAGTATTTCAGATCTAAAATTCCTCTCTTCTATTGATATGGAAAACCTAGACAAATATGGAGCTCAATGGGAGTTCAAAATGCAAACAAATGAAAATGGTGACCAAGAGTAGGTCTAGTGAGATCTAATGCAATGGAGGTGAATAATGAATGGGGAAACCCCTTCTATTTATAAAAAAATATTGGGGTGTTCTAGAACTCGGTGCATGAATAAAATATTATTAATCATATTCTAGAATCACCCTTTAGGAATATTTTATTATATTTGTTGGAGGGAAAAGGGTTCTTGACTTGGGTCAATTCCTTTATTTATAAATAAGAAATAAATAAATGATTTATTTATTATTTAAGGGAAATGAGGGGAATATAATTAAATAAATAATGGTTTATTTAATTATTTATATATGATTTAGTCAAATTTAACTAAGAATATGATTTAAATAGTGATTTAAATAACTTATTCTTAGGAAATAATAAAATAAATAATGATTTATTTAATTGATATCCTTGTTTTGGGTTAAATATGACCATGCAATATAAACAAATGTGGTGAAAGAAATTCTACTTTAGGTTAAATTGGTCTTACATGGTGTACTTGGGTTCATCTAATAATAATAGGTTAGATGACCAAAAAATGGTGTAACACTCAGCATGAGAAGAGAGGTATGTGAAGCTCACACAAGTTATTTAGATGACACTCAACGCACTTTGGGAGAGACTTCTCAGCCGTGGAACTAGGTCTATGCATTAGTTGACAACCACAAGTTCGGGGATGAGATGATCATTTGCAGGGGTGGCATATCAATCATCACTAAGCCTACCCCTAGGGAGCGGGTCACGAGGGAGACATGTGTCACTCTTTTATCAAGGCATTTCAAGACCATGCATGAGAAGAGGATACTAGGTAAAGCCGAGATAGCATCCCAATATATGTCTCGGCTCAAGACAATGTATCAACACATTATGGAGAGGGTGAATGGCAAACCCAATGGAGATGGTTTGCAGGAACATGAGCGATCCACATACCATGAGTTGATTGGGATTATGAGATATCCATCTATTATTTGCATTGAGGGGGTGGCTATTTGTCACATGTGGCTTCCAACAATCATCGGTACTGCATAGTGGCAGTCACAGGGCAGGTTATCATGCATTAGATTTTCCCATGATATATGGACCCTATATATTGGTCACATGTAGGTACTAGATGATCCAGGTGGATATTGGTGGTCACTTTCCTATTCCACTTGGTGCCCCACCACTGCCTCTTTCAGTTTTTCAGTTTCGGAAAAAATTACTATTTTTAGCAGTTTTTCAGGTCCTGAACTTCTGGAGCCGTTTTGAGGCCCTAAACGACGTTTTTTGGGAAAACTGGAAGGAAAATGGGTCCATGCATCCATGTTTCTCACTCAAAATTTGTATTCCTCAGATATATCTTTCTAACGAGTTATGGTTCACGTCAAATGGAGATCGTATGCCAAAGTTACGTCCCTGAGAAGTTGAAACACCAATTTACCCAAACAAGGCCCATAGTTTTGGCACTTCATCTCCTAGGGTTAGGGTTTTGGATGTTTAGGGTTTTGCATTTCTTCTAAATAATAAATAGGCCCTCAAGCCTCATTGTAACTCAGTTGAGAGGCTTGTAGCCACCACATCTCTTCTTAGAGATAGCTACCAACACCCTAGCTAGTTTATTTCCATTCTATTTGTAAGCAAATTTCAGTTCTTTGATATTAATGAAATGAAGTGTTATTTCCACTACATCTTTGTATTTATGGTTATATGTTTATTCTGTTGCATTATTTCATAAATCTAGATCAGTGGTATCAGAGCGGTCTACATTTTCTCGATCCTTCTTTGCATGTCCCCAATGAGATCGGGGTATAAGGAGTTAGGGCTCGATCTGGTGGAACCTTTACAAGATCAGCCTCGCAAACCTCGATGGACACCCATTGGGGATGAAAAGAAAGATGAGGGAGTAGGAGATCCTATTAAAATATTTCTCAAGGATGCCCTCTAAGAACAAAGGAATGCGATGATGGATAACTTTGCCTAGATCCTTCAATGGCTGCCCACCGGTGGCGCATCTACATCCAGCAGCCACTCTGGAGGTGCGACTCCTTTTAAGGTACAAGTAAATTTTTACATTACCATATTTGAGGGTCATATAGATCCAGATGCCGTAGATAGATGGTTGAATCTATTAGAAGGATATTTCTCGGTTCATGAATTTTCCTACCGGGAGAAGATTATTTTTGCACTCCTCAAAGCTGCCCCCAATGTCAAGGACTAGTGGGAAACCCACTGTGAGAAAAAGGATGAGACAAAACCCTCTCTATTCTCTGTCGTACCCACTTGGAATTATTTCCAAGACGCCATCAAGGAACAATAATATCACGTGGGGAGCTATGAGGACAAGTACATACAATGGACCACGCTGAGACAATAAAGGGATCAAGATGTGCATGAGCTAACAAATCTGTTCCATACCCTGCGCACAAATTTGGGTATTAAAGATTCAAAGAAAAATCTAGTGCTAAAGTATCATATTTTTCTACACATATACATTCAGGAGGAAATGGAGTTCCTCGACATCTCCTCGCATGGTACAACATACTGGTATGCTGCCAAGATTGAGCAGAAATTCAAACAGAAGAAGTGAGACTTTGGATTTGCGAATCAAACGCAAGGGAAAGGTGCACCCAAACCACATAACAAAGGACAGAGCCAAGGCATGGTGACTCAAGACAACATGTCGAAGCCACAAGCGAAGAACAACATCACAAAGCCAAGGAAGGACACGGGAAAGTGGTGTGAGTTCCATAAGAGCTCCACTCACAACACAAGTGAATGTCAGGCCAGGCAGTCACTAGTGGCCAAGATGAGGGCTTCTGAGTCAGAAGCATGCTCCAAATCTGAATCAGAACCTGACAAGGGGAATGACAAAGAAAAACAGATTATTAATGCAGAGCCCAACGCCACTGTTACCACAACGAAGATCCAAAAGGAGGAACTGGAAGATCTAGAGGAGGAGGAATGTCTCTTCCACTCCCAGATGTGGCTAAAGGGCTCCCTGGTATAGTTTATTATCGAAAATGTGAGCCAAAAGAACCTCATTTCAATAGACGCTGTGAAGCGATTAGGCTTGCCAACCACAGCTCCTACACATTCATACACCACCAGGTGGCTTCACCAAGGACGAGATCTCCGCGTCAGCCAGTAGTGCCACCTTCCCTATACCATCAAGCCCTTCACATATGAGGTATTATATGACGTTGCTCCTATTGATGTTTCTGTTGTATTATTAGGACAACCATACTTGTGGAAGCGTCATGTTGTGTACGAGTCTCGGCCTCGCACTGTTATTGTTACTTTGGGAAATAATTTGTACAGGATACCAGAGGTACCACCTCCTGCCACTATCTCTTTGGTTACTACAAAACAATGCAGTAAGCTCATTTCCCAAACCAGGAAATTTTTTTTCCTAATGATTTTCCCCCAGGGCAAGAAGAAGAATGTGGCCACGACCTCCAGACAGGGCTTCTCTACACAACAACAACAAATGGATAAGGTTGTGGAGGAGTACAGGGACATCTTCACCTCACCCACAATGGTTCCTCTACATTGTGAGGTCAAGCACCCGATTGATATAACCCTAGGTACATCGCTACCCAATGGACCGATCTATCAACGCTCTGTTCTGGAGAACGATGAAATCAAAAGGCAGATTCAGGAGCTGTTGTAGAAAGGTCACATCCGACCAAGTTCATCACCCTGTGGGAGCCCGATCATGTTGGTACAGAATAATGATGGGACGTGGAGACTCTGTATTGACTATCGGGCACTGAACAAGATCACTGTCTGGAATAGGTACCCGATCCCACGGATTGATGACCTTCTAGACCAAATCAAAGGGGAAAAATATTTTAGCAAGATCGACTTGAAGTCTGGGTATCACTAGGTACCAATTGAACCCTCTGATGTGTGGAAGACTACCTTCCAAGCCAAGGAAGGCCTTTTCGAATGGTTGGTCATGTCTTTTGTGTTGACGAATGCTCCCGCAACCTTCATGATGTTGATGGATGACATCTTGTGGCTATTCACCAACTCATTTGTAGTGGTGTACTTGGATGACATTCTGATCTTCAGCCAAACTTGGGAAGAGCACCTCCACCACATCCGACAAGTCCTCCAAACACTACGGCAACACAAGTTGTGTGCCAATTTGGAGAAGTGCACTTTTTTCATGACCCAGGTTCAATATGTGGGATACATTATTGATGAAAAGGGGGTGCATGTGGATCCAACCAAGATCCAATTCATTCGGGATTGGCCAGCCCCAACCATTATAATAGAGCTTCACAGTTTTCTGGGTCTTGCTAATTTCTACCGTAGGTTCATGTTGGGATTCTCTCATATTACTTGGCCCTTGAGTCAAGTCACCAAGGGAGGAGCGAGAGAAAAATTATTTTGGTCGGAACCTCAACAGAAGGAGTTCATAGAATTGAAAAATTGCCTCTGTTCTGCCCCAATACTCACATTACCAAAATTGCAACAACCATTTGAGATCAAGACAGATGCTTATGACTATGCTATTGGGGCAGTTCTTACTGAATAGGGACATCCAGTGGCATATCACAGTGAGACATTGTCTGAAACAGTTTGAAAGTATCCCACTTATGACAAAGAAATGTATTCCATTATGCAAGTTTGTCGACAATGGAAGCATTACATTTTGGGGAAGGAAACAATCATCCACACAAACCACCGGCCCCTGCAGTTCATACAGATAGAAGGGAAGTTAGAAAATGATCACCATAAGAAGTGGTCCACATATCTGCAATAGTTTCATTTGAACATCAAGTACAAGAAGGGTAGAACCAATAATGTTGTATATTGCCTCAGCTGACCACTGATCATGGTTCTCACCACCATTCTCAACTCTTGTGGGCATGAGACTTCTGATTGGCCACTTCTCTACGAGAGCGACCCAGAATTCGGCCACACTCACATGGCACTCTTGGGGGGTACGCAAGTTACAAATTTTCACCTCCAAGATGCACTTTTATGTCACCTGGGACACCTTTGTGTTCCTTCAAGTGAGCATGCCAAGATGATATGGGAAGCACACTACAGTCGAGTCACTGGGCATTTCGGGGTCAAGAAAACAATATAAGTACTGCAGAATTATTTCTATTGGCCGATCCTTCGAAAGGATGTCGGGAAGCACATCAGATCCTGCATTTCTTGTGCCATTGCCAAATTGACCATCAAGAAGCAAGGCCTATATACTCCGCTACCTACCCCTAGTTGACCTTTGGAATTCATCTCCATGGTTTACATGTCGGGCCTGCCTTATACTAAGCATGGAAGCCACTGCTAAACTCTTCTTTGAAAGAGTGTGGGTGCACTTTTGGATCCCACAGTCTATCATATCAGATTGGCATAGCAGGTTCCTCAACACATTTTCGTCTAACCTCTAGTCAATTCTAGACACGAAGCTCACCAAGTCCACAACTTTCCATCCCCAAATAGATGGCCAGACAAAGGTTGTCAACAGAATGATTGTACACATTCTGTGCATGTACAATTCAAGGAATCCACGCACATGGGATGAGGGCCTCCCCTATGTACAACATAGTTATAACTGGGCTCTCCACAGTTCAATCATCAATAACCCCTTTCAGGTGGCTTGGGATTCCAGCCACTATGTCCCATTGACGTAGCCATGCCATTTGCAGCTACTCAGGTCAATTTGGCTCATGTCCAGTCTGAAGTTGACAAAGAAAATAGCTTCATCGAGCGCATTCAACACATCCACCAACAAGTTCATGACATATTGGCCAAAGCCAATGCTAAGTACAAGAAATGCCATGATCAACATCGGGTGCCACACAACTTCTAGGTGGGTGACAAAGTGTGGCTACATTTGCAGAAGGAGTGCCTCAATGGACCCCACCGAAAGCTTCGCCCGCTCTGATACGGGTCGTACACCATCACCAAGATTGTAGGGAATAATTCCTTTGAGCTCAGTATTCCACCATCCTTTGGTCTGCACCTAGTATTCAATGTGGACTACCTTCATCCTTACTTCCCACCTCTACTAGACACCTATGACATTGCAGAAAAACTCACACCAACAGAGTTAAACCCAGAATACATGGAACATGCCACCACAGATTGTATCATGGACATTAAAATCAATAACACTCGCCAACAGAAGATCCAACTGTATCGAGTTGTCAAAGCTAGCCAACTCCTACACCAAGGAAAGTGGTTCACGAGGGACCAAGTTCAGCAGAAATTTCCTCATCTCATGAAGGAACTTAATGCAATGGGGACCATTGCTTCCTAAGTGGGGAGGAATGATCCAGGTGGATATTGGTGGTCACCCACCTATTCCACTTGGGGCCCCACCATTTTCTCTTTCATTTTTGCAGTTTCGGCACAACTTACTATTTTTAGCAGTTTTTCGGGTCCTGAACTTCCGGAGATGTTTTGAGGCCCTAAACGACATTTTTTGGGAAAATCGGGAGCAACATCGGTCACTCAAAATTTTTAGTCCTCAGATAGATCTTTCTAAAGAGGTATGGTTCGTGTCAAATGTAGATCGTATGCCAAAGTTACGTCCCTAGGAAGTTGAAACACCAATTTACCCAAATGGGGCTGATAGTTTTGGCGCTTCATCTCCTAGGGTTAGGGTTTTGGACGTTTAGGGTTTTCGATTGTTTCTAAATAATAAATAGGCACTCGATCCTTATTGTAACTTAGTTGAGAGGCCTGTAGCCACCACATCTCTTCTCAAAGATAGCTACTAGCAACCTAGCTAGTTTATTTCCATTTTGTCTGTAAGAAAAATTCAGTTCTTTGATATTAATGAAGTGAAGTGTTATTTCCGCTGCATCTTTGTATTTATGGTTGTATGTTTATTCTTTTGCATTCCTACATAAATTCGGATCACTAGAGATGTGGGACAGAGGGATTGATGCAGTTGTCGGAGCTATGGTGCAGCAGGTCCTACTCTGGGAGGTAGAGATTCAACTGATTGATAGACCATTCTGTCTCGTGATGGCCAGAGCCAGGATAGAGAGTGATCTAGCTCATTATTGGGTTGGCACATGGGGGTACTCAGAGGCCTCCATCAGATGGCGAGGTCAAATTTTTGTGTTTCTGCATAGTATCACAGTTAGATGTGGAGGGGTAGATATTGGAATCAAGGTGATGCCCAGGCAGGATGAACTTGGCTCTCGCCAAACTTCCACCACTAGGCCTCAGGATAGGAGGATTTTATTTACACATGGTGGGGAATATGCCATAATTAGTGTAGCGTGGCATCGTCATGGTGGCACCACTTTGAGTTCGACAGGGGGCTTGATCATCATCGCTCTTTACAACTCAATACCCTTAAGGGATGAGCTACCTACCATAGGGGGAGATCATGCAGATCTTCCATTAGCCTTTAGTCATTCCTCGATGGTAGGGGGAACCTCAACAGCTTGGCAGGTGGGCCAACAACATGATACATTGAGAAGCTCACGTGAGCAAGAAACTATCTCTAAAGGGATTAGGTGGTATCTTTGAGGGTATACTCTTGGAGTGCTTGGGATGGACTACTTGGTAGGGAAACTTCATGAGGAATGGTGCACAGTGCCATATCATCATGGTTTCCTACTCACTGATGTTGTGTATAGGGCTTCTGTTACTTATGCCTCGTAGGATGGTGAGTGGAGCATGCAGATCTTCATGTTGGACAAGATGGCTTGGGATCCTAGTATTGAGCGATCCCTTCATATTAGGGCAATGCAGAGATCATGGATGATTCAGTGGCATGTATGGGACCCTGGAAAAGTTTCTAGTGACCATGGGGGAGCATCATCTAGAGAGGATGCTTGTTCAGGCATTGCTTGAGGAGAATCAATTTTTGGCAGGGAGGACTGTAATATTCCAAATTAGAAGCAAGCTAATTGATATATTAATTTTGATTTATTTTTTCATTTTCTAATGTTGGGCGGAAATAAAATGGGTAGGGGACCCACAAATAATAATTAAGCCAAATAATATCTTTTTCTAAAGTCCTTAAGCGAAAATTTTGGCTCTAAATGATGGGGTCGAATTGGCCTTAGGTGCTAGCGTAGAAGATGCATGAAAGGGACATCGTGGGATTAGGTAGATGAAGAAAACATGTGATTGGTCTAGGAGAGGTAGCGCAGGCCAAGGTAGGACCCAAGGCATACATTGGGTCTCAATGGATAAAAAAAGGAAGGGAAGGCTCATTTTGATTGATTGATTGATTCAGATATTGTATTCTTGTCATTATGATAGAGCACGCTTGAGCCGAAGAGCCAAGTCTGTAGTGTTGTTTATCACACAAGATATTCAAGGGGAGATATCAAACTTTGCCTCAGGGAACTTCAATTTCCCGCTAAGGAGAGGAATTCCACCCTTTGGTGAGGGAATTTTCTACTAGAATCATCAAGAGAAGCGTAGCTATTTCTAGACTGTGGAGAGGAGGAATAGATTGCACAGTGGAAGACTTAGTGTAGTGAGGATTTTGAGTTAGGAGGTTGGAGAGAAGGGAATTCTCATCAAGATATTTGGAGGGGAGAATAGCCACCTCCTACCAGGTTTTATTGCAGTATTCTGAACACATTTTTGATCAGATTCTTCGAGTGGTTCGATTTCCCCTAACAGTTCATTATCCCAAGCCCAAGAGGGCCAATTTCTGAAGTCAAAACTAGGACAAACCCTTTCTTGATTTTTCTGGGTTTTTCTAGGTTTATCGAGGAGAGGCCAAGATTAATTTGGCATAATTTTTTGGATAGAACTAACAGGGAGAACCGAGATCCCAACTTAGCGAGCAACGAGAGGAGCTAGGGGAGAATTAGGCAGAAATTCTGAGGTCAATATTTGGAAAAAAACTTCATGGGTTAATGTGGGTTTCTTAAGAAGAGACCGTGGTTAAAAGCCCAAGTTTTTTTGAGAAATATTCTAGGCCCTAGTAATAGATTCGGTGGAGCGGCAACAACATTTCTCGGCTGGGGAGCATAGAGACAAAGCCACTCAGAGCCACTTCCAACAGGAGATTTAGCTTGGGTTTGAGTTGTTCTTCAGCCACCTTTGAGAAGACCCAAGTGTAAGATTTCCAGCACCACTATTGTACTCATTCAATTAAATTTAATAAAATGACTCAATAGTTGTTTTTGGCTCCATTTTACATGTTTTGATTATGTATTTTCTATTGCCGTTGTTTTTAGTCTATTTGCACTTTTATTACTGTTAACCCAAATTTGGGATATTACAAGGACAATGAACGAAAAGAGTGTGAAAAATATGACATTTTGGAGAGAGAATAGTCCCTTTGAGATATTGTAAAAGGTGGGAGATAATGGCTATAGACTCACTCTACCTCATACATGGACATTTACTTGGTGACAAATGTAAACATCTAAAACTTTGAGAATTCCATGTTAGATAAGGAAAACAAATAGATGCTACCTTCTAAAGAGGAAATAGCATAAAATGCTCAGATAGGGTTGATAGAGGATAGAATTTTATAAAAGTGGACCACAACTACAAGACAAAGGCACCATGACATTTGGCAGATTCAGTTCAAATAACAACTTCTAAGTAAGGCTAAATGGTTTGTACTTCAAGTAAAATTGGAGGAAAGTTTCCTCACATAATTCAATAGAATATTTTTGGGATTCAAGAGATCCAAAAATGGGGTGGTGTGATTCAAATTAGATCATTGTATTCTTTTTCATCCATATTGATGATCTTAGAGTGGAAGAAGTGGAGAAACTAACTTAGAGGACCATTTTTACTAGTGGGTCCTAGTTTGAAGAAAAATTCTCGAAGTAGTTTGAAGCAAGAAATAATACTTTTTGGGGATGTGATTTTACTTCTTAAGTGTGGGATGCATTATTGTTATTCGACAAAGAGATACCTTTCAAAAAATTCAAGAATAACCTCAATTAGATTATGTATGCATGCCACCTAAAAGTCAGTCTTCCTATTTTAACCAAAATGATTTAAGAATATGCCATTTTAGGCCCAAATATTCTTGGAAAAGGGGTTAGACACGTGATAATTATGAATATTACTCAATAGAGTCGATACTGTAATTTAGGTAATAGTTCAAGGAGCCAAACTTAACCACTTATAGGGCTTTCAGGAAAATGTGTTACAGTATATTCTAATGCATTTTTTTCTATAGATTAGCATAGTAGTTAAGAGTGGATAAGAAGAGAGAGAAATAGAGGGTTTATGCACAATATTATCCCATGGACCATAGGTCTCACTTATTTTTACTTACATCCTTTTCCGTTTAGAGAAAAAGGGAGAAGAGCAACCTCACGTTCTACTTGAGTTTTCTCCCAAAAAGCTTTCCTAGGTCATATATTGTGTTATTATGGTTATGAGTAAATTTAATTTTGTCTATTATCTAAGATGAACCCTCTTATGGATTTGAAATTTAGATATCACTCAAATATCATTGTGGAAGACTAGCCTCTTTATTTGCAAAAGAAACACCACATGACCCTAAAATCTACCATTTATTATGCTACATGCATAAAACCAGAAACATAATGAATATATAAATCTAAGGAAAATAAATTTCGTGGTATATATTTTATATTTTTAGTATAAATGTATCATATTTGTAGTGACGAGTTATTCAATGTAACATCTATGACAAATTTTGGATAACCTTAGTGTAGTGTGCCCATGTTGGTTATGATCTATATTTTTTTCTTCAATTTGAGCAAGAATGGGAAATTTATATCAAACAAAAATGGTAGGAAAATATGAACATATACATGGGGGTAATTGGAAAGATGTTTACTCAACTTGACCATGTTTTTTTAGTTACTATATTATTAAAAGAGGTGAAGTTGTTTTTCATGAGTTATAAGTACTCCTAGTCAATGCCACATACCATCTTAGGTGCCACTAATCGAGGTTCACTCATTATATTACTTGTTAACCAATTTGATTCTTTTAGTGTGTAAAAATTGGAGGAATAAAATTACAATACCACTTTTACTAGTGGCTCCCAATTTGGTGAATTAGGGTCTCAAACCTTACAAAGAAGTTTCAAGAATTAAACATTTTCTTGTTTTGAAAGTTTTTTTCATATGATTTGGATTGGATCATTATATTATTTTACATCCATCGTGATGCATTCAATTTGGAAATTGATTAATCATCCACTACTAAAGATAAACCTTCTAAATAGAAAATGCTAAAAATATATGAGGTCGTGTTAAAATCCTAAATACAATGTACCTAGAAAAGATGTTGGTTATGAACAGGCATGGGAAAATCACTTCAACCAAAAACAATAGGGAACTAAGAATATTTTACCCATGTGGATGATGAAGAAGTTTTGATTCACATTGACCATGTTTTAATTATTTTCATTCTTAATAATATTAGTATTTGTTTGTTTCTTATAGATAAGTACAACTAGTTACTACCACGCATTTTCCTAAGCTTCACCTACACTTAAAATATAATTCCTAAAAATAGAAAATAACACATATGGGTGATTATTTCAAATGAAAGGGAAGGTCTAGTAGTGAATGAAAGGTGTTCATATGTCTTCTTAATGGTATATGTATATTGTTTTGATGAACATTTAGAGAATAAGGCACCCTGACACCATGTTGGTTATGATCTCACGTTGTTTTTCCATTTGAATGAGTATAGGAAGTTCATTTAGCCAAAAATGTTATAAAACTGTAAATATATCCTAATGTGTAATATGAGAAAAATGTTAATTCAAATTGAAAATATTTTTTTATTTAAAATATTATTAAAAGAGGAGATAAAATTTTTGTTAGTGAAAACTATGTTATATTTGAAAATAATGGCCTTCAAATTTAAAGTGATGAATTCCAATTCTTTAAAAAAAAGGGTAATAACAGTATAGAACGCATATGGTGAAAGTTGTGTAATATTGATTATATATAATAACCAATATAAGTGAAATGAAAGCAATCTAATCTACTTCATACATATCTCTTTCTTGTTTTATATCATAGTAAGCTCGGCATGGGCTGTGTTCATGTAGAAGCATGTAATGGGAATACTAGTCACTCGAATCAATGGTGATCAATGAAGGGTGATTGGTAGCTTAATGAGAATGCTGTAATGTAACGAGTGCTCTTACTCGTAATTATTATGTCAAGTTGTACTACTTGTGTGTAAATAATGGGAATAGAAACATATATCTTATCATTGTAATCAGGATCAATGTTGTTTCTTGAAATAGTCAATAATGAATTGGTAAATTATTTTTTCCCTAAAATATCTTAAATTATTAAGAATTTATAAAATTTTATATTAAACATTACTCTAAAGTCTCCATTTTGTAGTTGAAAAATATTGTTTTAACCATTACTTTGAATTATAAATAAATTCTTTAAATTCATAATAACTTTTTTACTAAATACTATTTAATATAATTACATTTAAAATAAGTGAGTTAATTGAGAAATGTTTTAAATCTAGACATAATTATTAATAACTTTAATGTAAGCAATATTAAGGAAAACATATCCATATTATACTAAATCAAGACACAAGCAAATATGTTGGAGTTATTGAGCTTTTTAGGCATATATTTATGAGTAAATCTAATAGGAGCGAAACACAAGGAAACATTCATGAATAATTTAATGTTTTTTCAATATAATTACTTAAAATTATCAGAACTAAAACATACTTTAAAAATTAATGACTAGTTCATAATAAAAGTATTATACCATGTATTCACTTCATAACAAAAATATTATATGGGGTTCCCTCGTCTTATTGCCTTAGCTGAATATTATTCCTCGATGCGCTCGATACTCGTCTCTGCAGAAACCCTAGTCTGTCGGCGCCTCTGATCTGACGATTCGGACGGCTCCCAACCACCTTGCAAGGCCTGAACACTGTTCATGGCTTCCAGATCAGGGGGGGGGGGGGGGTGGGGAGGGCAACCCCCCCCTATTACCAAAGACGGCACCCACGCAAGCTCGGTGCAAAGTAATGAATCTGCCAGCAAAAGCCAGGAAACGCCGATTCAAAAGGATACGACTACGCATACTCAGCCAGAGGCAGAGGCGCCTAAATCCTCCACCTGCAAACCTATCGCAACGGAAAGACCCAAAATCGAACTGCCCAGCCATCAGATCAATGCTCGAATCCAGTACATGAAAGACCACGCTCTCATTGGCAAGTTCATCGGCTTCTGGCTGACTGAAAAAGCCCTATACGGCTGGGTTGCCTCCAAATGGAAACCCAAAGGGCAAGTCACGCTCCAGTTAGGCGCGAAGGGGTTCTTTACAGCGATTTTCAACTGCCTAGAAGATTGAAATAGAGTAATGGATGGAGGGCCTTACTTTTTCAACTCAGCAGGGTTATATCTCCGCAACTGGGTGGAAAGATTCAACCCAGACAAAGAAAATTTTAATTGGGCACCTGTCTGGATACACCTATACTCGCTACCAATAGAGTACTGGGACGAGGAATCTCTTCAAGCAATAGGCAAAGGTCTGGGGGAAATTATCAAAATAGCAGAAGAAACAAAGCTTCATCGGTACACCTCATATGCACGCATCTGTGTCCAAATGCATCTGGACAAGCCCCTACCAGATGCGGTCAGCATATACCATGATGATTTTGAGTGGATCCAGCCGCTAGACTATGAGCATGTCCCTTTCAGATGTCGAAGATGCTATGCACTAGGGCATCTCTTCAGAGATTGCCCCCTCACCACAAAAGCTCAGGCAAACGAGACGGAGGCAACACAGGAGGCAAACGGCTTCACCAAGGTCACGCAAAGAAGAAGACATGGCAAAAAACCTCCAGCGCCAGGTAAGAAACCCTGTCCCTCTACCGATACTCCTTCCACCAGTAATAGTTTCGCTGCTCTTGCCAACCCTGATGTAGCCCCTGAGATTGATCCTAGTCAGAATACTGCCCCTACTCAGCCCTCGAATCAACCTAAGCATGCGACCAAGCCCAACACGATGCAATCTCCAGAACAAAAAATTCCATCCGAAACCCACCCTGACAAACTCTCTGCTGAGATCAAACTTCTACCCTGGCATCCAGCCACAATGGAAGTAGACAACCCTCATACCCAGCCTAACCCTTCTAATCAAGCTCTGATTAGCGGAAGTCAAGAGACTTACATGGAAGAGGAATCCGAAGGCCTAGATCTGGGCGAACTGGACATAACAGAGCTAGAGGAAGCTTGCTTAAACCAGAATTTCGACACCATCAATCCTCACCATATCGACAAATTAGAAAAAGTCTTCTCAAGTGCCCATCAGCAAAAGAAGCTCGGCATCCAACCCGGCAGCCACTGGGACAGGCTTAAAATCACAAAAGATTCAAGGAAAAGAGGGCGAAAGCCAGATTGGCAACGCACCATTACCATAGGGAAAATATTGGTCGACTCAGGCCGATATCCTAAGCTTACAAGGTTCTTTAAACCTCTGACAAACAGTTCCCAATGAAGCTGATCTCATGGAACATTAGAGGGCTCAACAGCCCTGGAAAGCACAAAATTCTTAAAAACATGATACAGAAAGAAAGACCAAATATACTCTTTCTTCAAGAAACTAAATGCAGCAGTGAAACTCTAGAAACATTCCTGACAAAGGTTTGGCCTAGCTGTAACTCAATAGCAGTGGATGCCTCAGGAGCCTCAGGAGGGCTTGCAATTATTTGGGACACTCAGTCCATAGATATTTCTAACTACCATGCCGCTCAACACATTATACAGGCAACTTTCCATCCTATTGGATCCAACATTCACGGGCATTTATCCAATGTCTACTTCCCACAGGAATCAGCTCAGAAACGAGCTTTGCTTAACACCGTAACAGATTTAAATGCAAACAGGACTTTTCCTCTTTGGATTGTTGCAGGGGACTTCAACATGATTACTAGAATGGGAGAAAGAAGAGGAGGAAGACTCAGAGCAGACCAGGACAGCACCCACTTCAGAGACTTCATCACCAACAGTTGGCTCATAGATATTCCTTTCTCAAATGGCACATTCACTTGGAGCAATAAGAGAACTGGAAATCAGCAGATTGCTTCAAAACTAGATCGCTTCCTCGTCTCTGACAATGCAATCCACTTAGGGGGGGATCTTATGGCTTCAATCTTACCGCAGATTGGGTCGGACCACTGGCCTATTATGCTCCATTGGCAGAATGTTGGTCTTCAATACAAAAAGCCCTTCAAGTTTGAAGCATTTTGGCTCACTCATGCCTCATTCAAAGACATGATCACTCAAGCATGGCAAAGCTACACTCCTCCCCCTGGCTCGAAGATGTACCAATTTCAACAAAAACTCAAGCACCTCAAAACGATCATCAAAAACTGGAATATCTCTGTTTTCGGAAACATCTTTCAAGATATCAGAACACTTGAGAACAAAATGGAAGCAATTCAGCAAAAAATCATTAATCAAGGAAGGACTGAAGAGCTGGCTACTCAGGAACAAGACCTACACAAGCAGCTAGAGGAGAGACGCAAACAAGAAGAAATCCTATGGCGATAGAAATCTAGGATAACCTGGCTAAAGGAGGGGGAGAGGAACACGAAGTTCTTCCACAGATCAACCATTCAGAGAAGGATGCAAAACCGCATTCCTCATATAAACAATCCTCAGGGGGCAAAAGTGGAACAGCAAGAGGAAATCGAACAAGTCCTCCTGGATCATTTTCAGAGCATACAGCAGGAAGACCACTCAGTAGATCGACAGCCGGCCATAGACCACATCTCTCAGCTTATTCCTAAACTAATTACTGAGGAGCACAACAAGATGCTACTTCGCCCGGTCACTCTTTCAGAAGTTGAATTGGCAGCAACTCAAATGAAAGAAGGAAAGGCACCGGGGCCAGATGGCTTCACCTCTAATTTTTTCCACAATTTTTGGGAACTCATTAAAGAAGAAGTATGGCAGCTAGTTGAAGAGTCCAGAGCTGCTCATTGGCTCCTCCCTTCCTTAAATGCAACCTTCATAGCACTGGTACCGAAAGAAAAGCAGCCTAGCACTCCAGAGAAATTCCGGCCTATAGCCCTCTGCAATGTTATCTACAAAATCATCTCCAAGGTCATTGCCAACCGTCTCAAGCCTCTGCTCCCTCTCCTCATATCGCCAGAACAAACTGGTTATGTAGAAGGACGGCAAATATTGGACGGCATCATCCTCACGCATGAAGTCATTCACTCTCTCAAAACTACCAAGAAGCCAGGTATGCTCCTTAAAATCGATTTATCCAAAGCTTTTGATAAGTTAAGCTGGCATTACATTCAAAGCATCCTTTCAGGTTTTGGTTTTGACAGAATGTGGATAAGATGGATACTATCTCTCATCTCCACCCCTTTGCACTCCATTCTTATCAATGGCATCCCCTCTAAGCCTTTCAAACCTTCAAGAGGAATTAGACAAGGCGACCCTCTATCGCCCTTCATCTTTGTACTCATGTCCGAAGGTCTCAGCAAACTCATCCAAAATGCCGTCCTCTCTAATCATCTGCGTGGTCTCAATCTTCATGGCTCTCTCACCACCCATCAACAATTTGTTGACGACAATATGCTCTTCGGGTTCCCTTCAGTCCAAGAAGCTAGATCCTTCAAAAAGATTCTTAACCTCTTCTCCACAGCCTCTGGCATGACTGTCAATGTCTCCAAGTCCCAGCTCTTCTTTTTTAACACCCCTGCAGTCATCCAGGCCAGCATTACCAGAATTCTAAGCTTCTCTCCTGCCCATCTCCCTTACAAATATCTAGGTGCTCCTCTTATTGCCACTGCTATCAAGCACTCCACATGGAATCTTCTGCTGGAAAAACTAGAAGCGCGACTCTCCACCTGGACTTATAGAGCACTCAATCTCCCTAGCAGACTTATCCTCATAAAAGCTGTCCTGCAATCCATGCCTCTTTATCTGTTCTCTGTGCTAGTAGCTCCTAAATGGGTGCTCAACCAAATCAAAAATCTTCAGCGCCGATTCCTATGGGGTTCCTCAGAAAAAAAACGCAAATGGGCTCTTGTCCATTGGAGCACGGTTTGCTCCCCCAAAGCAGCCGGAGGTCTGGGGCTTAGAAACCCCATACACAGCAATGAAGTTATGGGGGCAAGACTATGGTGGAATTGGCTCTCAAACCCTCAGAAACCTTGGGCCAGAATATGGACAGCTAAATATGCTAATAACAGGCCGCCGGAAGACCTGATCAGACTTCACCCTGGAGCAACTGGATCACTCATTTGGAATGCCGCCAAACAGCACTTCTCCCTTATACAGCAGCACAGCTTCTGGGAAATAAGAAATGGGCACACAGCTAGATTTTGGACCGACTCTTGGCAGCAACATCCTCAACTCACTGACATTCTCAGTCTCTCCAACTATGATCAACCCATTCATCTGGAAGAAATCAAAGTCAACCAAAGTTGGACCCCTATTGTCTCCAGCGATTATAGACAATGGAAGCACCCTACCTCAATCCTGCCCAATGCTCCCAATAATATACAAGCAGATCTTCAGCAGGAATTGCAAAGAAGGAAAATACGATTCTCAGAGGAACCGGATATCCTCCGCTGGGGTTACTCTCCCAAAGGCTTGTTCACAACAAAAGAAGCCTTCTCCATTATGCACCTTATCCAGCTTCCAAAAGACAGGCTTTGGCAATTTGTCTGGGCTCTAGGTACTTGGCCTAAAATCTCTACCTTTCTATGGCTTCTCAGTCACAGAAGAATCTTAACTTGGGACAACTTACTCAAGTGTGGCTTCAATGGCCCTTCCCAATGCCCAAATTGCAAGCAAGAGGAAGAAACTTCACAGCACCTCATGCTAACTTGCCACTATGCCCACCAACTATGGGAAAAAATTTGTTTCAGAAGTCAACACAATAAGCCAAAAGGAGACCTCGTCAACATCATGCGCAATTGGCCTCAGCGACCTTACAACAGTCCCTTACTTAACTACCTCTGGCAATTAATCCCGGGACTCCTTTTCTGGACTCTCTGGAAGGAGCGAAACAGAAGGATATTCAAACACCAAATAGCTCCTTTGGACACCATCTGGGACACCTTCAGCAAAAATCTTCAAGAGACCCTCGCTCTCCAAACATGGCAGGAAGAAGATCTCCCTAAACAACCAAAGGAAGTAGCTGTTTGGCAAAATTGGCAACTGCGGATAAAGACCAGGTCTAGCACCTCCAAGCAAAGGTCTCCTGACACCTCAATCCACTGGACGCCTCCCCCTCCAAGCATATACAAATTAAACTTCGATGGCGCTTCTAAGGGGAATCCAGGCCAAGCTGGTTTTGGAGGCATCTTCAGAAACTCGCAAGGGAACACTATTGCTATCTACTATGGTTCAATAGGATGGGACACTAACAACTCGGCGGAATTGGAAGGTATCTGGCAGGGACTAATCCTTTCTCACCTCTACAATCTTTCTCCCATCATAGTAGAAGGAGACTCTCAGATCCTCATAACCATAGCTACTCAACTTCTTCAAGGCACCAGAACCCACAAAGTTGTCAACAGTTGGAGAATGGCCTCTCGCCTCGACAAACTCAGCAGATGGGTGGGCAACAATCAAGCTATTTCCTTCGTTCACACCAGAAGAGAAGGCAACAAGGTTGCGGACCTCCTAGCTAATCTAGGAGTCGAAAGCACAGATACTCTCAATCATGGCCCTATCCATATTATCAATGACAGGGTTATTCTCCAGAATTGCATCAGCTTGGTGCAAAATGATCAAAACTCTCCGGATGCAGATGAACATTAGGGAAATGGAGATCATTGGCTCCGGCCAATTCCCAAAGCTCTCGGCGCGTGGTAGCCACATGGGCCTCCACGGCGCCATAACCTCTGCATTAACTATGTCTGCAGGCTGCATTAATTCACACCACCGCCGGCATTACATTCCTTTCGTTCTGCCTGGCTCGAGCATTATGCTTCTCCTTCTCTGGTTCGACGAGACCACCGTCTCTCGATGCGCATGCATGGTGACCCTGCTCTGTGCTCTGAGCGTTTGTATGGTGCCGTTGAACAGCGCATGCCCCACCCACTGCACGGAGCCGAGCGCTCGCACAATCACGGGCAGGCGATGCTCGCTTTATAATTGCATAGAATTTGATTCGGACGCTCATTTCTCCCACATTGATTTATGTTCCGGTGTTTCCAGTGCCCCACAACAACCTTTCCGCGCTCCTCTGCAGCTTGGACCAGATTCTGTCTCTGCTGTTGACACTCTCCAGATACCCCAGCCTTTCGACCCTCTGCCTATACCTCGCGGATTAGCCATGCCTCGACTCAGGCAATGCATGACCGCGAGACGTGGAAGCACAAGAGGTAGTTTGTCTGGCGACAGCCCCTCCTCCAGCAGGCTTTTTCCTGAAGTTCCTCCTGTCTGTGATCATGGCCTTCCCCTTGCCTTTCATACACCTGTTGCTCCTCAACGCACCACCTCCCCTGCACCTCAGTCGGCCAGCAGTCGCCTCATTCGGCAAACCACTCAACGAGCAGAATTGAAGTTTGATAGCGCTTTCAATCGGCCATCTATCACTGCTTACATCACTATCACATTACGCGAGGATGCCAACCTCAACCCGCCCACCTGGACTGTTGCTCCTCTGGCTCCTCTCGCCCCCCATCCTGGCGAGCTTCGCCCCTCCCCTGCTCCTTCTCATAGTGAAGCCTTTCCCGAACCGGCAGACTTTGCCAAATCACCCTCTGGTCCCTCTCCTCTGCAGGTCAACACTGAAGCTGAACAGGTTGCGGATGAACACAACAAGCAAAGCGAAGCAGAAGATCCTGGAGCTGCTTACAGCTGCCCGATAGTGGAGGAACAACCATCGCCTACCACCTCCATCTGAATTGCAATGTCTGGATACAGTAGGGTCTTTCAACTTGTTTTTCCTGTTAGCAATGTTGGTTATTTACAGTACATTACAGTTTTCTGGTCTTTGTCTATGTCAGTGCTAGTTTTTGCTACTGTGATATAACAATCACTAATACTCCACCGGTTTCCCTGCACAAGGGCGGTGAGAATGTCGCTATAGAGCTGGTTTCCCTATATGGGCAGCTTCGATCCAGAAGTATGTTTGGCTTTCAAGCCCAGTCTCAGGCTAGTACAGCTGAGCTGAGGCAGTTTTGTATCATTATATTTACATAAATAGAATTAGTCAGATTTAGAAAAAAAAAAAAAAAACAAAAACAAAAATATTATATGTGAATTTTCTAAAATATATTATTTAAGGCTTTCTATATAGAAGTATGTGATTAAGAAAAAAAAAATTATCATCTTGTGAGTTGTTAGATATTCACAACTACTTGGATTATGAATAAAGTTCTTACAAAAAGTATCATCAGCTCTAAGTCATTCAATTATTCCATCAACATTGGTTTAACTATATGTATAAATGGTTGTCCTCAACATATATTAAAATACACTCTAGCATATATATTCGATTGTATGCTAGTCCATTCTTTGGCATCTAGAAAAACCAAAATTCTAAATCTATTTATTGTTTGTGTTGTTTAACAAAATCAATTAGACATGTGTTCATTGTATTATCATGCATATTGTTGTCTATCCAAGGGTCATAATATAATGAGCCATTATTCATTCCATTTATGTTATTCACAACATTGAATACTCTCAAAATTGTTACACAAAATCAGTTAGCTAATGTTCATTTGATTATCTAGGAAATAGATGTTTATAGAAAATTCATAAGATAATAAGCTATTAATACCTTAATTGATATCAATACAATAGTCATAATCACCTAACTTTTTTTCATTAAATTGTTTTTACATCTCTTGTGTCATGTTTGAATACTTTAAAATATGATAAAGTATGACAATATTGATATTAGCAGCAATTTTAATGTTAAAGTACCCATTTCCCTATCTTAAAGTACTTTATTTTAATATTAAATTAGTTTTCAAATAAAATTGAAATTTTTTTATTTTTATTTAAATTCTAAAATTTTTAAAATTTAAAATACAAAATATATCAACAATTTTACCAATCTAAATATATTTTCAACTTGAAAATAAAAATAATAATGTCACACCAAAAATAAAACAGAAATAATATTGCAATTAATCTCAGCTAAAAATCTCTAATATTCCTCAATATTGTAACCCTCAAACAAATAATTAATATTACATAGAATATTGTAACCCTCAAGCAAATGAATCTTGATATTACATAGGATAGAAAAGCAATAAGAATATCCTCAAACATCTATTATTTTTTTTTTTTTACCATAATAAATATGTAACTATCTCTTAAAAATTAGTCCGTATAAGTATATCAATAAGAATATTAAAGCAATTAGAATATCCTCAAACATCTATTATTTTTTATTTTTATTTACCATAATAAATATGAAACCATCTCTTAAAATTTAGTCCGTATAAGTACATTTGTTTCAAATGATTCGTTAGCTATTAGTGATTAAGTTGTTAACGACATAAATACTCGTGGGTTTTTTTCTCATAAGAAAAAGGACAATCACAAGAATTGAGAAGAGATAAATAAGTGTATTTTATAATGGAAAAGCCCGCGGAAAGATCATCACATGTACCAATTCTATATCTAAATCGATACAATATGCACGGTTATAAATATTTATACATATATATTTTTACGGATACAATATGCATGGTTATACATATTTTTTTATGGTGAGCATATAATGTCTATGTGCATTTATTATTTTAAAGTTTAGGAAATAATGTTTGCACAACATTTTTTATGTGATCAAAGAGTTATATGTATTTTTTGAGTTATAGGATAATAAATGTGGTTGGGAATATATGTCTACTCTTAGATTTAAATTCGTTTAAATTAACACTGAGCATATCACCTACATTTATTATCTTATAGTCGAGGGAATAATGGTCACCCAACATGAACTATATGATCAAAGAGTTGGGCAGACATTGAGATAATGTTTTGAATTCAATGCTTTGAGAGGTAGCTTCTCAATGTCTTGGATTCGCCTTTGGAAAATAGCATTTCAATATGGTTATGAAATAGACACTTATTAATTTATTAATTCTATATGTAAATCGATACAATATGCACACTTATACATATTTATACATATTTCTTATGGATACAATATGCACGGTTATACATATTCTTATGGTGAGCATATAATGCCTACGTGCATTTATTATATAGCTTAGGAAATAATGTTCGCACAACATTTTCTATGTGGTCAAAGAGTTGGTTATACATATTTATTGGGCTATAGGATAATAAATGTGGTTGGGCAATATATGTCCACTTTTAGATTTAAATTCGTTTAAATTTAACGGTGAGCATTTCACCTGCATTTATTATCCTATAGCGCAGGAAATAATAGTAGCCCAACATGAACTATGTGATCAAAGAGTTGGGAAGACATTGAAATAATGTTTTGAATTCAGTGCTTTGAGAGGTAGCATCTCAATGTCTTGAATTCGCCTTTGAGAAGTAGCACTTCAATATGGTTATGAAATGGACACCTATTAATTTATTTTCTAAAATGTTATAATTTTGAACTAAATAATTACAATAATATATCTATAAAATTATTATGGATAAAGTTTATAAATGGTTATAAAATATTATGTTAATATATTTCATGGTGAAAAAATTATCAATTCTAAATCTCAATTTGTTAATCAAACATGCCATCATGGTAAGGAAAAATGTAGCCCAAACACATATTAATATAACTAAGTTCACAAATTAAAATTCACATTATGTAACGAACAAATACAAAAAAACTATTTCAAATCATTTATATATATATATATATATATATATATATATATAATTATTGAATCTACTTAAACTATATTCATATTTAATTTATATTTATGCACTATAAAAATAACCATCTAAATAATACTATATTTTTCTACTTTATAACATATATAATTTAAAATTGTAAGAAGGTATTTCCATGAAGTGGACTGGAAAACTTACCAGTATTGGGGAATATATAAATCATAATAGTATGTTTGTTTGTCTTGTTTCTATTCATTTTGTATGCAAATATTTCTGTAAATTATGGTGGAAAGTAACTAATATCCAACATGTTATTTCTACGAGCAAGAATTTTAATTTTAAATGGCTTTTTTATGAAACTTAATAATGAGAAACCTTAACATTAAAATTTTCAATAACATTAGAAAAAATATCTAATTTGCAAAGTTAAACATGGTGATTTTCAATAATGAGAAATGAAAACATAAATATTAAAAATAAAAATTGAATTTACAATAATATTAAAAAATATTTAATGTACAAAGTTAAACATTGTAACTTGCATTTATCAACACCCAAATCTATAATTAATGTAGATTTGGAAAATACTAATAATAGAATGAAAATTACATACAATTAGCTAAAATACCACATTGAGATAAACTAATAATAATTAATAATAATTAATAATGTATTGAACATTACACAAAACAAAATTCAGCTCATTCGAAGTAGCTCAATTGGCCATAAAGTTATTATGAATTCATATGTAAAACAAAACATTCAAAATTCAAATCCACTTCGGTTAAATAAAAAAAAAAATTACACAACCCAAACTTAATCTTCATAATTAAATACTTTACACTCATCCTTTAAAAAAAAAAAAAAAATAGACACTAGTCAACAACATTTCAACTGGAACAACATCATGCTACATAAAACCCAAAAATCCGTTGGCATTCTAGATTGATTTGTATATCATTTCTAACCATCACCAGTCAAGATAAACCCTATAAATCTGAGAGATAAATCCTAGAAGTTGACAAGAAAAGATGCCATCGTCGGGTTATCATCATTCCACGTTTTTGTTAGGTTTCCTAGTCCATGACACCACTGCTGAACAACGGTGTAGGAGTCTAGTAAATTCTGTTGGATGGTATCTAAAATAAAGAATAGCTGAGAATAACCCTCATACCCATTTTTAAAAATGTACATCATGGCTCCTTGCGAAGTTCTGCAGTCCCACAAGATTTTGTTCATACGCAGATCCATGTGTTCGTGGTCGATTCCACTATTTGCGAGGCCTGATAAGAATTGAAAAAATGAAAATAAGTGGAGCAGAGGATTTCTCATCTCAATATTACAAATAGATTAAATAAGATTACATTGAAAACATCAGCAATAAATGACTGTAGTGTAACTCGACTAAACTGGACTAATTAGAAACTGAACTAGACACTTGGACACATGATTTCGACACCTAGCAGGTGGTTGGGATTACATTCTTTAACATTCCCCTTTAATTACAAACACATAAAAATTTAATTCAGATACCTGCTGGTCTATGTCTCAGTGAGGCTTACAATTTAAAAATTGACTTTCAACTAGATTTAGTTTTCTTCTTTTCTTTTTCCAGATTCTGTAGCCTCTAAATTGTTTCAGACTTTTTGCTTTGCTGTATCCTCGAGAAATATGTCTCTTCATTTGCTGGTGCAGGTCTTCTATTGTTCCAGACTATCTAAGCATGTCCTGGACTTCTTAAAAAATTGAATTGTATGTGGGCTGCTACCACATATTGTCTTCTGTAGTGCACTTTTCATCATCAATCTGCTGCAACATAAGATTAGAATAATATCTTATTTCTTCAAAACTCCAATGACTGAAAATTTCATTCATGTTTTCATCATGCATGTTGTCTTCAACATTCATATCTATAGTTTCTGTGTAGACGTCAACTAGACATGGTGTTGCATGCCATGTTTCAAGACAATTCAATTCTTTTTCATAATCATTCTCTGTACCTGCACACTGAAAATCAATGTTAGAATTAAAAATATTTTCAGAACGACATTGGTTCTGGTCCTTTTGCTCTGCAATGAGAGATTTCTTCAGTTGTGTTTCCTTATCTGCTTCTTCTTTTTTCTTTGTTTCTGATTTCCCTTTGCAGACTTCTTTCTTTACTTCTTCCTCTGCTACTTTCTTTGTTTCTTCCTTCTTCTCTGCAATGAGACATTTCTACTGTTGTGCTTCCTTTGTTGCATCTTCCTCTGTCTCTGTCTTTGTCTCTGTATTTTCCTCTTCTTCACTGATCGGTGTTGCTGCAATTAGGTTGTATTCCACTAAATCGAGTGGGTTTTTATCACTGAATAACATCATGTCGATATAATATTTTTGTTGCATGATTTGCAACTAGTCATCATTAGCAAAAATTTCTATATCAAACTTTACATCAAACATCAAATTTTCATCAGCAATATGTGTTGCTGGGTTCGGCATATCTTCATCAGCAAGATGTGTTGCTGGAATCAACAAGTTATCATCAACAAACTTTGTTGCTGGAATCATCAAGTCTTCATCAGCAAGCTGTGTTGCTGGAATCATCAAATTTTCATCAGCAAGCTCTGTTGTTGTATTCACCATTTCATCTTCAGCAAGCTCTGTTGCTGGATTTGTCATATCTTCGTCAGCAAGCCATGTTTTTGGTATCATCAATTCTTCATCCACATGTAGCTATATACAGTGGGGTTCACAAGCATCTTCATGCTCTCTCTCTATTACTTCTGCAATTTATTCAGATTCACCTTCATCTTCAACTTCAATGCTCCCCCTTGTACCAAAACATCTCTCAAGGGTATCCCATTCCTCCTTCGCTGTCTTGGCATCTGAAATTAGAGGGAGAATGTTGTCATCAACAAATTCTTTTATCCATTTTAATGCATAGGTGTCTTTTTGCCTTCTTATTTCCAGATCTAAAAATATCTCAAACATCTTCTGTTTTCTCTTTAGCCTATTGGCTTTTCCCATTTATGAGTGTTAACTACAACTCAAAAAAAAATCTGGCAAACCTCTTCGTCAAAATATTTCAATACCCATAATCAATTTAAGTTTTTTTTTTTTAAACTCTAAAAAAATATTTATGCCATAAACCATTAAAATTCCTTTTCTTTACTGTTAGCCCCCCTATGAAATTCTTGACAAGCAAGCTGGGGGCTATATTATTTTGGAGACCTTCAAGGAATGCATCTCCCTTGAAGACACATCATCCTTGAATGTCTTCTGCAAGCCTCTACTTTGCAGTGAAATCCCCTCTGCTGATTTCCTATCTGAAAGCTTCATTGATTATAAAATTCTACTCCTCAAAAGGCCCATCATTGCCCCTCACACCCTTGCAAATTCCACATTTTTACCTCCTTTCCCCTTTGACAAAGTCCCTCTTTTCCCCTTTTATTTTCCCTATTAACCCCCTAAATCCCCTCTAAAAATCCCTACACCCATGGTTTTCCCAAATTCCCCCTCCATCTCCCTATCGTTACCCTTTGGGCCTCAAAATACATTAAAACAGACTAAAAAAACCCACTTTCGGAACATATGATAGGCCTAGGCCCTTTCCCGCTAAGCCCTGTAGCCCTTTTCTTCCATGCGACCCATCGCCGTGATCGAGCGCTAGGTGGAAAGGTGCTTGTTACTTTTGTTCATCGAGCGTGATTACAACCATCGATCTGCACAGAATGAACGACGATCGTCGCCGCCGTAGCCTCTGTTGTTTTCCCCATTCACCATCTCGTTGCCGAATCTCTGCCGTCCTTTTAAAAGCCAGATCTAACAGTCCGCAGTCGAATCATATCGGGCGCGTTTCTAGCCGTTGATCTGAACAAAATGGATAGCGATCGCCGCCCCCGTAGCAAATACCATTGAACCCATTCATTGCCGACGATCTCATCTGAACCGTTCATTCCCCGACAAATCCAACGGTCCGCTGTGAATCCATATCGAGCGTGATCTTGACCGTCGATCTGTACATATCCGACGGTGCGGAATCCGCCCGCGATGGTGGTCCCCCCCCCGCTTTCAATGTTCAAAACCATGTTATTTTCATCGCACCGCCTTTGGGTGGCTGGCGGTTTTTCCCCGACGGCCAGCGATTCCACTCAGCGCTCGACACCTGTCCTCTTGTATGATTTCAAAACAGCCAACTCCGCCCGTTAACTCCATCCATCGCACGTTATTGTCCGGACACGGATGCCCAGCGAAATTCCTGTAGACCGTTCGATCTGGAGCAGGCCATCCGACGGCTATCGCTCGTCGAAGATGCACGATGTTTAATCCAGTTGCGCACGCGATAGCTCTTGCCCTGGCCCGCCGTTCGTCATCCCCCGTCGTTGATCTCTGCCATGATCAACGGTCCAGATTCGTCTGCCCGCTGTTGACCATTCCACTATCTCCCGGTCCCGCCACATCATCTCCACATGTGCCCTCCATACATTCTCCCTTTCCATTGTGTATATTTGGTTCATTTCGTGTTTTTTAAGGTTTTCATTTGTTTTTCACGTATATTTGCTCTGTGTTCCGCCAACCCTCCACCAGAGAAAATTTCCATTGTTCCTCTGCATCTTTTTCCGCCATGTCACCGATTGCACGGCCATTTCCTCCATCCACACTGCATCCATTTCCCCCCTCCATGATTTTCTTCGCAGGTTTCGTGTTTTTGCAGGGTTTCAAGCGCGGAAAACCGCCATAACTCATCAGCTCTGTCACACAGGAAGAAAATGCAGAAAGGGCTGTGTAAAAAGACCCAATTAATGAAGAAAGGCCCAAGGATGCGTTTCGACGTGACTGTGATCAAAGGACAGGGTTGAAAACCTGTCAATCTTCTCCAGAGCCATTAAAGGAGCAGAGTTGTTTGTGGGAGCGGCAAAGAGAAATCATGAAGGAAATCAAAGAGTTAAAGCATCAAATTGGAGATTTCAAAGGCTTAATCCAGTTTTTCAGAGGCAAAGCACCAATTTGAAAACCCCAGAGGGGCGGAAACGTGAAGCTGGGTTACACTTTTGTGAGAATTTGGGCCCGAAATTTTTTTCCAACAATAGTTCGGCCGAAAATTTTTACAAGTTCGACCGAACTATTACAAAGTTCGGCCGAAATTTCGTATAAAGTTCAGCCGAACTCTAGATTCTGTTTACAGTGACGGCACACTGACGGCACACTGACGGCACCGGAAAACAGAATTTTTGCCGGAGTTTGGAAAACTGGCAATTAAAGTTCGGCCGAACTTTTACTTTTAAAATAGTTCGGCCGAACTATTTTCTATAAATAAATCACCCGCAAATGTTTATGGTTTACTTTTTCATTGTTCACGCGTTGTTATTGCGGTTTATCGTGTTCGCGCTGTTGCTGCTGCCGACGCCCTGGTGCTCCTGTCACCGCCCTGTTGCTCCTACCATCCGCGTGGGTAAGGCTCGAATTCAGTCTTTTGAAATGTGTTTATGCTCATAACAAGAGGAGAAATAGGTTCCTTCTTTTATATCTTTCACTTTCATGATAATTATGCTAGTACCTTATGCACTGGTATAGATAATACCTTTATATATCTTGTACAAATGTAGGCTATGAGTTTCTCTTAACAGTGATACTATGCTTCATAAATTTTTTACTTTTTCTTATACTCAAAATATCCCTTCTTATCCCTTCTTAAGGGATAATGGAGGTGCAAAAAGTCTGCGATTTGTTTTCCAGAAGGGTCAAACTTGAGAGAAATACTAAATTATCCCTGACATCCTTTTCCATTGGGCTTTAATTCCCTCTAAATAATCTCACTTTTGAACCATGTAATATTATTTTTTCTTTGTTATAAGTGTTAAAAATAGTGCCCAAAAATGCGTTCTAGTTAACTCCACAAATTTGGTCGACAAAGAGAAGATACCCCACCTTAGCCCAAATGGTATGATGTTTCTCTGCACATGAGGCCTTGAAAATACACCACTTTTGCAAGCCTTTCAGGCAACGACAAGTGTAGAGGATGTGAAACAGTCTACCAAATATTAGGTTCGCCTGCTGCTCTAACAGTCTACACAGTATCACTGTTTTAGATATATTAGGCTCGCCTGCTGGCCGTAAAAATCTACCACATCCAAAAAAAAAACAGAGCCTTGTGGGTACCATTCATATTGAGTACTAGAGAGCATCTTTTGATCAACAACAATGAGTAGTATGCAATTGACAGGCTTGTTGTGCGGATAATATTCTAGTAAAAAACGAACCCCTATGGAACAACATACAAGTGAGTACAGGCTCGCTTGAAAAGACATTAGGCTCGTTTGAAAACCATTACTATCTACCACGTCCAAAAATAGAGCATGTGGATACCATTTATATTAAGGACTGTCAAGTCCGTTGAGGAAACTGCAACAATATTTTTAATAATCCTTGTGATTATATAAGAAACATCAGGCTTGCTTGCAGGTTAATACAGGCTCGATTGAGTACTAAAGAAAACACAGACATCATCTTTTGTTGGAAATATTTTCCTCCCTTCTTGACTGGAATGTTGGAAAACTGCTCTGTCTTGAAACCCCTTCTTGGAGTCTCTCTCTAGCTAGAACTGCACCTACACTCTGCAACTAGCCAAAAAACAGATTTGAAATATTTGACTAATTTTTTATATAATTGAAATTCAAAAACAGATGATTTTCTCAAGTTTTAATTGTTTAAAATATGATTGTTTAAAACTCAAAGATTTTTTTTCTTGTATATTTGAAGCTCTCCTTTATTATATAAAAGGATTTTATGCTTGTATATTTTTATGCTCTTTGCCATATAGTAATGTCAGTGTATGAAGTTTTAAATTGTTTTTATTATTTTTATTATATGTTGGATGTGATTTTGATTGAAAATGCTTCTTTTTTATTTATTAATTAAAAAAAATTATTAGAAAAATTATTGCTTTAAGCCTTGGAATTTACAATCAAAATTAGAAAATGTTTTTATATCTAGAAAATATTTATGAAAAGTTTAATATTGTTTGATTTTCTCTACCATGTCCTTTTTACATATATCTAGAATAATATTATTTGTAGTTTCCGGTTTTTTGTAACATTTTAATACCATAATCAAAATCTATAGAAATAATAATCTAACATTATAATATCTTGAAATGGAGCTAGCCAACTCAAATATAGTATTGCAAATCCCTGACTAAGTTAGATGAGGAGGCTATGTATTACTTAGTATTGTATCCATATTGGGGTTTCAAGTTCTATGGGTTCAAAAGAACACTTGCAAACAATTTTTTTTCCATATGACCTCTCTTTTTCATAGATAAATTTCATTCTTTTAGCCATTATGGATTTGAGAAAAATACATCCTGATAGGCCAATAAAAAGCCTTAACAATGAATTAAACATGAACAACTATTAAATATGGGTAACCAAGTATCATGGAAACAAACAACTAAATCACCAAGGCTAGTAGTGATAAATAATAAACATTCTAGGATACATAAAAATTCCATGTCAATATCCGTACCAATTATATTCATATAACACAAAAAATAGATGATCCAATACAAATGTCACATAGAAGTCATATTTATCTCATGGGCCTTAAACTTAAATTATATATCTAGCATTACATTAAGCTATAAGAGATAAATCAAAGAAGCATTTGAATGTAAATTAAACATGTGTAATAATTATGTCCTTTAGTTCAATAAATAGATAATAATTTGCAAATGCCATATCTAAGCTATATTTCATCTAAGTAGCTTTCAATTTAAAATTATATCTAATGTTAAATTATATAAAAGAATAACAGTAATTCAAACTTCAAAATAATATTTAGAGTTGGTATAAAATGTGACATAATTTTCCTGCGTAGAAAAACATAGTTACTGAGAGTTCAAAACTCATGCATTTGAATAGAAAGTGGGTATACGAGTGAGCAAGTAGATTTTTTATAGAAATGAGAAAGTGAAGGTTGATAGAGAGCCACACAAAATTGCAAATTCATACTTTACCAAAATTGTTAGATCCTTTTAAGAAAACATATTTAATCAACTTTCATTGAAATATATGATAAACTCAACCCAATTTTATGAAAAGTAGTATACCAATTTTTACATAATTTCACATAATACAAATAGATATAAATTTTAATTAAGTATTGTTATAAAGATTTAACTACCCATCAAGAGATGGCCAAGTGATTGAGACAGAGCATCATCACAATAAAAAACCAAGTACAAATTGTAGTAATCCTAGAATCATGCTTTACATGAGGTAAAATTTTGCAACTCATGACTTGTACTATAGATAAAAAAACATTTACCCTTACCAAAAAATATATGATCAAAATTGACAAACTACATAAGCTTAAGCTTAAGGGGATATAATCCTTCTTGCCTTCCATATAGATAATGAAAATGATTGTTCCAAGTCTCATGTTGCTTCTCATGTTATTTTATAAACCTTGATTGGAAAGAAAAATAGGAGGGCAAAAATGTAAGAAATATAAAACATAATGAAACACAACGTAAGAAATAGAGAACATAATGAAACACACACATAAATATCTCTAGACAATCAGCACAATTATTTTCCTAGGAAATCCTTATATGGGAGACAAGCAACCCTAAAAAGTAATGATGCTCTAGACTCCTTTTTCCCTAGGAAATCCTTATGGGAGAAAAACAACACTAAAATGTAAACATGCTCTACTCTCTTTTCTGGTATGGAAAATATGTGAGTACAAAGAAAGAGGTAATCTCTCTAGAGTTAGCTAAGACTTTTAGCGTGTAAGGTTGCTATAAAAACTTAACTTCATACATTTTTTTCTCTAACTTCACACTCCTAGTTGTATTTTCAACTATGGAACAAAATACAATAACACAAAATGGAACTCTTATTCCTCCTAGTGGCCAATTATTTAACCTAGTGTGATAGCCAACTAGGTGTAAGATTTGACTCTGTCAACCATTAATGAGGTTTGTGATTTTAGACCTTTTAGAGTCCTTTTAAAATTCCATATGTAGCTAGCTTGCCATGCATGAGTAATGGGGCTAAGATGTCATTCTCTCATACCATGGTGGTCAACATGATAGGTCAACTTACTAAAGGCATAAATTTTCAATGAACTTCATTTGATGTTTTTCTTGCACCATTGGATATGTCTTTAAGTGTAGAATAATGGTCAAGATTTTGGCACAAGGGATAATCGTTTGACCCCCAGAAATGTCATTTAATGCCTAAAAATGACTCCAAAAGGTTTTAGACCCCAATTCTCCACCCACCATTAAAATGACCCTACAAGTCGATTCTTTAAGTTTTTTCACTCTATAAGCATCAAAATATATGACAAATAATATAATTATCCAATCTAGATCATTATTTAATAATTTGTTAAAATTATGAGTAAGATATACATAATGGAATTTAAATAAATAGCGTTAATTCATTGAACACCCTTGTACAAGTTCCTTGTTGATACTTTGAAAGTAATAATTTTTGAAAAATAATTTGTTTATGGATTCTATTTTTCACATTCTCTCAACCATATCAAAAACCTTCTTATAATATTTGAAATCGAAGGTCTTTCCCATACCAAAGTATGTTCTTTTAAAACATGTTTTCTTGGTGATATGGGTGATTTAGAAATGATTGGGAGAGCGAAATTCCTTGAATTTAATACATGTACAATATGTTTGGTTCATGCCACTAAGCCAAGAATTTTAAATTCAACTAACTTTTAATATAACCAATTAAATCTTGCAAAAAAGGAATAAAACAATTTATGTTAGGGTTGTGGATTTAGGCATTGAAACAACACACCATGATATTTCAAATTTAAAAATAATGGTTTGAGTCCTAGGTAGCTCAGAATCCTATTTGTTTTCAAAATAAGGATGCACTCCCATTTGATTCTCATGATTAGGTTGTAATCATGAGGTTCTCGCTCAAGAGTGGACCTTCCCAAAATCTTGTGACGTCTTGTCACAAACAAAACCATCAAACTGAAAACACATCATGCAAGAAACATAGCTCGCTGACATATATCATTTTTCTCCTTCAAAGAAAAAAAATTCACATCATGTGAATATCTCCATGTACTCGCACATATTGGTGTACAAAACCTTCAACCAAAAACAAGTTCACAACATGCCTCTTCAAACAACTGACTCTCAAGTCAAATAATAGAGCTCATGTACAAATTTCCATATTTTTTGCATTTAAGTGTGTCAACGTAACTCTACTTTCAATGTCTTGCTTCATGCAACATGCACCATACTTTGAATTTGTAAAGAAATTCATGAAACGTCAAAATACATGCAAGGCCTTAATTGGATAAGAAATCTAACCATATGTTAGCAAACCATTTCAATGGCGCATCTTTTAGCTGCACTTCATCATGTGAATCATCTTGACCTTCATCGATTATGGAATCTTCTTTTCCATTATTGTCGTTATCTCTTTCCACCTCCTTCAAATGTTGTGGATGAATTGTTGGATACAAAGTCCAACACTTGTCCACAAGGTGACCTTTCTTATGGCAATGAGTAATAAACAATTGCATCTTATTTTCAACATCATTTTCCTTGTCCAATGGGCCTTTGAGTTTTTGCCTCATTTATTTAAAAAGTTTCAATGTGCATGGATACCTTCTTCCAACATCTATAAACATTATGATTATTCAAACCACAAAAGGAACATGTGCAAGTTCTATTATATATCTTATGTGAATATTTACCATGTTTATCATAATCAAAAGCAATTTGATTAAAGGCAAATTTATACCTTGAACATTCACCATTGTGGCCTTCTTGAGGAGGTGAATTTGATGAGGTAGTGGCTCTCCTCTGAATACTAGCAATGAATGAACAATGACTAGATAGAGCTTTCAACATCCTCTTCTTTTACATTCTCATTAGTTGCATGTTTATTAACATCTTCTTGCAAAGTGGGTGTCAAACCTTTCCATTCATCATGAACACAAACTTCTGAAGCTTGAGGTAATGAACACGAAATAAAATTCCTTCTTGGAACAGCTTCATGTGATTCCTTGGCTTTGGAGCATTCTCCATCATGTTTTCCATGGTTAAGACCCAAATAATTAGGCCCTCCCTCAACAACATTTGGCTCAACTATGCCTTGTACATGCTTGCCTTTAACCCTTTACTTTCATAGCACATTTCATCAAAAATTTGGACTTTATTCCTCTAGTGTGTCTCTCAAAAGCATGTACACATCCATTTTGAGAGGAAATTGAAGACATAAACCAATAGCTAATTCTTCTAGCATGGACCTTAATGTATCAAGACTTAGCAACCTTATTTGCATAATTTTTTCTAGCATGGACCTTAATGTCATAGCCTTCTTTTGCCTAAAATGAAAGCAAATTTCCTTGAAATTTGGCTTGCGACATTCATAATTCATGCTCATGGAACATGATTGTGTTGCAATTGTGATAACATATGTTGTATGTAGAAGCTAACAAAAAATGATCGAAATTGACATTTTTTCTCTGTTTTTTTGAAGATTTAAGGAAAATTACACCAAGTAGCTTCCAACTTCATATGACCATCATGTCAAACTCATCTCAGGATATTGTCCAAGTAAGAGCCACTTAAGCAAGCAATATAGTATACATGACTCCAATTTCAATTAGTAGTAATGACAGTTCTCTAAGTATGGTGCAAACATTGCTCCAGATCCACAATGGGGCATGTTTGATGACAATAATTTGGGGAGTGAGAGACGGAGATGGTAGGAGAAAAAATTCAAGGAATCCACGAGAAATTGAAAAATATATAACTAGAATAAGGTGGAAGACATCTGTAACCTAAGAGAGAAACCTGTGAGGAAATGGGTGAAGTTGGTATTACACACTGAATTGGACAACCTCAAGGAGAAAACATTTCTCCCACTTTATTTGTTGGCATAACCTAGTAAGTGTTATTCACTAGCATGTATTTTGTCAAGGCCTTGACTTAGTTTCCATTCAACTCCATCCACCAGGTTGTAGAGGATTCCTCTAGTGTGTCTTTCAAAAGCACGTACACATTCATTTTGAGAGGAAATTGAAGACATAAACCAATAGCTAATTCTTCTAACTAACCTTGACTAAAATGAGCTAAATTGTACTTTGATACCAACTTGATTTGAATATGGACAAACTAGTTTTATTGGGCTATCTCCCTCATTAGTTAAATAAAAATGTGTTTAGGATCGTCTAAAGTTAGCCAATTGGGAAGGGGTTTGTGTCAAGCCTTAAGTGTATTTTGTAAGAAATTTATGAGTTAATTAGCTTTTAAAAACTCATGTGTACAAATAAAATGCAAAAAATTTATTTAGGAAATTTTTTTCCCTCAATCCAGATTCTGATCATTGGACATGTAAGAGGAAGAAAGAGGGAATTCACTTTTCAAATTCTAGACCTTGTCTAAACCAAAATAAACTGGAGGTTTGGTTTTCAAATACATTCACTTATTTGGAAAATTTCTAGCTACCAAAAGTCCATATTCCAATCTACCTCCCAAGAAATACATTTAGTACACCACTGGTTAGTTTTTTGTCTTCCTATATTCTTTATCAACCTCTTCTAGTGATTCTTGAAAGGTGGATACTTAAATCCTTCCTAAAAATTTGAGCTCTAAAATGAGAAGACATACAAGGTCATTTTAAGTCATTCTTAGATAATGAAAATGATTGTTCCAAGTCTCATGTTGTTTCTCATGTTATTTTATAAACCTTGAGTGGAAAGAAAAATAGGAGGGCATAAATGTAAGAAATATAAAACATAATGAAACACAATGTAAGAAATAGAGAACATAATGAAACACACACATACATATATCTCTAGAAAATCAACACAATTATTTTCCTATGAATCCTTATGGGAGACAAGCAACCCTAAAAAGTAATGATGCTCTAGGTAGCTTAGAATCCTATTTGTTTTCAAAATAAGGATGCACTCCCATTTGATTCTCATGATTAGGTTGTAATCATGAGGCTCTTGCTCAAGAGTGGACCTTCCCAAAATCTTCTAATGTCTTGTCTTCCCATTTATGGTAAAGAAATAAAATAATTCTATCAATTCCACCTTGCAACTCTAAGAGACATTGAATTAAATTTCATCTCAAGAAAGGGCTTTGAGAGGACACTCTCAAAGCCAACCTTCGTTATGGCTTTGAAACACATGGTAAGTATCAAGACTTAGCAACTTTATTTGCATAATTTTTTCTAGCATGGACCTTAATGTCATAGCCTTCTTTTGCCTAAATGAATGCAAATTTCCTTTCCATTTGGCTTGCGACATTCATAATTCATGCTCATGGAACATGATTTTGTTGCAATTGTGATAACATTTGCTGTATGCAGAAGCTAATAAAAAATGATCGAAAATGACATTTTTGCTAGATGTTTTTTTTTGAATATTTAAAGAAAATTACACCAAGTAGCTTCCAACCTCATATGACCATCATGTCAAACTCATCTCAGGATATTGTCCAAGTAAGAGCCACTTAAGCAAACAATCTAGTATACATGACTCCAATTTCAATTAGAAGCAATTGGACAACCTCGAGGAGAAAACATTTCTCCTACTTTATTTGTTGGCATAACCTAGTAAGTGTTATTAACTAGCATGTATTTTGTAAAGGCCTTTCAACCTAGTTCCCATTCAAATCCATCCACCAGGTTGTAGAGGATTCCAAGCCTAATTTCATAAAAAGTAAGTTGGGGATGATCACATTGACTTTCTTGATGACATGTCTATGAATATTAACTACCTTGAACTATTTTTTTGCGTAGGGAAAGAGACACATTCCCATGTCTGAGCATGAAAACGTTATTTGATATTGTTAATGCCTCTAGTGTTTACTTCTACAAGTTCTATAGGCAGAGTCTGTAAAGGGCCAGGTAGCCTCTGGATCTCATCTTTTATGAAATGTGACATATCTAGTAAATGCCCCTACAGTCAATCTCTGGAATGGATCTAAATAGAAGTTCTTCATTTGAATATCCGTAAAACACAACAACTTTAAGGTAAACTATGTACATGTGTCATTTCTTCCACAAACTAAAGTGTATAAGTAGTAAATTTTATACCAAGTGTGCTCCAACCATGTAAAGTGCAATTTGGTGAACTTATCATTTTTATAATATCTTTTTTGATTAAATTTAGTTTCACACATGATCAATTATTGCTTTGAAAGTTGTGTTCTACATAATTTGTGTACACTAAATTACAAATTGATTTTTTGAAATCTATTTTTTGTAAATGTCGACCAATAGATATATATCATGGAGGATGAAAGAAGAAAATTAGCCGAATCCCATATGGAGGTTCAGGGATTGGAGGATGTTCACGGTATTTAAATATAATCTTAAATCTCCATACATGTGTGTACATATGGAATTGATTTTTTTATTAACTTTGTGAGTGAAATTAGTTGTTAATAAGTTTCATGTTTTAATTTTTAGGAGGTAAGAGGAGAAGGGTTTCTACTCCATCCATGGAGCGTGGCCAAGGTTCAACTGGTCGAGGTATGAGTGGTAGCAGGTTGCAGGAAGGGGGTGATATTTATTCACCCGAAGGCCAATCAACGGTTGCTGGTTCTCAACAGGGTCACTGTGGGTCTGGTTCTCAACAACGTCATTCTGGGTCTGGTTCTCATGAGGGTCATGTTGGAGAAGATGTTAACCAACAACATCAAGGTTGCCATCAATTTCAACATTTTTTCATTAAATTTGTACAACTTTTTTTACATGTGTTTTTTCTAATATACGAAATTATATATATATATTGATGCAAAGGCCGAAAATGTTCGAGCTAGTGGTCAAAATAGATGCAGGGCAGCTCGCTACATTCAAGAAGAAGGCTGTCAACCCAGCACAACTTATTCGGTTGAGATTACTGATATACCATGGGAAACCAACATGGCGGAATGCACCTTACAAAGGTGTGAAAGCCTTCATGCAAAATTGCAAAGAGATCTCATGGCTTTGTCTCTACCTGCTGAGAGTAGACAAAGCCTTGAAATAGTTACACATTCATTGGGTGAAATGGTAAATGTGTATAGAAATTTGGGGCCAACGACTGATTCGTTTGTAGAACTGATGAGAAAGAGAAAAGAAACAGTGATAGGTCCCGATAAATGGCAGGACATAAAACAAAAAGTTACAAGAGCAAAGGCCAAGTCAATGTTTAATTATAAGGAAGGGCCAAAAAGAAAAATGTTGAAGGTGCAGTATTTCAAGCACCCAGACAAAGCTAGTTATTTGTATGATCGACATCTTGCGGCCTTTGGAAGGCTTCCATGGAATGATGAGGTTCCTGTTTATTTTGCACAAATGTTTTATGCAGAATTTTTTTTGGGTATGAAACCCAACTACAATGACCTTCCTTCAGAATTTTTTGGCCTGGGGAGAGGTCGATTATATCAACGTAAGGGCGCTAAGCGAGATGTGGAGTTGCCTCGCCCTGAGCCGCCATTGGTGAGTCGATCGTTTCGAGTCGAAACCCTGCGATCAGAGATGGATGCGACTTCTCAAATAAGTCGAGAAGCAAGAGATGTTATGATCGACAATGTTCATAGCAGATTGAGTGGAGTCGATCTTTGTTTAAATCGACAAAGAGCACGTGAAAATGCACGTGCCAATTTTGTTTATCATACAGATGAGGAGATTTACAACATGGATGTTGAAGATCTCCGAACATATGCAATAAATTGTCGCAATGGTCTCCAAGACCTAATTTTTCATGAGGAAGAGGGCACCAGAACAGTATGTGTTAGTGACTTGAGGGTTTGAAATTATTTTTACATATACATGTGTACAATTTGTAATAAATACATGTGTATGTACATGTATACATTTATTTGTATGTGTACATTAATCTAACAAAAATGTATGATTATATGTTAAAACACCATTTTCAGTTCTCAGGCATGATGCGTGATGAAAATGTTAATATTACGTTCGGGACCTCTGGCTCAAACGATGTAGATGGGTCTGACCATCATGATATGTTGGCACATGTATGTTAGTGTTTTTTAAGTGACTCTAAAATAAATAATTATTGCCACACATGTACATGTATGTATATATATAATTTGATAAAATGTTTTAACAGGTACCGATTCCGTCTGATGTTTTTGGGATGGCGGTACCTTCTTCTTCTTTAGGAGATATACCTTCTACTTCATTGGGAGATGAGCCACAAGTATGGACAATTTTTCACAAGTTTAAAATTTATGTTTAAAAGTTATATATATATATATACATTCTACCTAAAAAAGTTCCATTAAAAATTGATATATATATATATATAGAAATCTATATTTTGAGTTATTTAAAATTTTTTGAATTTAGGTTCCTATACAAGATTTCTTTAATCCGGGGACTCTAGCGATGGAGATAGGAACATCCACAGCATTTGAACAAGTTGTCTTTAGTTCCTTTTTTTAATATTATTGAAAATAAGTTTATATATGTACACGTGCATTTTCATTTGAAAGTTTTTAATATATATATATATATATATAACTGTACATGTATATTGTACAATTTACCACTGCAGATGTTCCTATGGGAGAACCTGTTCATCAAATGGAGAGGGAACCTTACGAGGTATTGCATGATTTTTTTGTTATATTTTGTTTTTTACATGAAGTTCTAGATATATATATATATTCTCATTCATTTTTAAAACTTCAAATTTTAATGTTCAAGTACATGTGCATTGTGTATGTAGGTTTCCTATTCACAGGATAGGGTGCGGACTGAGACCCAGACGCTAGATCCTCCATTTGATGGACATGATTTACAGTAGATTTTATTTCAAAATTTAGATGGTTTTAAAATTTGTTAAACTTGATATAGTTTGATACTTGTGAGATTTACAATTTTTGGACATATTTTATTACATTGTTATTATATAATTTGTTTTATTTAATTTTTGGATGGTTTTAGTACTTTTGGCATGTGAATGTGAAGTAATGTTGTCATCTGAACTACATTTGGCATGTGATATTTAATGTTAAATGTTTTTTTTGCACAATATATAATCAAAAGGGTTTTAAAACTTAAAGTTTTGGATTGTTTCAACCTACATTTGCACATGTGGTAAATTGAAATGTTACTTGTAACAAGACAATCCCCATTGATTTCATTGTATATGTTGATTTCTGATTTGATATAATTGCATGTATGATGGCACATTACTTGTAAAGTCATTGGATTAATAGTGTTCATTGATTTCAGTGTAAGCGCAAAAAATTATTGACAATGTAGAACGATTTTTGTCTTATAATAATTAAACCTAATAATATTGGAGAGCAAGAGAGACAAGGTATGGTCTTTACTACAAGAGTTCGAGCTAAATATTTAAATGGTTTATGATTTATGATTTTTACTTTCTTTTTAATATAATCAATACGGAAAGATGACAAAACTAATAAGGGTGACAATAAGAATAGAAGAAGAGAATAGCTTAAGATTGATCACAATAAATGCTATTTGTAATTGATTACATTCTAATTATTCACATTCTATCATTCAATATTATTACATTGTCACTTTGCATTCAAAATTTTATTTGATCATTTTCCATTATTAAAGTTATTCTACAATATTTATCATCTCAACAAATTGAGGTAACTAAGAAAATTTAAAATTAAAATGACTTGATAAATCTCAAACACATTTAGCATATTTAAAATGGTTATATTAATATTAGATGTATTTACATATTATTGATAAAATTAATCATATGTTCCTCATATTATCGATAGTTTTTCCTTGGTTGCACACAACTGAAACCAACCTAGATCCATCTTAACTACGGATCTATCAAGCGTCGAGAGGGATCAAATCTCTCGAGGTGCAAACCTTTCCTCAAGTTTTGCACTCAAAAAAGAGGTTTGCACCTCTAGATATTTGATCCCTCTCGGCGCTTGATAGATCCATAGTTATGATGGATCTAGGAAAATAAATTTCTAACAATAAGTAAGGGAAAAGCAGCATAGGGAACAATTAGGAGTAGATTTAGGTCATAGGGAACAATTACGAGTAAATTTAAGAACATCTGATAGTTGGGTGAGATAAAATCATATTTTAATAAAATAATGGGAATTTGTAGGAGAGACAAATAGTGGATATGACATGTATTTTGGTGAATAATCAAATTTATGGAATTAAACAATTAATTATTTTTGTATGTGAAAACAAGATTCACACCTAATCCTCACCTAAAATACTAAATTAGACACATTATTATTAAGGGGACGAGGAGCTTTCTAGGTTTTGAGCTCCCCATTGTTAGATGAGTGTCGTAATGGCATTCCATGTATTTTTGTGAGAACTTATGATATTGTGATATTCTAATTACGAAATAGTGATCTTGAGTACATGCTGGATAATGTAGTAGATAGGAACTTTTTGATAAGGGGAGATTAGGGAAGTGACCAAATTCCTATCGGTGAAGAAATTTTTCTTCACCTTCCTATAACTCCATTGTAGCTTTGGGGGCCAAAGGTAAGAAGAGTACCTTGGAATTTCTTGGGTGAAAAACCAAGTAGGTCACCAAATTTGGTCTAGTGCATTGGAATTCATTAAAGAATTGGTCATTGGAGCTGCTTCAAGCTAGGAGTGAGCATCGTCACCAACCTACATTGAATATTTTACACTCCCTAGGGTGACTGATACTTTAAATTGATTGACAGTCTAAGACTTTCGAATTTTTCCGAATGCCAAATGATCTTACAAAGCTAGTATTTATAATATCCCAGTAGGTCATTCGGTGACAAATTTTACTGGAAACTTGAAATAAAGAGAATCTATCCTTGGCTAGGACATAATGTAAGATGCTTGTCATAAACAGTAAAATTGTACTGAAAATCTGAGATTCGAGCAAGTGGGGACAACCACTTGTTATCTCGTCCCTTGGAGGCTAGGCCATATGGGGACCAAATCTGACCTTACAAAATAAAGTGAAATAATTTGTACCATACGGTCGGAAAACATATACAAGAACAATTAATTTCATTCTATAATATATATATATAGATATATATATATATATATATATATATATATATAACATTTTTCATCAATGCACATGTATAGAAAAACTACTTTCAGTTGATACTAGAGCACATGCTTGTACCCAAACAATTTGTAACATGTGCAAACCACAAATAACATAAGAAGCTCAATTTTTAGTTGAGTACTGGAAGTTTTATAACATATTTAATCCAAATATAATAAATTTTTGGACACTTCACTCAAAAAAATTCTAATGGAATTCCATCCTCAATAATCCGTTCATGATCGGATTTTGACATTTTCCATTTCTTAATTTTCGATTTTTTCTTTGATTGAACTTCTATCAACTTTATGCGTGCTGCACACACCGAGTGAATATATTGACAACTTATGGAATTAGGTTCATAGTCTTCAAAGTAAACAAAGTCTCCACTTTGATGAGTTTGTCTAAAAAAATAACCTTTCAGTATAATAGACCCTCTGTCATACTGAAATCCGTGATCATTATAGTCTTGTAATAATTTCATTTTTCGTTCAGTGCAACGCATCAAATAATACTTAAAATTTTCATCGTTGTCAATAGGTGCAATTATAGCAAAAACATCTCCTGCACAATAAAATAAATTTAGCATTTAATTATGCATATTTAAATTTATTTCTAGATCTTTAAATCATTAGAAAGTAATTCAAATGTTACCTTCTCTAACAAGATCAGAAACTCGATCACCATCAGATGATATTGTAGTTTCCTCTGATTGCATTTCTTCAAAAATTGCAACAGAAATTTTTCCCTTTGTATTTAGCTCTGTATGTTTCCAATTGTTCACGTACATTTTGTTTTCACAAACGTCATTGGATTTTGTGTTGTCTATGCAAACATCACAAAAACAAGAATATTTTCTTTTATCCAATGCAAACACATTTCTGGACAACTTTGCTTGAATTGAATGCAATTTTCGAGTCCCTTTTATTGTTTCAACGTCATTTCCAATTGATCTATCTACGTCTTCGATTCCAATATGCCAGAAAAACCTTTATATGGAAAATTAGAAAAAGAATTTGTAAATATGATATCAAAATACAATTAAAAATAATCATTGCATGATAAATGTACAATGTTTAAAATTAGATTTTCAATATAAATTAAATTGAATGTACCTTCGCACTTCTCTTGATGGGTTATTCTCATGGCTTAGAGCAGCGATGCACCATTGAACAACTTCTTCAACGTTCACAAGTCAGCGTGCATAGTGGTTCATTTGATATCTTCGAAGTACTCATTTTATGCATGCTCCTGCACCATCATGTTCTCCTTTTCCATGGCCAGTCTCAAAGAAATTCCAACAATGTTTAATGCATGTTTTTTTATGAAGACAACACAACCAAAAGAATGATCATGCAGATTTGAATTGACCTGCACATCCGTCTGACCATATCCAATGTTCATTGAATGTTATTCCACGATATTTCAATGAATCATAAATTCTTCCAAAACAATGTTGTACAAAACATGTATCATGTGTACGATCGTCACTGATATAAAAGTGATATTCTTTAATTATATGTCGATTTTCACTCGTGATTTCTGTATGATCGACATTTTGTTCAGCATGTCTATATAGAATATGGATGAGCATGGAGACTTGGTCAGAATGATAGTATTCACTCTGAATTTCTTTTTGTGGAACAAATGAGTAGTTTTCCGCAAAATCAATCACTTACAAAATGGTCCCTGGTGGAAAAAATTCATGAGATTTTTTGAATTGCAAGTCTTGCCATCGAGCTCTATGGGAATGCTTGGTGTATTTGTAAATTTCTACCTCAAACTTTCTTAAAAAGTCTATCAGAAAAATTTCATCTTCTCGTAATTAGATTTTTTTAACACTATTTGCACCTTGAATCGATGTACCAATATATTCATATCTCTTCCATTTCACTTTCATGTTGGACAATGATTGATCATTTATATCAATACGATATTTGTTTTGAAATTTAGTCAAATTTCCACAATCATCACATTTTTTACCACCAACACATTTTTTTTTTGTAAAATAGTTCATCGCTTTCTCTTTCACATAGAATTTGAGATATGAATTCACGGATAGTGGAAGGATGAGGTGAATCCTTCCATAATTTTCTATCGAAATCAAGGAATGTGTCATAATATAACTCAAATTCCACATGATAACAGCAACAACAAGTGTCGCGTACGGTGATAGGTTTTACATACCATGGTTTTTGTTGAACAAAAGCACTAAGTGAAACATGAATTTGATGATTCTCTTTTTTGAACTTGTTGAATAACTCTATCTGAGTGGTTTCCAAGAGATTTTTTTCATGTTCTTCGTATTGATTTCGTGCTATTCTTCTTCGCATCACATGTCTTTCAGTTGGTGAAACACGCGAATTGTTCTTCCAATATTCATATATTATTTTTTTAACATTTTCTCCAAGTCTATCTTTGTATGGTTGCCTACAAATAGCTCTCCAACAAGCGAGTTCATCATTTACATCTATTTGTAGTCGAAATTTTCGATGTTTGTGCAGAGTTTTTCGTGAGGTTCCTAGTGCTCGTGCCATAGATGTTATCAAATGATTCTCTTGAGTATTTGGTGAAACTATTGCCATTTGTATTCCTCTACGTATATTTTAAACATCTTTATCTCTAGATCTCTTAATTGACTTTATAGCACTACTCATATTTTTTATCACCTCTTCATTCATTTTTTTTATCTTTGGTTGATTTTCGAATACCCAATAGTGTCGTCGCTTCTTTTAATTTCCTTAATGATAGGAGACATTTCAACATTTGAGTCTGAACTGTCACTTGCTCATTTAAGAAATACTCTTCAAAAATGCGGTTGACACGATATCGTATAACATGGTCAGGTTTTTTATCTCCATATGTGTGAGTGTCAACATTTTCTAACATCTCATTATCGATAGTGATTTCATCTGTACATATTCAAAAAATAGTACATATTCAATAAATCACTAAATTAATAAATATGTCAATAAATATTAGGAAAATTTTAAATATATCAATAGATCATAATATTTACATTTACATACCCGATTCAATTTCTGCTTGAGGTTTATTTTCTTCTTCAATATTTTGAGGAGTATCTCTGTCTGTTTACATTAAACAAAATATTTTTCAAACTAGTTCATCAAATAAAAATTAAGCTTCACATTTTACATTGGGAAAATTTTAAAAATATATCAATAGATCATAATATTTACATTTACATACCTACTTCAATTTCTGCTTGAGGTTGATTTTCCTCTTCAATATTTTGAGGAATATCTCTGTCTGTTTACATTAAACAAAATATTTTTCAAACTAGTTCATCAAATAAAAATTAAGCTTCACATTTTACATTGGGGAAATTTTAAAAATATATCAATAGATCATAATATTTACATTTACATACCTTCTTCAATTTCTGCTTGAGGTTGATTTTCCTCTTCAATATTTGAGAGGGCTTCTAACTTTCTTTTGCGAGATTGTCTCGTTTCTTCTCTACGTGCCTCAGGGTCTCTTTTTCGATCATATTTTCTCGCACAAGTTCTTCGATTTCCCATGATAATAGGGTATGAAGTTCAAAAAATTTCCTTCAAAAAATAAGACAATAACTCAATTACAAAAAATATCACAAAATATTTAATTTAAAAAAATTCAGTGTAAATTTTTTGTAAAAAATACATACTCCAATCCAAAACACACACTTTAAAAAATTCGAGAGAAAAATGTTTTATAAAAATGAAACGAAGCTCAAAAGATTTACTTCAACTCAAAACACATACATACCTCCAAGAAATGTCTTCCAAAAAAATTCTTGAAACCCAAAATTGTAAAATCAATTTGCTTCCAAGAAATTCTCTTAAACCCAAACTTTGAAGAAAAGTTTTTGAACCCAAATCAATTTGCTTCCAAGAAATGCTCTTAAACCCAAACTTTGAAGAAAATTTTTTGAACCCAAACCAAGATCTTTGTAAAATGAGATGAAGTGTTCGAAATGTGCAAAAATTTTGAATCATTTCGTGGCAATTTATATTGACGCGAAATGTGTTTTAGTAGGGGGCTCCGCAAAACTTTTCGGTCGACGAAGAGTTATACAATAGCTCGGCCGAAATTTTGATTAAAAGTTCGGCCGAACTATTAAGACGTTAAATTTAACGAGCCATAAGCAGAAAACATAGTTCGGCCGAACTTGGACTAAAAGTTCGGCCGAACTAACGCATCACCAATTACGCAAAAAATAGGCTCTGAAAACGGTTCTGCAACTTTGGACTGATTAAACTCCATGAAAGGTTGTTAATTAACTGTTGGAACCAAGACAAGAATTTTCAGAATTGAATCTAATTTTAGGAAATATAACTTTTATGGAATTTCATAAACGTTTATTAATTTTAATTTTTTTTCTAATAAAATGGGTGCAAACAATTTCTGAGGGTCATTGTGATTCAGTGAAATCAAAATTTTGTATCTCCCAAAATACATTGTAAAAAGAATTGAAAAAATTATGGGGCATTACATTGGTCTGTCGTATCTAATGGGTAGCTTTTAGATTTTTAGTTTATAACTTATATGTTCAGAAATTTCTTGCGACGCGAAACATATCCAAAATACGCAGTTTTTCGTATTGGACCAGTTCAAAAATTTCTAGTAATTATGATATGCATCCATTGGCTTTGTAAATATGACGAAAACAAAGTAGACTTTGTCTAGATTGTTGTAACACATTTTTTTTTTCAAAAACACAAATTTTCAATGAATACAACATTGCGTCATAACATGACTTCTTATGAATCCTTTGATTGTTAAGAAACACACACTCAAAGAAACGCTAAGTTGACATATCAAATCTGCATAAAAAAATTTCAAAAAATAAGTAATAGAAAGCTAACGAAATTTCTCACAACTTTTATTTTTATCGCAAAATGAAATTCTACACAGAAAAATTGTTATAGTTTGCAGAAAGTTGAAGAACTGAAAAAAATGAAAATTTTTTCTCAAAAAAGGGAAAAAAGTGTAACCCAGCTTCACATTTTCACCGAGAGGTCAATCAGAAGTTTAATGCACGAGAAATCGTACCACCAAGGTTTTCTACAACAGCAGAATGTTTTCTTCAATCAGACGACAAAGTGCCCATACAGTCTATATTATCCATCGTGTTCCTGAAGTTTCTTACCCGACACCAGTCCTACATGATCAGAAGCATTGGTGACTCAAGTAGGGCAGATTTCACTGTTCTTATTTTATTTTTGTTATGTTACCAATAGTACCACACAGTACTTTAGTCAAAACACCTAAGCCATACCAGAGATAAATGCAGAGATTTAAAACAGAATGGGTTTCGACCCTCTATTCGTTTCTGTGTTTAATGTTACATTTAGTGTTCACCTACCTCCTCAGTCGATCTTCTGTGTCTATTTTTCTATAAAACATTGAAGGAAATTATTGTAATGTTTGTTGATGAGATATCAGAGAAATGCAAGAATTTTCCTCTTGAGACAAGTTCTCCGTGTAATATTGTAAGATAGGTTGAGATTTGATGTATTCAGACTGAATGTTCAAGCTGTGGGCAATGTTGTACCTGATTGGTGTTTTTTTTAATATGACAAGCACATTTCTTTGGATCCTGATCTAAAGCAGCTGGTGATGTTTTCCTATCTCTGTGTTTGATTTCATTTCATTCCATCTCTACTGGCTCGCATCAGAAGTTTGGCATAAAATTTACCCTTGACATATAACTTACATTGCTGCTCTCCCAACATTTTATGTTTTCTGCTTATATGTGTATTTGAATATTGATTTCAATTGATTTAACCAGTGTAGTGGATGTTATTGCCTTCTATCTGATGTATGAATTGATGAAATCTATGTTTAGATGTTCTTGTTAGGATTTAGTTGGATGAGTTGAGAACACTGGGAGGTCTAGAACCCTGTCTCTGCCTCACTAGGATCTTTCCATCTCAATTAAGCCTTTCTGAGATCCCTTGTATTGTCTTTGATTTTTTCCAAGCAGGTCTGTAGTTAAATGACCTCTGACCTGATCTATAGACAGAATTGGATTGTTCTCCTCCTTTCATTTTCAGTCCTTAATGTCCCGTTCCAACTATCATCTTTAAGATCCAAATGCTCTAGATGACTAGCCCAACTGAAAGCTTGCACATTGAACACAAGTAAATCCTTTCTTGACTCCATTGCCTAATGGCCTTGATGTTCTTTGAGTTATCTACCTTTGCCTAAATTTCCTCTTTGCTCATCCTTGTCTTATATTGGACCCTTCTTTCCTGATTCCCAACAACCAAACATAAACAATCAATAAACCTTGTGCCCATAACTAGCATGAAATCTTAACTTGAGCCTTAAAAACATATACCTTTAGCAAACATAGAGAGATCCCTCTCTGGACCTAGGAGGGTTAGATCCTAAGGTCTAAAAGTGGTTCTGATGTTGTATCATCTTTTGGTCTTACCAACCTGGCCAAAACATGGGAACCCCAACATAATGGCGACTCCGCTGGGGAATTTATGAAGAGCCTATAACTGAGAACATTGTTAGTGTATGTCCCAGCATCGTCCCAACATAATGGCGACTCTGCTGGGGACTTTCTAAGCATTTTCCACTCTACATCATAAGAAACTTAGAAGCTTTCAATCTCTGGTTAGGTTGGTAGTAGAACGCTTACACTTGCATTTCCACTTACCTTTGTTGCGTTTTATCCCATACTCTTAGACAGAGTTTGAAAAGGGCCAGGTAGCCTCCAGATGTCACACTCTTCTAGAGGTGACATATCTGGTAAATGCCCTCCCAGTCAATCTCTGGTTAGAGTTTGCTGTGTTTTGAGGATATCCTTGAAAATGGATATTTCACAAGCACTGTGGTGGACAGTGTAACCCCTAGACACACCCTAAACCTTCCACCTGGCGACTCCATAGCTCCTAAATGGTTAAGAATCCACTGGTGATCAGCAGGCCTGCTGATTAACTTGGTTTCACATAAGACTCCACTGGCAGACGAGCCTTTGAAACAACATCAACCACAATAGAAGTAACAGGTAGGGTTAAGCTGCCTAGTTGGACAATAGCATTCTGGCTTTCAGAACCATTTACACAAGAGCTTACCCTTACCCACACCCACTTGAAATAGTTGATAACCCTGAGAGCATCCTCAAAGGATCTCCTACACCTAAAATATCGACTATTTCCAGTCACATCTATAGAGCTAATTCTACACCAGAAAACCTTACAGATCTATCACACTTTCGCCCTGACCTAGACCTACATAATAGACTACCAAGAACTAGGTCATTCAATCATCTAGACCCTGAGCTTCACATTCCACCATCCAATAGTGGTCAACACACTAGGGACAGAGGAACCCCTCCATCTACACCACCTGATATACACTTTGTTCAAAACTTGGGGCTCTCCCACCCTAGATCTTCCCAGCAAACCTCTGCTGGCCCTAACGTCCCTGTCATCCAAATACCAGCTGCTCAGGTTAATCCTTTACCTCATCAGAACATTTTCATGGCAGCCTGGTATGCACCTTTGGTGTTATCTCAGCCTCTAGTACCTTTACCAAATGATTATCAATCAAAGATCCCACATTTCCCTGCCAAAGAGCCCACCACAGCCCAACAACATGTAGATAAGATGGAATATTCTTTTGACTACATGGAAATAGATGATGATACAGTCAAAATGAGAATCTTTGCCCAAAGCTTGGGAGGTGAGATGAAGAAGTGGTTTAAAAACCTACCTGCTGGTAGTATCCAAGATCTCCCTGTTTTATACCAGAATTTCATCAACAAATGGGAAACTAGGGAAAATCCTCGCCAAATCCTAGCTGAATACATGAGCCTTAAAATAAATGCAGGAGAGAGTGTCCATGATTACACAACGAGGTTTAACAACATTTACAATGCTCTCCCTCCGCAGATGAAACCTCCACAGGGTATGCCCCTAGCAAAATATCCCAAAGGTTTTGATGCTGAAATGGCCTATAAACTTAGAGATAAAGAGTACAACACATTGGAGGACATGCAGAAAGGAGCTGTGAACATAGAGGCAAATCTGATTGAGAAAAGAGAAAAAATGAGAGCTGAGAAGAGGGTAACATACAAAGATGACAATGCAGCGTCCACCTCTGACCCAAATCATGACCATCTATCAAAAAAGGTAGACAAGCTATACCAAATGATGGAAAAAATGGTTGTCACAGTTAGCCATCAGAACCAAACCTTTAGAAGAAACAATAACACTCCCAACAGACAAAGAGAGTCAAATCAGAAAGTTATTCCCCCATTCCAAGAAAAATTCCTGGATGAAGATGAGGGAATCATAGAAGAGTCTGAAGGGAACACAATAAACATGTTTGAGACTGAAGATTCAATCCTAAATTATGATTCAGAGGAAGACCAGCCCTCACCCTCATATTGGGATGAAGAGAAATTAGAATCTGAAGAGTATAGACTTGGGTTTGAAAATGCTATTATGCAGGTCAGGGAACAATATGAACTTAGGAGAAAAAAGAGCTACGACACTTCCAAAACTAAAATTCCTGAGATTAACATCAAGAAAAGACCTGAGAAAACTTCCAAAGTAACTGCTGAGAATAACAAAACAACAGCTGAGAGTTCTGAGAAAAACAAAGAGAAAGACAACCAACACAAGACTATTAAACAAAGTCAGCCCACTAGTAGCACTAGCACTGTACTTAGTGCTCCTAATAAGACAATTCCAAACCCTGTACATAGTGAAAATCAGCCCACTGATGCTACCACTAAGGTGGTGACTAAAAAAACAAATTTTAACACTTCCAAGAGTCAATCCACTTTCAATTTGGAGAGTGAGATTGCAAAAATGAAAATATCTGTACCACTCTTTGAGCTGGCCACTCAGGATGTATATAAGGGCAAAATTTTGATTGCCTTGAATTTAGGAGAAATCAATGATTCTATAAACCTGAATGATGATCAGCCAGCACTACTCTTTGGTCCAAAGATTGAGGGAAAGTTTTAGGAAGGAGTAGTACCACCTTTCTATATTAGTCTCAACATCCATGATAAGATCCTACACAATGCAATGCATGATTCTGGAGCATCCCACAACTTGATGCCTAAGGTAGTGATGGAAACGTTAGGCCTATAAATCACCAGACCCTACAAAGACTTATATTCATTTGACTCTAGCAGAGTAAAATTTCTTGGCCTAATTAAAGACTTGTGTGTGAGTTTGACTGAGATCCCAGCTAAATGTATGGTCATGGATGTGGTGGTGGCAGATGTGCCACCTAAGTATGACATGCTATTATCAAGATCATGGGAAGCCAAACTGTAAGGAACAATGCAGATGGATGGCTCATATGCCACTGTCCCTATCTTTGGCCAGCTTAGAAGACTATATAGAGAGGCCCAAATTAAATTTCTGGTCAGTAGCCCTGAGAAGCTTGAAAATTCACCTTTATACTCTGTACATAAAGACCTAGATTCTTTCATCCTTTGTAATGATCAATCCTTAGGAGAATCAGAGTCGAAAAAAAGAGACACAAATAGAGAAATAGAGGCTATGGATCTCAACATAATGGTTGCCCTAGATTTAGAGGAAAACGAAGAAGAAAACGTTGAAAAATTCACTGTAACCAAAACTCAGAATGAACAAGAAACATAGCACAATCAGCCAACTAGATGCCTCTCTGATCATCACACCTATGCTAAAAAACAAAATAGCCCACAGCCCAGTACAGGACCTGTGACACAACATAATGGTGAACCCAGTTGTAGGGTAGGAAATTATGATAAATCAATAGATGAAACCCTGTGGGAGATGAGTTTTGATGGATCATGCACCAAGAGAACTGCTGGGGCCGGGGAGTGGTTGCATAACACAGAAAATGATTATGCAGAGAGCCATGCATGCAATCTGCATTTCAAATGTACCAATAATGTTGCAGAGTATGAGGATTTAATACTGGGTTTAAATCTACTGAAGAAATTAGGAGCCCGTAAGATAGCCATGCATGGAGATTCTGAGTTGGTTATAAAACAGGTGAACGGTGAATACACAGCTAAAACCCCTAGGCTGAGAGAATACAAGAATGATGCTGTAGATTTATTGAAAACACTTGTTGAATATGAGACAGGGTTTGTTCCTAGGAGTCAAAACATCATTGAAAATGGGTTAGCTTTCCTACCCATTTCATACCCTAAGACTCCAAAATATCAGCATATCATTCAGACCAAATTCAGACCTGTAGTGTCAGATAACGAAAAATACTGGCAGGTTTTTGAAGGAGATAAACAGATCGAAGATTAGGCAGAAATGAGTTCGAATTTTCTAATTTAGACTCAAAATCTGATAATAGCTGCCTAATTCAAGAATCCTCAGATGAGGAAGAAACACCCCACAATGTAGAAATAAACGCCGTAAACGTAGAAACTGGAAATTTGAACGAAAACAGTGGAAACGTAGAAAATGAAGAAGTTGAGTTGCTGCATGCCAAAGATAAGAATATACCTAGAGGTTTGGCATCGCTAGAAGATCTTTTTGACTTCGATGATGTGGTGAAAAAGCCTACTATAGAGCACACAGACTCTGACATGGAAGAATGCAACATAGGCACAAAAAAAAAACCCAAAATGATTAAATTGGCTAATTATTTACCCAAGGAAATGAAAAAGAAGTACATTGACCTTTTTAAAGAATTTATTGATGTGTTTTCTTGGGGTTACGAAGACTCAAAGGCTTATGACACGAATATCATACAACACAAAATACCTTTGAAAGAAAATCAGAAACCCTTTAGGCAGAAACTTCGTAGGATAAACCCAAAACAGTTGCTTGCAGTTGAAAAGGAAATTAAAAAGATGTATGATGCTGGCATAATAGTTCCTGTGAGGTTTTCTGACTGGGTATCAAATCTAGTGGTTGTAAGAAAGAAAACAGGGGAAATCAGACTGTGTATAGACTACAGAAATCTCAATAGAGCCTCACTCAAAGATAACTACCCTCTGCCAAAAATGGAACACATTCTACAGCAGGTAGTAGGCTCAAAAAGGATTTCTCTGTTGGATGGTTTTTCCAGATACAACCAGGTGTTAGTACTCCCATTTGATCAACTAAAAACAACATTTACCACCCCTTGGGGCACCTTCATGTATGTTAAAATTCCCTTTGTACTGATGAATGCTGGAGCCACCTTCCAAAGAGCCATGGATATAGCTTTTGCGGATGAGATAGGATGATTTATTGTCATCTATTTAGATGACATAACAGTCTACTCCAAGACTAAGGAAGAACACCTAGAACATCTGAGGAAAGTATTTGAAAAGTGTAGAAGGTTTGGTCTATCACTAAATCCTAAAAGGATTGTTTTTGGGCTGCAAGAAGGCAAACGTCTGGGCCACAATATATATGAGAAGGGAATTAGGATAGACCCACAGAGAGTTGAGGGAATACTATAGATCACACATCCCAGGAACATCAAAGAATTACAGTCCTTCATTGGGAAAATCAACTTCCTTAGGATATTTATTCCCAATCTAGCTGAACACCTTAGGAACATGACTAACATGCTGAGGAAGGGTGTGGGAGTGAAATGAACTGTTGGAGCTAAACAATCTTTCGAATATGTAAAACTTGCACTCACACAAGCTCCTGTTCTGATTAGCACCGATTTCTCAAAATATTTTTTGATATTTTAATTTGCCTCAGAGCACACCATAGCTATAGTCCTGCTGCAAAAGAACACGTAAGGTATGGAACAGGTAATTTCCTTTTTTAGCAAAGCACTAAGGGATGCACACTTGAAGTACAACATAATGGAGAAACAGGCTTATGCTCTAGTCAAGGCCTTAAAATATTTTAGGGTGTACATTTTACATTCTCATACCATTGCTTATGTGCCTAACATTGTTGTCAAATATATCTTGTCCCAAGCCCCTGATGGGAAAAGGGGCAAGTGGATTGTTGTGATTCTAGAGTATGATCTTGAGATTAAACCCACTAAGCTGATCAAAGGGTAGGGTTTAGCCAAGCTAATGGCTGAATAAAATCTGCAGGCCCTTGATATTAACATGGTGAATGCCTTGGATGAGCAGGGAAGCCTACCTGATCCCACTATAGAAGAGAAATTCCAAAACTCTCCATGGTATTCTGAAATCCTTTATGTCCTCACCAATCTAAATGCTCCTCCTGAACTGTAAAAAACTAAGGCCAGATTCAAAAAACTCAAAGCCAGAAACTACTCCATCCTGAATGAAAAATTATATTGGAAAAATCCAAATGGCCTATTGCTGAAATGTTTGTCTGAAACTAAAGCTGAAAATGTTAAATAAGAATTTCATGCTGGAGAATGTGGAGGCCATCTGAGTTGGAAATCCACAGCAAATAAGATACTCAGGGCTGGTTATTATTTGCCTACCCATTTTAATGATGTCCATGAAATGATAACTACTTGCCACAAATGCCATATCTTTGAAGGAAAAAGAAAAGTTCTTCCCCTCCCTTTACAACCCATTACAATTGAGGGTCCTTTCATGCAATGGGGTCTAGACTTTATAGGGGAAATTCATCCAGCCTCTTTAGGACAACACAAATGGATCTTAACAGCCACTGATTATTTCACTAAGTGGATAGAGGCCATCCCCACCAGGAGTGCCACAGACTCTGTCATTATTAGGTTCCTAGAAGGCCATATACTCTCTCGGTTTGGTTTCCCAAGGAAAATAATCACCGATAATGCTGCTACTTTTGGATCCAAGAAAATGGTTGATTTTTGTCACAGGTACCATATCATGCTTGGTCATTCAACTTCCTATTACCCTCAAGGTAATGGCTTGGTTGAATCATCAAATAAGAGCCTAGTGGCAATCATTAAAAAGCTATTAGAAGAGAACAAAAGATCTTGGCACAACAAGTTCGTACATGCTTTGTGGGCTGACAGGCTTACTACAAAAAAATCCGTTGGCATGTCACCATTCTAGTTAGTCTATGGGATAGAAGCAATATTTCCTACCAGCCTTGGAGTTCCAGTAATCAAAATTGTTCAAGAGATCCAATCAGAAGAGGACAACATGATAAGAAGGATAAATCAGACAATCCATCTTCAACAAACCAGGGAGGAGGTGTATAACAGAGCTGTCAAAGTTCAGGAAAACATAAAAAAGCTGTTTGACAAAAGAACCAAGGCTACTGATTTCAAAATTGGTGACAAGGTTATGAAGTGGGACTCAAGAAGAGAGGACAAGGGTAAACATGGCAAGTTTGACAGCTTATGGCAGGGTCCATACATTATCCAAGCTACTGTGGGCCCAAATGCATTTTTTCTACAAGAATGTGATGGTACAGAGCTGTTTGGGGGTCCTGTCAATGGCAGGATGCTCAAGCATTACTTTTGTTGATTTTCAATTTCCAGTGTCATTCTTCATTGTATATACCATTGCAGTTTATTTTTTAGAAAGGAGAAAGATGTTTCAAAAAAAAAAGAAAAAAAAGAAAAGAAAAAGAAGACAGTTGGTCCTAACATGCTCAAAATTTGGGCCAGCAAAGAAAAGAAAAATCAACTCTAATATGCCCAAAACCAGAGATGAAATCAAAGAAAAAGAGGTGACTCAAATATGCTCAAAACCTGAGTCACGAAGAAAGAAGGATATTTCAAAACTGCAAATTTCATGCCTTCACAATTTTGTTTTCAATTTTCTACAAGTCTTCACTCCAGCAAGTCAGACAGTCTAATCCTGGCTTGGATGTTTTTTAAATTTCCTGTCTTAGAATGTAGGAGAAGAAATCTATTGGACAGTTTAATCCCAACAAATGTTAGAATAGGTAGAGAAGCATCTGAGGCCAACAGGCTAATCTGGTCTCATGGAAAAATAAGGGTAGATTTATAATAGGTTTGTTTTTTGTTTTGAAAAATAAAATGTAAAGGGTCTGCTAGCTCAAATGCACCCTAAAAGAAGAAAAAATGCTAGGATTGTAGTGTGGGTAAGTAGTTTGATTGGGAAAAATGTTTCTCCTGATGTAACATATTCATATTTTGGCAGCTGGTCAAAGAAAGGGATGTGCCAAGCAACAGGCAACTAGCCTACTCCAAAGATCATTTCTGGTTTCTTGCCTCCTTCAAGAAGAAGCCATTCCCATGTGGAGCCACTGTTAGCCCCCCTATGAAATTCTTGACAAGCAAGCTGGGGGCTATATTATTTTGGAGATCTTCAAGGAATGCATCTCCCCTGAAGACACATCATCCTTGAATGTCTTCTTCAAGCCTCTACTTCGCAGTGAAATCCCCTCTTCTGATTTCCTATCTGAAAGCTTCACTGATTATAAAATTCTACTCCTCAAAAGGCCCATCATTGCCCCTCACACCCTTGCAAATTCCACATTTTTACCTCCTTTCCCCTTTGACAAAGTCCCTCTTTTCCCCTTTTATTTTCCCTATTAACCCCCTAAATCCCCTCTAAAAATCCCTACACCCTTGGTTTTCCCAAATTCCCCCTCCATCTCCCTATCGTTACCCTTTGGGCCTCAAAACACATTAAAATAGGCTAAAAAAACCCACTTTCAGACCATATGATAGGCCTAGCCCCTTTCCCGCTAAGCCCCGTAGCCCTTTTCTTCCATGCGACCCATCACCGTGATCGAGCGCTAGGCAGAAAGGCGCTTGTTACTTTTGTTCATTGGGCGCGATTACAGCCGTCGATCTGCACAGAACGAACGGCGATCGCCGCCCCCACAGCCTCCGCCGTTTTCCCCGTTCACCATCCCGTCGCCTATTCTCTGTCATTTGTTTAAAAGACAGATCTAACGGTCTGTAGTTGAATCATATCGGGCGCGTTTCTAGCCGTTGATCTGAACAAAACGGACGACGATCGTCGCCCCTGCAGCAAATACCATTGAACCCATTCATTGCTGAGGATCTCATCTGAACCGTTCATTCCCCAACAGATCCAACGGTCCCCTGTGAATCCATATCGGGCGTGATCTCGACCATCGATCTGTAAAGATCCGGCGGTGCAGAATCTGCCCACCACGATGGTCCCCCCCTCGCTTTCACTGTTCAAAACCATGCTGCTTTCATCGCACTGCCTTTGGGTGACTGGCGGTTTTTCCCTGACGGCCAACGATTCCACTCAGCGCTCGACACATGTCCTCCTATAAAAAACTGCCAACCCCACCCGTTAACTCCATCCATCGCGCGTTATTGTCTGGACATGGATGCCCAGCAAAATTCCTGTCGACCATCCGATCTGGAGCGGGCCATCCGACGGCTATCGCTTTTTGAAGATGCACGATGTTTAATCCAGTTGCACACGTGATAGCTCTTGCCCTAGCCTGTTGTCCGTCATCCTCCGCCGTTGATCTCCGCCACGATCAACGGCCCAGATTCATCCGCCCGCTATTGACCATTCCACTGTCTCTCGGTCCTGCCACGTCATCTCCACATGCGCCCTCCATACATTCTCCCTTTCCATTGTGTATATTTGGTTCATTTTGTGTTTTTTAAGGTTTTCATTCGTTTTTCACGTATATTTTCTCTGTGTTCCGCCAACCCTCCACCAGAGCGAATTTCCATTGTTCCTCTACATTTTTTTCCACCATGTCACCGATTGCACGACCATTTCCTCCATCCACACTGCATCCATTTCCCCCCTCCATGATTTTCTTTGTAGGTTTCGTGTTTTTGTAGGGTTTCAAGTGCGGAAAACCGCCATAACTCATCAGCTCTGTCACACAGGCAGAAAATGCAGAAAGGGCCATGTACAAAGACCCAATTAATGAAGAAAGGCCCAAGGAGGCATTTCGACGTGACTGTGATCAAAGGACAGGGTTGAAAACCTGTCAATATTTTCTAGAGCCATTAAAGTAGAAGATTTGTTTGTGGGAGCGGAAAAGAGAAATCATGAAGGAAATCAAAGAGTTAAAGCATCAAATTGAAGATTTCAAAGGCTTAATCCAATTTTTCAGAGGCAAAGCACCAATTTGAAAACCCCAGAGGTCAATCATAAGTTTAATGCACGAGAAATCGTACCACCAGGGTTTTCTACAGCAGCAGAATGTTTTCTTCAATCAGAGGACAAAGTGCCCATACAGTCTTTATTATACATTGTGTTCCTGAAGTTTCTTACCCGACAACAGTCCTACATGATCAGAAGCATTGGTGACTCAAGTAGGGCAGATTTCACTATTATTATTTTATTTTTGTTATGTTACCAATAGTACCACACAGTACTTCAGTCAGAACACCTAAGCCATACTAGAGATAAATGCAGAGATTTAAAACAGAATGGGTTTCAACCCTCTATTCTTTTCTGTGTTTAATGTTACATTTAGTGTTCACCTACCTCCTCAGTCGATCTTCTGTGTCTCTTCTGCTATAAAACACAGAAGGAAATTATTGTAATGTTTGTTGATGAGATATCAGAGAAATGCAAGAATTTTTCGCTTGAGACAAGTTCTCTATGTAATATTGTAAGATAGGTTGAGATTTGATGTATTCAGACTGAATGTTCAAGCTGTGGGCAATGTTGTACCTGATTGGTGTGGTTTTTAATATGACAAGCACATTTCTTTGGCTCCTACTCTAAAGCATCTGGTGATGTTTTCCTATCTCTGTGTTTGAGTTCATTTCATTCCATCTCTACTGGCTCGCATCAAAAGTTTGGCATAAGATTTACCCTTGATAGGTACCTTATGTTGCTGCTCTCCCAACCTTTTATGGTTTCTGCTTATATGTGTATCTGAATATTGATTTCAATTGATTTAACCAGTGTAGTGGATGTTATTGCCTGCTCTATGATGTATGAATTGATGAAATCTATGTTTAGATGTTCTTGTTAGGATTTAGTTGGATGAGTTGAGAACACTGGGAGGTCTAGAACCCTGTCTCTGCCTCACTAGGATCTTTCCATCTCAATTAAGCCTTTCTAAGATCCCTTGTATTGCCTCTGATTTTGTCCAAGCAGGTCTGCAGTTAAATGACCTCTGACCTGATCTATAGACAGAATTGGATGGTTCTCCTCCTTTCATTTTCAGTCCTTAATGTCCCATTCCAACTATCATCTTTAAGATCCAAATGCTCTAAATGACTAGCCCAACTGAAAGATTGCACATTGAACACAAGTAAATCCTTTCTTGACTCCATTGCTCAATGGCCTTGATGTTCTCTGAGTTATCTACCTTTGCCTAAATTTCCTCTTTGCTCATTCTTGTCTTATATTGGACCCTTCTTTCCTGATTCCCAACAACCAAACATAAACAATCAATAAACCTTGTGCCCATAACTAGCCTGAAATCTTAACTTGAGCCTTAAAAACATATACCTTTGGCAAACATAGAGAGATTCCTCTCTGGACCTAGGAGGGCTAGATCCTAAGGTCTAAAAGTGGTTCTGATGTTGTCTCATCTTTTGGTCTTACCATCCTGGCCAAAACATGGGAACCCCAACATTTACGAGCCCCTTTTTCCTTTCATAAAACCTTTGCAGATTTTAAGTTTTTTCTTTTTTTAAACTTATAAAAAAAAATATTTCCTTATGCCTTTCACTTTTTTTTTTTAAATCGACATATTTGAAATGGGCTTTCCCTTTAATGCATGAATCGAATTTAAAAAAATCCTTATATAAATCTTTTAATGGTATATAAATCACTTTTAATGCTTTGAATGCTTCATACCTTCATGCATCACGGATTACCTTCCATATAATTCAGCATAACAAAATTCACCTTAAAGCAGGTGATTCAACTCTGCTCCCGCATGTAGCTTAACATTGGTGATCCACGCCGGTCCCGCATTACTTGTAATCTGTGTAAGTAACCGATGCTTAACGCAACTGTTAGCTTTGGCTCCGGCATTATGATGCTGAGCTTCTTAACAAGAAGTGAGTTAAGACTAACGCTGAGAAGCTTTTAAAACAGAGCATTAGTGTAGAATTTAAAAAAAAAATATTAAAAAAAATAAACTCTCTTCAATCACCTCTGCTTGCTTCTTGGCTAACTTCTTCATCTTCTTTTTTTATCTCTGCACCTTCACTTCGCTCACGTGTTCACGTTGTTGCTCGGAAGTCTTATACAATGTCCCTTCGATCTTTGTTGATCTCAAGGAGTCTTACACAGGCTCACCTCTCCTCTCTACTTCTCCAACTTGGCTTTGCTGCTGCTCTGGGATTACATTCTTTAACAAGGCCATCTGTGTTGTTATTCCTCTCGCTAGGCACATGCACAACCCTCTGTGTTTGAAACCTATGCAATAGTTGTAATATGGCATCATTATACCTTGTGAGCCTATTATCCCTCACCTAGTACCCCCGATTCAACTGCCACACACCATTTATTCATATAAAAACCCTACAGTTACCGAACCGTAATTTATTTGGGTCCCTCAAAAACAAAATTACATCAACTCGAGGAAGCAAGAGACTTACCTTCTTGCAAAAAAGCTGACTATCTCCACGCACCACAATATCTGTAATAATTAGCGAGAGCATGTTGAAGCCTCACAAGGAGGGTATTGTATTTGTTGGTGTACATGCATCTAGATTAGCTTTAGTTCAACTCTAGAGATTGCATGCAATGTGCGCATGTCTTTAGCTAGTTAACTTGAGTGCTTTACATTCACATAGTTAACTTAATTTTCTTTAGTTCAACTCTAGATATTGCATGTGATGTGCACATGTTTTTGGCTAGTCAACTCTAGTGCTTACAAGTGATGTGCACTTGGCTTAGTTAGTTAACTCTAGTGCTTGCATGTGGTGCATGTGAACATCATCAGAACATAAAGCACACTTAGCTTCAGTTAGCTTTAACAATCTATATTTATTGCATGTACAACTAAGCTTAACTGAGTTGCTTTATGTATTTGTTTCAATACTAATTTTGATGAATTAATTTCATTCTTTTTTCTCTATTCTTTGTCACTCCTTCGTTCTCTTGCAAGTTTGTTCATTGTTTTGAAAATCTAGATCTTTGTGTCTCAAAATCTCACATGGTATCAGAGCACAAGGATTTGTAATAAGTGCACAAGAAATTTTATTTGCAGGTTCACAGGATTGAAGCAACAAAAAATAATGGAGTCTAAATTGGAGTTTCCAGAGTTGGAAATTCTTACTCCATATAATTACTTCGAATGGAAGCCAAAGATTATACTTCATCTCATAAGTAGAGGCTTATTTCGAGTAACCATGGAAAGATAAGTTGAACCAACATTGCCAGTGGAGAAAACAAGATATTTCAATCGCATGGATGAGGCCTTCGGAAACCTATGTTTATCTATCTCTCCAGAACTTCTATTTCATGTTGAATCATGTTCAAATCCAAATTAAGTATGGAAAAAACTGGAAGGATTGTTTGGAAAATAGGATGAAATGCAGGGTCACATTCTTGAAAATGAGTTGAACTCATTAGATTCGAGAAATTTTGAGAACATTCAAGATTTCTTCACAAGGTATAAGGCCTTGTTGCTTCAGCTGAAAGGATGTGGGATCAACAAATCAAAGAAAGAATGTTAGTTGATTCTTTCCATTTTATCAAAACTTGGTCCAGAGTATGCAGTATTCGTCTCTACATTCCACACAGTAAAATCTGCAATCGGTGCAGCTTGGAAAATGTCCTCACTGGATTCTTTTATTTTTTCCATGAGGCATGAGCAAGATAAGCTCATAAAAATGGGCACACTTAAAAATTCCAAAGCGCATGCACTTACTGTGCATGCAAAAGGAAAGGAAAATTCTAAAGACCATCAGAAAGGAAAAGGGAAGAAGGTTCCTGATCCAAGAAAGGGAGGAAATACCAAACCCCCTGATGGATCATCTGGCTCAAAGGAAAGGAAAGGAACTGATCCATAAGGATATTTTTTAGTACACATCGACATAATTCTAGTTTGTCCGACGTCCAGTTCAATCTCTAATCTACCAGTTCAGTTAGTGAAGAATTCTTCAAGTTGATCATGGTTCGGTTTGGTTTCATGATATGGTTGTGTGGAATTTGTAATAGGTAAACCTAGTGCTAAGACCTAATTGTAAAACTATGGTATAATCCTAGAACTATGTCAAAACCTAAGTGACAACCTATGCCTCCAAAGCCCTAAGTCTATCACCTAAACATTAAACCTATGCACCAAGGACCTAAGCGCTATGGTAAAATATCAGTTCATATAAATCTAAAACCATATATTAAATCATTTCATAAACCTTTTAAAAGGTTCAGATGGTATAGATTTAATAATTTATAATAAAACTTTAATATATAAACCCACAGCGCTAAGTGCTAACCGCCAAGGAAAACTTTGTCAGAGTTTGCATGTGAACAATCACGTGGAGAATGTTAGTGATTGACAGTTGTTAAACCACCTGTTAAACTATCAGTTGTATATGTCACGTCGGAAATTTTGGTCATGTGACAGGTACCGTCGGAACCACCCAGTGTAAACCAAAACCACCGGAGTCAAGCCATGATTGCCGAGCTTAACTGCCGATGTCGGCGCTATTCACATGTTGTGGGTTTACCTCCACCCGGTTAGCCTAACCGTCGGGCTAATTTTTATAATAAGGTTTATTTTTGGGCTTTTAAAGTTATTACAACGCTAAAGGTTTATCACTTTATCACCTAGTTCTTAGAAAATAATGAAGAAGATAGGATCTGAGACACTTTTGCATGATTTGTTCAACCATAAGCCTAAAATTGGCATAAATAAGTTCGAATACACCTTATTTAAACTATGAAAACTTCAATCAAAGGGACATTGGAAGACATCGAGTGCTTTGGAGTTCAGTTTCAGAAGGTTAGAGGCGAATTTGTTTTCAACATTGCTCGGTCGTCGGGAGGCAGAATTGAGCACAGAGACAGGCATTGGAAAGGCGAGAGACAGTGATTTATGTTTGAAGTGACCAAAGGTGCATGTGTACATGGTCAATCTAGAATTTTTTCTGTGTAAAATTTTTCCTCCAATCGATCCTAATAACATGGACGCCCACTTGAAAGTGAACCCGAAGATGTAGTCCAGTAGGGACAAACTCCATAATCAACTATTTTCTTCTTCTTCTCTCTATTTTATGCTATGAATTAATAATTTATTTGCTGCTAGTTTATGTCATCTTTCATTTAAAAGTTTTCAGTTAATAATCAATCTAAAGGAAAAACTAATCAAACTACCTTAGCACTTAATCGATCACATTTCATATCGGGAACGAAAGGGAAATCAATGTGCAATTATTTCCACCGTGGTTTTCACCCTGAATCTGCATGCATGAAGAAGAATATAGATCTTATGGTGCAGATGCTCCAGAAACACAATCTTGGAGACCACATTCTTGAGAATTCTAAGAAGAAGTCTAGAGAAAAAACACCAAAACCAAGAGGTAATTAGTATTCTTTGATTGCTCTTCATTCTACACCGCAAGAATGGATCATCGATCCAAGAGCTTCACATCATATGGTTTCTTCAAAAGAATCCTTTTCTTCTCTACATGCATACTCAGGACCTCCTATTCTCATGGGGGACAATTCTGCAGTTGCAGCAACTGGACAAGGAAGAGTGCAATTTGAAGATGGACGTTTTGAGAATATCTTGCATATTCCAAGGCTTTCTGTGAATCTTCTCTCAGTGTATCAGATGACACACATAGGTAGCGGAATGAAAGTGGAATTTACCCTAGATTTTGTGAGCATTTATGACATGAAAACCAACTTGAAGATTGCATCTGGCAAAGGTAAATGATCAATCTAATCTGTATACATTTTCTGATTTTGTTCCTCAATCAAATTCTATTATGCTACTTACGCATGCAAATGAAGAAAGTAGGAGTTAGCACGAGAGATTTGGGCACTTGAATTAAAAATATATGCAACAACTTAGCAAGCAAGGGATGGTCAAAGGATTTCTGACCATTTAATTTTCAAATGGTGTTTGTAATGGATGTGCTCCTCGAAAGCATCCACAAGACAAGTTCAAGAATGGGCATGCATGGAGAGCCTCTTCACCTTTGGAACTTGTACACAGTGATCTCATGGGTCCGTTTCCAGTGCTTTCAATGAGAAAAGCAAGATATGTGTTGTCATTTATAGATGATTACATGACATTCACTTAGGTTTACTTCTTGAAACTCAAGTCTGAAGTTTTTCAACATCTAAATATTTTCAAAGCGCATGTCGAAAATTAGTGTGGAAAATGCATCAAGATACTCTGCACAGGTAATGGGACGGAATATGTCAACAAATATATCAAGAATATTTGTAATGAATTAGGAATATAGTTGCAGCATACAGTTCCTTACACTCCATAGCAAAATGGGTTGGCTAAAAGGAACAATCAATATTTGAAAGAGATGGGAAATTGCATGTTGCATGCAAGATCCCTTCATCAAAATTGTGGGTTGAAGCTATCAATTGTGCCTCTTACATTCAGAATAGGTCTCCTCATAAATATGTTACTGGAAAAACACTTTTTGAGGCTCAGACTGGCATGCCACCTGAAGTTAGTCATTTCCGCATTTTCGGATCTCGAGCATGGACCCGCATTCCTACAAACAAGAGAAAAGCGTTGGAGCCTCAAAGTAAAACATGCATGTTTGTTGGATATTCTAATGAATTCAAACAATATAGATTGGTTGATATCAACACTGAAGAGATATTTATTGAAAGGAGTGTAAATTTTGACGAAGATATTTTGCATGCACCAGTAGTGGAACTTGTTACCAAGTTTCCATCACCACCCATTGATGAGTATGTAGATGAAACTTCAGATCAGAATTCTGATGAAGATGAGTCTTTGCCTGTGACACCTGTTGGACCACTAGTTTTTGAACATTGAGATCATACTTCTGCATGTAGTTCATAAGATTCTCGACCACCTTCAACAAAAAAATGGTGTAGCATGAGTGATATCCTTGATGATCCTGCCTCTATACCTCAGTTTGAGGAAGATCCGTAAGCGCTCTTAGCTATGGACCCATGTATACCCATGCATGCTTATATGATGCATGCATCTGATCCATAGACTTATGCAGAAGCAACTAGGCATCCTGAATGGGAAGCAACAATGGATGAGGAATATAACTCTCTCATTGAGAACTAGACTTGGGATTTGGTTCCACTACCTTCCAATCGTAAACTTGTGAGGTGCAAGTGGGTTTACCGGAGCAAGAAAGCAACAAATGACCAAGTTAGTCGATATAAGGTACAGTTGGTAGCAAAAGGTTTTCAGCAGGTACATGGTGTTGACTATGATGAGACTTTTTCTCCAGTGGAAAAAATGGATTCCATTCATCTAGTTCTCTCCATTGTAGTAGCAAGAGGATGGGAGGTGCATTATATGGATGTGAAAAATTAATTTCTTCATGATGATATGAAGGAGGAAATATACATGGAGCAACCATAGGGATACATGCACAATTCATCTTTGGTATGCAAACTAAATAAGTCTCTCTATGGCCTCAAGCAGGCGCCTAGATCATTATATGCAAAGATGGATTATTATTTGTTATCTCAAAATTTTGTACGCTACAAATCTGATTCCAATTTTTATTTTTTGACAAAAATTGACTCCATGTTGATCATAGTACTCTACGTAGATGATATTTTGATAACATGTAGTTCAAATTATGTCATTAATGAGATTAAAAATGCATTGCATAAACATTTTTCTATGACAGACATGGGCTTGCTAAATTTCTTCCTTGGACTAGAGATCAATCAGAGTGGTTCTAGGATTACCATTTCTCAACCAAACTATGCTAAATATATTTTGGCACGATCCAACCCAATTTTTTGGTTAAGAAAGAAGCAATTTGTCATTGCTTTATCATCAGTAGAGGTCGAGTATAGAGGAGCAGTCAATGCCACTATTCAGGCCATTTGGCTACAATATTTCCTATCTGAGCTTGGGATCAGTGTCCATCATCCAACTCTCATTTGGTGCGATAATCACAGTACACTAAAATTTTGCAAAGATCTAGTGCATCGGATGTTGGGCCGTTAATATGCCATTATTATTATCAATTGTGAACGCTTATTCCACCCATTTCTACCATTCTTCATCACGTCATTTATTATAATTTATTATTTAAATCCATTTTATAATGATTTATGCTCTTATGAATGAATATTATTTATTCTCCTTTATTTCTAATAAATTGATGATTATGTATGATTTTATCAATGATAGTTTTAATAAGTTGGTTATAACATTATTCACCATTTTTAGCCTCCAAGATAATTTCCAGATTGAAGATTTGATCATTAAAAGTGCCAACTCAGAAATGCGCTGGAATAAGAAGTGACAGTTTTGCGGTTGAGATTCTGAGCAAATGAAGACGAATCTGGAAAATCCGGAACATGGGTTTTGTCCAGAACGGACCCAATTAACTTCTTTAAAGAACGGTTTGCCCAAATTCGGCCTGTGTTGAGATATTAGCAGAGTTCTTTAAGCACAATTTTCTCAGTTCTGTTGTTGCGGTCGTCCTCCAAATCTCAGCTAAAAAGCCAAATTCGACTTGCTGTTGTTGAAAGATGGATGTAAATCTATTTTCTTGTTGATCAATTGGTTGGAAGAAATCCAATATTGTTATGGGAAGATTGTATTTACTATTCAATTTCTCCTCCTTCTGATTATAAAAGGAAAAGCACGTATTGTGTAGAGAGATGATTTGGAGATACGTTTTTATGTAATTTTCTGTTAAACATCAGCTCTGATTATTGAGTCTCGTGAGAACTGGTTCATTGTACTTCTATCCGATGCATTAATATAAGCTTGGTGGTTCTCTCATCTCTGCGTCTGGATTAACTTAAGGCAGTGTTCCCTTGGAGGCTATGGGCCCGGCCCCGGAGGACACTTGCCACTGTATATTATCTCTTTGATTTCTGCGTGGTTTTGCTTATCAGCTTGAATCGGTAATCTGGTGTGTTTTATTACAGCTCTGTTATATTTCCTATTTCGTTCTCTGCAACAAGGAAATCGTAATGTGCATTCTAACGTATTGCTATTCCTTTAAAGTTGTTAATGTAACATTGCTGTTCTCCACATAACGTTATTGCTGTTTAATTGCAGAGTAACCAAGCTGTAACCTTCTTAAGCTGGTATTACTATGGTTTATACTTCATACGATTGTTATTCAATTGACATTGTGGTTCCATTATGAATTGTAATCGTTACCCTTTCTAACCAGGGTTAATACTTGCAGTATCAGACTCAGATTACTATTAACGTGTGCCTGTGTTAAGTTATTATGCATTTGTATTTGGCCTTCCAGCGTGTTGTGTGCGTATATGATTTATTAATGTTGTTCATAATTTATCAATAGTTATTGCTGTTCCATTAGCGTGTTCTGCTTAACTTGCCTTAAAAGTGAAAGATTGTTATTTGATTGCGAAGAATGCATTTAGGTTAATAGATTAAGCTTGGTTACGACTTGCGAGACTTAGCTGTTCATTTGCTGCTCCATTCCAGATTTGTTGTTCAATTCTTTATTTGTTGTTCCATTTTGCTATCTGCCGTTCCATTTACTCGCATTTGTTGTTTTGGTGTGAGAGACGATCTAAGGCTGTAGTGAGCTTTGGCATTCACTGTCTAGCTCCCAGACCCGTGGTCTATGCTCTAATTTCCTTTCCATCAGTTTCCAAAGGGATGGGTTATCACTGCCGAACCCTTGACTGATACATTGCTTATTTTTCCGAATGCATGATTTAAGTCTTAAAATGCTTTGTTGTAAGTAGATTTTATTTCCAGCTTTCATTTACTTTTGATTTTAAGCACTATACTGCAAAACATTACTCTTGAGTAAATAGCCGCCTCAGACTGAGTACACTCTTGAAACAAAAAGTCGTCCCTGGGTTGACAATTAATGTGAGGTAATTAGGAGTTACAAAGACACCTTTTTATCGCTCCACATTTTGGCGCCGTTGCCGGGGAGAGTGTAGCCATTTTAAAGAGTAGTGTGAATCTGATGAGTGCCTGCTAGGGAAGAGTTGGATCTTAAAAACGGAAGGTAAGAACCTACGTGCGGAGCATGTAAGAGCCCTGCTCCACTGTCCGCTTTCCTAACAGATTTGTTGTTGCTTTGTTGGGTAGAAATAGATGTTTGAATTTTTGTGTGAATGATTAGGAAAAAGATAGAAATTTTTAAAAAAATGGATCACATGATCTCATGCAAGTGGTGATGTAAGCACCACCCATTTCACTAACCGATTGACAGGAACATTTGAAGAAGGAGCCTCGAAGAAACACATGAAGAACATCTTATACTATGGTAAGAAATGACTCACGTTTCTACTTTTGAATTTCCTATCAAAGATCTAGGAGGAGTAATACAAATGCACATAATTCCCCCATCTTTACCAAATTTTCATGGTTTAGTAAATGAAGATTCAGATACATTCTTATTTGAGTTCGAAATACTTTGTAGAGGATATGATTATTGTACTAATGATCAAAGATTGAAAGTGTTTCCTCTTACTCTAAAAGGAGAAGCTCTCCGATGGTTCATGAGCCTAGGTGGGAATTGCATCCAATCATGGGAGGACATGAAGAACATATTCTTGAAGAAGTACCAAGACTATTGCAAATCCAATGAAGATATTTTCGGTATAATACAAGGGGAAGATGAAAGTTTGGAGGATTATGTAGATCGATTTCAATACAACCTTCAAAAATCAAAATATAAGCATTTGGAGAAAGAGATCTTAAAAACACTCCTTCTTAAAGGAATCAAAGATGAATTTTTAGAACTCTTAAATCTGATAGGAAAAGGTGATGTTTTTCAGTTATCATATGATGATGTTTGTGAGTTGTGCATAAGGTATTCAAGAGGAATCTCCAAGGTTGGTAAGAATTCTAGAGATGTTTGTTCTTTGTTTTCCAAATCTGCTACAAGAATAGGAGACATAAGAGCTGAAATCAATGATTTATTTGAAAATTTTAAAGTTGATTTTATTAGCTCTCTAAGCTCAAAATTGGACGTTTTGCAGGTTCATAAAAATGAAGAATATGATGAAGTGTTTTTCCCTCATGACCAAAAGGAGCAGCCCATAGATGGTTACTCTTCCTTATCTAGGATGGAAGTATCATATCAAAGAGGTGAGGAAGTTGCAACAAGGTCAAAACCATGGAAATCATGGCCTACAGGTATGGTTCAAAACACTTCTTCTCCATTCTCTTACTTGCATAATCCATTATGGAATACTCATGTTCTAGGGCAACCATGTCAATTTCAATATAACCACCAATCTTATCTACAAGTTTGGCATGGTTCACCTTATGATTGCATGACTACTCTCCCTCATCTTGTAGCACAAGCACATTCTCCATATTCTCCACCGGCTCTTTCACAACATCCTGCTTGCATATCAAATTTATCCACTCAACCCAACCAACCACATCATCACAATGCTCCATTCCATACACAATTTCCTGCTCAACTAATTCCACACCCTCACCGCAATAAACCAGTACAACATACTTACAGTGTTGAACTGCCAAATTTACCCACCCTTCCCACCCATTCTATCTCACATATGCCATTAGAGAAAACTTACAATGAGATTCAGAATGTTTTAAATTCAAAAATTCTAGAAGTTATGGAGGAAAATGAGCTTACTTCTAGTTTGCATCAACAAACCATTTTAAAAGCTCAAGAACCTCATGGTATGATGGGAAATCAAGAAATTAATGGATATATTGAAGATTGGTTTCACTCCATCACGTGTTTGCATCATCACTCCATACTTCAACAATTTTTGACAACATCTTTTCAAGGGAAGTTGGCTTCTCATACCCTAATTTTTATCAACATGCATTTTTCAAATTTGGGTATGTATATATTGGAAGCCGTATTTCTAAAATGGTTCCACTGGAAATACTCTTATACATAAACATATTCGATTCTCAAAGAAGAGTAGGATAGTGGAGAAAATAAAATAAAATAAAATAAGGACATAAATAAATGCATTTTGTTTTTTTGTAAAAATAGTTGTTTTTTTTGTTGCAACACGCTATCGAAATCAACATCGGTGATAAATATTTCAATTTATTTGTGTATGTAGATGAATTATATTGCAAATAAAAATTCTATAAACACTTATATTCATTTTTTTATTACCAATTTGAAAAAATTCTTGAATATCATTTTTTTGGCTTGCGGGCTTGATGAATTTTCTGGAAAAACAGTCGGGACAGTCATGTTTTGAGGGACCAAAAATGAATATTTTTAAAACCTGTTTCTACCCTAGGTAGCCCTTGATGTCTACTTTCTAACCCAATTTGAATCAGTCAATTTGGATTTGAAACGAAAAAGTTAGAACCAAAACATTGACCGGATGTCTACCGGGTAGCTGAGGAACAGAGTTGGGACAGTCCGTTTTTGGAGGCCTAAATGAATGAATTTTTAAAACCTGTTTCTATGGTAGATTCCCCTATGAATATAGTTTACAATTAAATTTGAATCACTCATTTTCGATATCGTATGGGGAATTTATGATCAAAATACTGACTGTCTATCGTAAATCAGCACCCTTAAAACTCTGTCTTTCCGGCTGTTCCTTACAGTATTTGACCTATCAATTCTTCTTTTCTTCAAAACCTGTTTCTATTGGAGATAAATAAATGAATCTACTTTCATTTCCAATTTGAATCATTTGAATCCGACATCAAACGAAGAATCTATGCTTGAAATATCAATCGTTGGTGTAGATTGGGTAATTGAAAATGACTATGTTATGCAGGCTGTTCTAACTACAATTGACATATCATATCATTGAATTTCTAAAACCTGTTGCTACTGGAGATAAACCTTTGAATTAGCTCTCATTTGGATTTAGAATCACTCAATTTCGACGAAAAACAAAGAAGTTGTGATTAAAACACTGTAGGTTAGTATGGTCGACCACTGCTCTCCCGCAGGTGACAAATAAATTTTACTTTGTTATTTTCTCAATGGATTTGTTATATAGAGTAACTACTTGTTGTTTTTTGCATCATTCTTGGATTAGGAGAGCCCGATCACCTCTCTTTCTCCATGATTTAATGTTTTATTGCAGGTAGATACTCGTTTTTTTGCAGGTCCTGGGAAAATAAAGAAGGTCAATTTATGGACGAGTGATTCTTGAAATTTTTTTTAACGAAACAAAGGAATTTCATCTAAGTCATTACCCAACGGATTCATAATAGAACAAATGAAGAATTGATTTCAATTTGAAGATTCATGTCTTATCACTGCTGCCAAAACATTTTTCAAAGAGATCATTTTTTTTACATAACATCATAGCTGTTGTAACTTAATTTAGTTATTTACATATTGTTTTTAAATAAAACATTGTTTCTTTTCTGATATTTTTTATATTTTGTGTGTCAGGTGTTGCTTCATTCAAACTGTGACCCATCTTCAGCATCAATATAGTGAACAGCTAATTCATTCTTTGCGTGCTTGCATTTCATGCTTGTGCATTTTTGTTGTTCTTTTTCTAAAGGGACAGCGTTTGTGTGCACTTTTGTCGTTTTTGCTGTTCCTTTTTCAAAGGGACAGCAATTTCGTTTTATTATTTCTTTTCCAAAGGAACAACACCTTTTTGGTCAGTAATTCATTTTGTTGTTCCTTTGTCACGGGTCATTTTGCCATTCCTTTTCCACGACTCTTTTTGCTGTTCCTTTTTCACGTTTTGCTGTTCCTTTCCGAATGGAACATCACTTCTGCACTTCCACTTTTTGTTGTTCCTTTCCGAATGGAACAACACTTCTACATTTTCACGTTTTGCTATTCCTTTCCAAATGGCATAGCACTTCTGCATTTCCACTTTTTGTTGTTCCTTTTCGAATAAAACACCATTTTTGCACTTTTACGTTTTGTTGTTCCTTTCCAAATGGAACAACACTTCTGCACTTTCACGATTTGTTGTTCCTTTCCGAATGGAATAGCACTTTTGCACTTTTCATTTTTGTTGTTTCCTTTTCCAAAGGAACGACACGTGTGTTTTTGCTGTTCCTTTTCCAAAGGAACGGCACTTGCGTTTTTGCTGTTCCTTTTCGAAAGGAACGACACTTTTCATTTTTTGCTGTTCCTTTTCCAAAGGAACGGCACTTGCGTTTTTGCTGTTCCTTTTCCAAAGGAACGGCACTGTCCATTTTGCTGTTCCTTTTCCAAAGGAACGGCACTTGCGTTTTTGCTGTTCCTTTTCTAAATGAACGACACTTTTAGTTTTTGCTGTTCCTTTTTCCAAAGGAACGACATTTGCATTTTCACATTTTTTTTGTGTGTATTTTTGTTTTTTTTGTGTGCATTTCCTTTGAGGAACACCACTTTTTGAGTGTTTTTGCTGTTCATTCAAAAGAGCAACACTTTGGGATTATTTTTGAGAGCAACCTTTCCTTCCTCTTGTGGGACTATTCCTAGTTCATCTCAACCACATTTTACTGATTCCCCTTCATGGCATGAAGTACACTATTTTTACGAGGACAAGAATTATGGATTCTATTGAAGCGAGTTAATATCCTTCACGTTATGATCTTTAACAGGACAACTCCTTGATGATAGATTATTTTTAAAAAGGGACACAATTATTTATATACTACTTTACTGCATTGTTTTCTGTTGAACATGATATTGATTGATCATCTTAATACCATGCTAGTTCCACCCTTCTGGATTATAATATTCTCTGTCTATAATAAATGAGATTATGGGTATATTTTTCTATTGACATGTTCAACTTCTTCCACCATCCCTGCTCTTAAGGAGTACTGAGCCTCCCTCTTTTTATCATAAAAATGTGTAATAATAACAAAATTTTGTTCACAGAGGGAGGATAGGGGGTCTCATTACGAGCCAGCCTACCATGTTCATAAGGTTGTAAGAAAGTGACATTCCCATTATGGCCACCACACCAGGGTTATGATCCATTGGATAGTCAAATTATCCTTGGAACGGGAGGTCTCATCACGAGCCGGCCTGATCACTTTTGCTACATCCCAGTGAATGGCAGTGTGGTTATCTGGTTACCACGCCAGCACACTGGTCTCTTCTGTAAGAACAGCACTGAAACTCTCTAGTTATAAATTGAGGATTCCGGCTCATATGGGTTAAAAAGCAACCCTGCCGAGGCTATGGACGCCTGCTGGCAGCAGCGGCTCTGCTTATGGTATTGAAGTTATATCTTATCGTCAATTATTATTATAATACCCTTTTCTTATTTTTTTTTCTTTTTATCAGAGAAGTTATTTCCTTACTTTTTTCCCTATTTTTGAACCTTTATGCATGAGAAATTGTTTTATGATCAATCACATCATTTTCAGCTAGCATACTATCAGTAAAGCATCTTTTTGGCACATTGTTGTTCTTTTTCTCTTTTTCATAACTTATCATCAATCCAAAACGTCCTATCTTTTATTCATAACTATCTTTACACACTTTGCTCTCATTATAACCATAACTCCCGCTATCCTATCATTGATATGTGTACTCTGCTTCATTCACTGCTATATTGTTCATTCCCTTGCCTTGCCATCAACACAACACCTCTCATATGCTTTATGGTCATGGAATTCCTTTTCCAATTGGAGGGGGAATGTATGCATTATGGGATTGCATGCGATATGATTACTGCACTCTGTCATCACTTGTTGATTTGCCAAAATATTAGTATTGCATGTATACATAAGTTTTTCTGATTGAAATTTTTGCATGCATCTTATCTATTGCTTACACTATGGATTCAAGAACATTGTATGCCAAATAGTGTTTTGTTTGTAGGAAAACAACAAGTATGGGCAGAATTCTATTCATAGCATGACCACATTATTGCACTTAACAGAAGAGGCTCGCGCACGTGAACAATTCTTCAGACATGATGTGCTTACCTGGATTCCACCTTTTGCATCACTTTCAGCACCAACTCTGCCTACATCAGCTTCAACAAATGCCAGTCCATATATGTCATTCAACATTTTTCTTTTTGGAGGTAAAACTTGAGGTAAAATAGCATAATTTTCTGATTTATTACGAATTTAGGAGAATTTCATAAAAATCCATTTTGAGCATCATTTATCATCCTTCAGTCCACATCTATACCACTCCCTATTTTTCAGCGGCGTATCATTTTCGAGTATGGGGGAGTGTTCCTTTCATTCATTTATTTCTTATGACTATGCCATTCATATTCTTTATTATCCATTGCTATTCTTATTCATTCTCAACACCTTCCTTATTCCATGTTGTTTTACACCAAGCATAGAATTCAACAGCTGGTAGCAACCACCTCTATTTGTTTTCTAGCATCGCATGAGGGCATGCTAATTTTTCAGAGAGGGGGAGGAATTGCTACACATGATGGATGTTTTCTATTTTCTTTCTCATTTAAGGCACACAATTTCAGTGTAGAAATTGATTTCCATAATATTTTTAAAACTATGAACTCAATTCTTGTGATTTTTGGAAAACACAGACGTATCATTAATACAAACCCAGACAATTTCAAGATAAATTGGTTCATAAAATTTCGGAAATCATGCACTCTCACCTACAACCATTTTGTTTATATCTCATGATCCGTGCATCAAAACGATCTGATTTTTGGATCATAGAGACATTCATATATTATAAACTTACTTGCAACATTTCAACAAAATCTAGTTTGTAGTTTTGAGAAAATGGTTAATGAAGTTTGCTGTTATCTATATCATATTTTGCTGCAACTTCATACATATAGTTGAATGTCAATGTAAAAATTGTTATGCCTTCATCAAGATTGCTAAAATTGAATATTCATTAATTAAGGAAGAATTCATTTGTTCTATCCATTTCATGAGCTGAGATGAAAATATTTTTTATTGCTTGGTTAACACATGGGTTTTTGTCTTTGGGTTGCATGAGGACATGCAATATATTCAGTTTTCGTTGCATGAGGACATGCAACATATTGAGTGTGGGGGTATGTTGGGCCGTTAATATGCCATTATTATTATCACTTGTGAACGCTTATTCCACCCATTTCTACCATTCTTCATCACGTCATTTGTTATAATTTATTATTTAAATCCATTTTATAATGATTTATGCTCTTTTGAATGAATATTATTTATTCTCCTTTATTTCTAATAAATTGATGATTATTTATGATTTTATCAATGATATTTTTAATAAGTTGGTTATAACATTATTCACCATTTTTAGCCTCCAAGATAATTTCCAGATTGAAGATTTGATCATTAAAAGTGCCAACTCAGAAATGCGCTGGAATAAGGAGTGACAGTTTTGCGGTTGAGATTAAAGCGAATGGAGCAACCCATCCTAAATCGGAACATAGGTTTGTCGAGCAGGACCCAATTAACTTTTACTAAAGAAAGGTTTGCCCAATTGACCTGTGTTAGAGATTCGCGGAAGTTCTTTAAACACGGTTTCAGTTCTGTTGTTGTTTGTTTGTCCTCCAAATCTCAGCTACAAAGCCAAATTCGACTTGTTGTTGTTGAAAGATGGATGTAAATCTATTTTATTGTTGATCAATTGGTTGGAAGAAATTCAATATTATTATTAGAGATCCTATTTGCTATTTAATTTCTCCTCCTTTTGATTATAAAAGGAGAAGCATGTATTGTGTATGGGGGAATGGAGAGACTTTTCTTATTGTAATTTGCAGAATTGTGCATCGGCTCTTGTTAAGAGAGTGTGAGCTATTTGTAAACATTATTAATGCCTGATTAATAAAGCTTGATGGTTCTCTCATCTGCGTCTGAGATTAACAAATGATTGTTTGTATTATGGGCGACCAGACACTTTTACAAGATATTATCTCTTTGGTTTATGCGTGGTTTTGCTTATCAGCTTGAATCGGTAATCTGATGTGTTTCGTTATCTTATATTACAGTTCTGTTATATTTCATTCTCTGCAACAAGAGAGTCGTAATGTGCATTCTAACGTATTGCTATTCCTTTAAAGTCATTAATGTAACATTGCTGTTCTCCACATAACGCTATTGCTGTTTAATTGCAGAGTAATCAAGCTGTAACCTTCTTAAGCTGGTATTACTGTATTTTTCTATGGTTTATACTTCATACGATTGCTATTCAATTGACATTGTGGTTCCATTATGAATTGTAATGGTTACCCTTTCTAACCAGTTAATACTTGCGGTATCAGACTCAGATTACTATTAACGTGTGCCTGTGTTAAGTTATTATGCATTTGTATTTGGCCTTCCAGCGTGTTGTGTGCGTATATGATTTATTAATGTTGTTCATAATTTATCAATAGTTATTGCTATTCCATTAGCGTGTTCTGCTTAACTTGCCTTAAAAGTGAAAGATTGTTATTTGATTGCGAAGAATGCATTTAGGTTAATAGATTAAGCTTGGTTACGACATGCGAGACTTAGCTGTTCGTTTGCTGCTCCATTCCAGATTTGCTGTTCAATTCTTTATTTGTTGTTCCATTTTGCTATCTGCCGTTCCATTTACTCGCATTTGTTGTTTTGGTGTGAGAGACGATCTAAGGCTGTAGTGAGCTTTGGCATTCACTGTCTAGCTCCCAGACCCGTGGTCTATGCTCTAATTTCTTTTCCATCAGTTTCCAAAGGGATGGGCTATTGTTGTCAAACCCTTGACTGATACATTGCTTATTTTTCCGAATGCATGATTTAAGTCTTAAAGTGCTTTGCTGTAAGTAGATTTTATTTCCAGCTTTCATTTACTTTTGGATTTTAAGCACTATACTGCGAAACATTACTCTTGAGTAAATAGCCGCCTCAGACTGAGTACACTCTTGAAACAAAAAGTCGTCCCTGGGTTGACAATTAATGTGAGGTAATTAGGAGTTACAAAGACACCTTTTTATCGCTCCACATCGGCAATAGATCAAACACATCGAGATCCACATGCACTTCATTAGAGAACTCATTCATGATGGTATCATTGATATTTAGTACTGTCCTAGTTCTGAGCATACTGCTGATATCTTCACCAAGACTTTCACTGAGTAGAAGTTTCGATTCCCACGAGATCATCTCGGGGTGAAGGACACGACTTCCTAGCAGTTGTATTTTCTCTACTTTTCCATTATATTTTGAGGGGGGGGGGGGGGGGTTTCTTCCCACTAGTTTTTCCCTCTTTCCTCCTTTTTATGCATTGTATATGGGTACCTAAAATGGTCGTGTTTCCAGGATTCATTCATTTTGCATCACATTCACCTAATTTATGCTTAAGGGGAGGTGTTGGTGTACATGCAACTAGATTAGCTTTAGTTCAACTATAGAGATTGCATGCAATGTGCACTTGTCTTTAGCTAGTTAACTTGAGTGCGTTACATGCACATAGTTAACTTAATTATCTTTAGTTCAACTCTGGATATTGCATGTGATGTGCACTTGTTTTAAGCTAGTTAACTTGAGTGCTTACATGTGATGTGCACTTGGCTTAGTTAGTTAACTATGGTGCTTGCATGTGGTTCATGTGCACATTAGCAAAACATTTAGCACACTTAGATTGAGTTAGCTTTAATTATCCATAGTTATTGCATGTACAACTAAGCTTAACTCAGTTTATTTTATGTATTGATTCCAAAATTAATATTGATGAATTAATTTCATTCTTTTCTCTATTCTTGTTCACTCCTTCGTTCTCCTGCAAGTTTTTTCATTGTTTTGCAAATATAGATCTTTGTGTCTCAAAATATCACAATATTTGGCTATGTTATTAGTTATTTCATAGCCAAAAATATGGGAAAATATCTCTATCTCTTGGTCATTACCATCTTTGAGCACAAAGCCAATGTCCGCAATGCTAGGATTGCCTCTACAGGCTCTGTTGAAATGTAGTGTAGTCAGAGGATTTACGATCTCTCCCATCCCAACCATGCTTGCCTTTTTTGTCGACATAATTTTCGAAAATTGGTATGCACGAGAATGTTCACAGAGGCCTCACTGGTAAATAATTAGAGGGAATAATAACGTTTAGTCTTCCCAACGACCTAGAATGGAGGAGACCAAAAGTTTTGTAGCAAGTCTCTTCACATTCCACAAAGAAAGGGAGTTGTCTTTAGTGCGATTTTTTCGAATTTTTGGTCTTGGAATCCGGTGAAACAATTTGAGGTGGAATCTTAATTTCTGTTATTTAAACTGTTTTTTCATCATATATATGGATTCTGTTGGAAATACTGAGAGGGGGGGGGGGGGGGGGGGGCGGGGGGGGGGCTGGAATCGATATTCCTTTCAATTAGAGCATTATTTAATCTTCAATTATTATCAGTGTTTGTACAATGATAGCAACAAACAAGAGGAACACAAATGCACACAATTTTTAAGGTGGAAACCCACTCTGGGACAAAAACCACCTAATTCTTTTCTAATAATTCTTTAATATTCAACTCCAATTGAAAATGAAGCTCCAACTTCCTAGAATCTAGAAAAGAATTCTTCTCCAGATCCCACTGGATGGATGCTCCAATGCCCGATATTCTTCAGTAGTCAATTGAATGGATGCCCCAACACCCAATGAGCTACAACTCACCCTAGCACCACCCTAGCACCCTATAGAAGAATAAAAGAAGAATGGACTCCCGTACGAGGGAAAATGGTCCACTTTACAATGATATAGAATGATGCAGAAGAAGAATATATACTAGACCATAACCCCAACTTTGACATAACCACCTAATTATGATCCTAGACCTCCCAACACTGCCTCTTCAACCCTTGGCAGATAGACACTAGTACAATTTGTACAATAATGTATTTACAATGAATAAGTACAATGATACCTTTACAATGATTGTATGCAGTGCTGCCCACTTGAAGGCTTCATATGATGAACTTCTTGCTTCTATTATGCACCTTGGCTACTGGTCTTATCATGCTACCCTCTGCTGCAACTTGCTTTGCTTTGCTTCCGTAGAAAGTCTGGTCCTTTGCAACCCTTGACAACACATGATCTAGCTTTTTCTTGCCTTCTAGGAGCTCGATATTGAATCTGGTGTATCTCTGCTATTTCAGATCCTCAATATCTGATTTTTGGTCCTGTAGTAGTCCTCTGAGTCATCTTTCCAATACCACAGGTCTGACCCAATTTAAATTTTTCAAGAGAGATTTATACCCAATCTCTCACAATGCCCTAATTATGGATTGTTTCAGCAGAGCACACTTGTACAACGTGCCATGTGTCACTATTTCTTCATTTGGCCCTGAAATTGATAGATAAAAAGTTATAGACTGTGCACTATTCGTCTCTTTTTACGAAATTCCAATACGACACTTAAGAGAGAGTTATGATGATTTTACCAAGGTCACTTCTTTGAGATGAATTTCAGGAGCCTGCAAAAACCCTGACTTCCACAAATCATATCTCTAAAAATATTGCGCAACTTTATCTGAAATTTTTATAGCAGCTTCCTTTGGATTTTGGCTTCGTCTCATAAAAATTTCAGCTTTTTAACCTTCATAGAAAAAAATTTAGAGCGAAAATTCCACGATGACCTATTTCAGATGGTCGAATCCCTTGCCTAAGGAGGAAATGAAGATTACAATTTATATAAATGCTTAAGTTTAGAGGGGCTTCAACAAGTGAATGTGGGAGGGATTTTAGGAGCTTAAAAGATATTAATTATGACTTTTCAATGACCCATGCCCCAACCCCATGGGGTTTTAGCCCACTAACTGGGGGTACAAACTTCAAACATGAATATCTCTCAAACCGTGAAGAATTACATGTTGTGCCATATATCAACGGAAACATCTCGACAAGTAGAAACCATCAAAATCATTATTGACCGAGAATATATTAATTTGGTAGGTCAAAATTCCCACACAATATTGGGTTAGCCCGTGGTGCTGCTTGGGTTGACACCAATGACAACCGCTGATCAACAGATTAAACACCTTAAAAAACCGGAGGGCAGTTCAATTGTGCAAGATCACCCATCAAACTTCTGTTTTCAATGAATTCTTACCAAATTTTAGATAAATTAAATAAGAAAATTCCATCAAAAATTAATCGCAGTAAAAATAACTTGCAAAGAAAGCACCGACTAATCCGACTCCTACTTCAAGATTATTTATTTTATTTTACCATGATATCAATCAATGCATAAATCAAAATACACAAAGAGTACCTTGTACGCAGCATGAAAGGGTATAGAGTTTCTAAAGGAATTTAAGGAGGGAGTATTCCAATATATCATCTACATTAGCATGTAAAATGTTAATTTTCATAATAAATTGAATTGAAAATATATTGATATAAAACTTTAAAATAAATATATCTAAGAATTAAAGTAGTGTTTTAATATAAAGTAAATAATTTTTAAATACAAATAAACAAATTCTTAAACATCAAAATATTTATTGTAATTGCATATATTTCAAATTATTAATTTGTAAATATTTTTTTTTATAAATTTATGGGTCAATCCACATGTCCAATCTATTATGGGTTGATATTAGATATTTTAATTAATTAATTTTATATTAATTAATTAAAAAATACAAATAAAAGTTAATTCTTGATTATGAATATTTCATCATATTCCATGAATATTAAATATGTCTCATCTACTTAATAATTATTGAGAATTAAAACAAGGTTTACAATTCTAATGTTTTTTGTTTTTGACAGAAAAAATTCTAATGTTTACAATTTATTTTGGATTATTTTTTATTAAATTTAATTTGTTGAAATTTTCAAAAATTAAATATATATTTTGATTGGTTGTAAATGTTGATTGGACTCATTACGTGTGTGGAAGTGACATTTATTTAAAAAAAATAAAAATAAAATGAAATAAAATTTAAAAATTAACACATAATTGTGCATTAATTGATGTCAAAGTGTGCATCCATAAAATGATCAACTTATTAATGTTAAATTGTGCATCGATAAAATGATCAATTTGAGCCTAGTATTTTAATTTTGTTCTAAAATTTAATAACCAAGCAAATAAGCCTTTCTTTTGAATTAGTTCATCTCAAAGTCTTGTGTACCTTTTTCATCTAACATGTGTCCACCATATGACCACATTTATACCTAACAATTTTTAACCACAATGTCTTGTTGTGGTACGAAATCCACGAAGTTGTTGATATCTTTGCAACATAATGTCATGTTTTACAAATTCCACTATGTTCTTGAACAAATTCTTCAAATTGATATTGATGTCTTAGCAGAGAATTGAATCATTCATGACCAGTGCCTTTAAGCACCACAGTGAGTTTTATAGGGATTTAGTTGTTACACGCTTCAGAAACTGAAGATATGTTCCTCCCGTCCTGACCATTTTCTGAACTAACACGGGGGGTATGTTTCGGCTGCAACTATCAACATGTTGTGCGAGATCTTCGATTTCCTGGTTTTGTTTGACCGCTTCGACTGCAAATCGAATGAAATCTTCTTCCGTTGAACATAAATCAATGTATGTGAGAATGGAGTGGCCTACAGGTTGTCCACTAGAACCCTAATGCTATCCAGATCTTTAATAGAAATAAAGGTCACAATTTCCATCATAGTGACAATCACGCGTAGGGATTTGATGACTTCAAAATTTTTTCCAGTACAAATCAATCCATTTTACCCCGGAAGCGATTGGAACCACATAAAATACTCTTATAAATGGCTCTTGCAATGTGGGTAATCCGGAAAAGGCCATGGATCCTCCTTAAGAGATGCTACAGAAAGGTTGCAAACCTGATATAGTTACCTATAATTTATTAATAGATGGAGTCTGCAAGGATGGAAATGGAAAGGTTGCAAACCTGATATAGTTACCTATAATTTATTAATAGATGGAGTCTGCAAGGATGGAAATGGAAAGAGGCCACCAAAATGCTTCACAAGATGCTAGATAAGGGGCATACGCCATATCTGGTCACATACAATGCTTTTATTGATGTGCTCTCCAAAGAAGGAAAGCTTCAGAAATCTCTTGAAATATTCGATATTATGGTGCAAACATGCCAACAAGCTAATCAGATCACATGCACTACACTTATCGAACGGTTTTGCAAGGTGGGTAATCTAGCGAAGGCCACATATCGGCTTCATGATATGTTGGTGCAAGGTTGCAGGCCTAACGTAGTTACGTGTAATAAATTAATAAATGGACTATGCAAGCTTGGAAGTTTAGAGGTAGCTCAACAGATCTTCCATGAGATGCTAGAGTAGGGTTTGAAACGTGATATTTTTACATACAAAACATTGATAGGTGGACCCTCCCAAGTTGGTAAGGTTAAGGAGGCAATAAATATATTTCAGCACATGGATGGGGTTTGATATTAATCCCTTGGGTTTATAAAATGTTCAGGTTTTAGAATTAATTTCTTGGGTGTATTATTCCCTTGCATTTATAATATCGATACCTTGGTTTTATTAATCTAAGGGTTCATATTCCTAGGCTATAATATTATTCATAGAGTTTAATTCATCCTAGGGTCTAAGATAAATCCATTGGGTTTATAATCATGGTCAATCATGGTCAACCATGGTAAAATGCCACATTATGACAAATATTTTCTCAATATGAAAATCAACCATAGTGAGCCATGGTCGAACATCACATTATGACAAAGATTGTCTCAATATGAAATTAAACCATGGTAAACCATTCTCAACCATTTTTATTTTAGGATTTATAATATTTATTTTTGGGTTTATATAGCTTGGATTTATAATATTTATCCATTGGGTTTATTATTATTCCCTTGGGTTTTAGTACTAATCCCTTTGATATATTGTTGTATTTGGTTTATAATGTCAATCCCTTGGGTTTATTAATCTAAGGGTTCTTATTGGAGTCAAGATGGATCCTAGGGTTTGCGTATGCTTCTCCCTTCCCACCGTCATCATCAAGCTATAATTCGACTTTGAGGCTCATGGTGTCGAGAGACGAGGTGGGCCTCTGATTCTTCACGAGCTTATCTATGAGAGAATATTTGTTGGAGATAAAGTAAATAAGGTATGCATTGGGACCAAATAATGTTCAGCATCTTCGGCCACAAACAAGGAAGCAGTTTTCCATAACATGCAGATCGACGGTGACCCTTCAGGTCGGATCGAGATGGATCTCTATCATGATGTGATGCCGAAGAAAGCCATGAACCTCTGCACACTATTTACCAACAAGAAAGCCACCTACTATTCTGGCCTACCCCTGCACTTCAATGGTTCATCGTTCCACCATGTGACCCCAGGGTTTACGTGCAAGGGCGACCATCTCACAAGGGGAATCGATAAATGTAAAGAGGCAACCTTGTCTAGCATCGAGCCATCAACGCTTGATAATTTGACCTCACAGATGAGCTCCAGAAGCCACGGATCCCCAAATCTTCTATCCCTCTCTTTTTAGATTCAGATATCTCCTCTTTGGGAAAACCATGCTTCTTTGCGTTCGCTCTATGGATCTGGTGAAAAACCTCTCGCGTTCCCTTGAGCTCAGGCTCGACATTTCTTATGCCTTTCACCGATTTCTCTATGGAGGTAAACAACTAGAGGACTCTCTTCCACTCTCATTTTATAATATTGAAAAAGATGTCTCTATGGTTTTAACCCTTCATCTACGAGGAGGGGCAGTCGGGTAGCCATCTTCCACTCAAGATTTGTCTTACAAGGAATTTGTCCATGCATAGCCTCCCAAGAAAGTTGCTCAACCCTCTGAGGTTCCCAAGCATTTTTTGGTTGATAAATTGGAGGTTGTTCCCTCTCTAGAAATTTCCCACCCGAAACTTTATAACCAATATCAAATGTATGTAGAATCTTCCATTATTTGTCGATTCAATGGATTATGGTGTCACACAAAAGATCTCTACCAATTGATTCATTCCACTTGGACCAATAACAACAAGTTTATTTCTTGCTCGAAGTATTTTTTTATAGTTCTCTTTGCTTTCAATGAGGAGTATCAAAAATCCTTAACTGGTGGTCCATGGTTTTGGGGAAAACCACGGCTATTCCTCACCCCTAGTTTGCATACTTCAACCCTCTCACATTAGTCATTGCCAAGCTTCCCACTTGGGTCAGGCTTCCAAATTTACCAACTCATTTACGACACTTTTCTGTCTTCCAAGGAATTGGAAACTCTCTAGGTTGTTTTCTGGAAATGGATCCCTCTAAGCGGGAGAAGGGCATATACACCTATGGAAGAATATGTGCTAAAATTGACATAAGTAAAGGTCTGCCCGATCAAATCATCTAAAAATTAGTGACTTCCTTTGGACTCAGACCTTAGACTATGAGAACACTATGTTTTGATGTTGTCACTGCCATCAAACAGAGCATATTCAGAACTTATGTACTATGTTCCTCACCCAAAAGAAGAGAAGAAAACACAAATCAAACTCTAAAAGATGGAAACCCTGTGATCCACCTCCCATGGATGACATTGAGTCCTTCAGCTCGGATGGGGAGGAGATTGAAGCAGATGAGGATGTAGCAATGCAGGAGAAGGAGACACACTCGGTCGACCCTGGGGGTCCCAATGTTTCTTCGAGTGCTCAGAAATGAACTGATGAGTCCGCCTCCTCCAACTCAGATAAGGAGACACTTCCTTTAGTCAAAAACAGTCTTCAAGTAGTTTTAGCCCACCCGTCCCATGACGATTGGGTTAAAGTTACAAAAAAGAAAGGAAAGAAATGTCGTATTGAGGATTCAACCCATATTGGGTAGTGTCTTGTGTCTGTCTCTTAAGGTTCCCATGTTTCTCTTCTTGGTCCTTTTTATTTCTCTCTTGATTACGTAGCGAGACCGAGGTAGATAGTGTATCATTTCCGGCTTCCTCGCTATCTAGCATTTCCTAATTGTAGCTCCATTTTGTACTATATGCTTTTTAATAGAATCAATCTTATTTAGAAAAAAAAATCTAAGGGTTTTTATTCCTAGGGTTTAATATTATTCATAGGGTTTATAATATTAGTCCTTGGGTATAATATAAATCCCCTTGGTTTATAATCATGGTCAACCATGGTCCACCATCACATTCTCACAAAGATTTTCTTAATATGAAAACAAACAATGGTCTAACATTGTGTTGCATTGTGATAAAGATTGTTTGCATATGAAAATAAATCATGGTAAATCATGGTCAACCATGGTGCAACATTGCATTGTTACATAGATTGCCTCAATATGAAAATCAACCATGGTAATGCATGCTAATTCTAGGGTTTACAATAGTTATCTCACGGTTTATATACCTTGGGTTTATAATATTAATCCCTTATATTTTTACCATTAATCTTTCAGGTTTATTATACCTGTGGGTTTATTATATCAATCTGTTTGATTTATTAATCTAAGGGTCCATATCCCTAGAGTATAATATTATTCATAGGGTTTATATTAATCCTTGGATTTAATATAAATCTCTTGGGTTTAATTAATTAACGTTAATATATATATATATATATATATATATATATATATATATATATATATATATACTAATTATTTTTGACTAATTAATTATTAATTGAAAATGAATAATGAATTATTATTATTATTATTATTATTATCTAATAAATTGTGATTGTTATTTAATAATAATTAATTAATTAGTTAGTTATTATTAATAATGTATTCTTAAAATAACAATATTAATATTATTATTTTTATTATTATTAAATAATGTAAATTATAAAAAAAAAAGTGTATCTTTTTAATCATTAATAATAATAATAATAATTAATTATTGGAATCTAAGCTTCTGTGATCCATAATATAAATTTGTAGAAATTCCCCTCGGTAATCACAATACTCGCTTAACCAACCAGTGTGGTTCATCATCAGGACTATGATGAACCACACTGGTTGGTTCGAAACGCGTCGACCTCGTTCTTTTGCATGTGATTACTACCGAAAGAATTTCTAAAAAAAATAAAAAAATTAATTAGTTATTGTTAATTAATTAATTGGATATTATTATTTAATATTAATTAATTAATATTTTTATTTATTAACTAATAATAATATTAAATTTAATTAACAATAAAACTAATAATCTTCATAAAAATAAAATAATAAATAATAAATATTATTAATATAAAATAATGAGTACTAACACTAATTATTTTAAAATGATTATAATAATAATTTATCGACATTATAATTAATTTGAGGTATGCATGTTTCCATCGGTAGGAATAAAATGTTATGAGAGCTTATGGAATCTTGTGTATTCAGTTCGAAAGACCCAACATTTGACATGAACACTTCACCAATCTTCAGAGGCAGAGAGATTTATGACATGAGAGGAAGAGTGATGGACTAGAATATATATAGCTAACATAAAACTAACCATTAGAAAATTAGGGATTTTAAGGGTACGATATTAATAATGAGTCAAAGAACTTAAGAATTTAAATCAAACTCATTACATGAATGGTTTAAATTAAATTAAGATTAAATGAATAATTAAAGTAAATTAATATTAAAATAAATAATAATCAAGGAAAATTTAATGATTAAATAGATAATAGAGGAATTCAAATATGATATAATATTTAAATTTTTTAAAAATAAATAATGGTAATAAAAATGAAATGTTTAATTATATTTAAAAATCAATTTCAAAATTTTAAATTAACTTTAAATTAATTGATATTAATTAAAAATATTTATAATTAAAGTAAAAAAAAAATAAATAAAATTAAATTTAAGGATAACAAATTCTCAAGGAAAGAAATGAATTGAAACAAATTAACCTTAAAAAATGAATTTAGAGAAATATAAATAAATAATTTTTATGAATTTATTAATATAGTCCCATTATTACATTGCATTTTAGCATAAGATTATCTTGTAATATAATAGGACCACATATTTAAATTCATAGGAAGAGGAGAGGGCATAATATAAGAGTCATTGCAATGGATTAAGAAAAGGAGATATTTAAATGATTAGACATTGAATTTGAGGGGGATTTTTATAGATTAAAATAAATATTAGGGTTATTAATAAGAGGAGAGATAATCAAAGGAGAAATACAAAAGAAGAATCTAGGAAAGATTAGAAATAGATGGAGGTTGTTTAGATGAAATAAAGTGCATGGTGGGGTTCTAGGAATGACATAATTGATAATCGTTATCATGATTAAATTTATTAGGGTCCTTTTCAATTTCAAGGGCTTCTCTGATGACTCGAATCGAATGGTATGGGGTGGAAGCTAAGATGTTAGATTTGTCAAAACAAATAATGTGCTTGGTGGGGTGGGAGTGTTCAAGAATGACCTATTTTTCAATGCGTCCATGGTTGGTGGTGTCGGTTATGTGTTCTTTCAACCACGTTTTAAAGGGCCCGTTGGTTTTTGCTATGTAGGACTTTCCATAAGAGCAAGGGATCTCACAGACCTCGGGTCCTAGCATGGGGTGATTTATATCCTTCTCGGATTTGAAGAGATGGATAAGAGTTCTCAGGGGTTTAAAAAAAATTTTAGTCTTCTTTTTAGAGAGGACTCTGGATAGACGATCAGTGACCCCTTGAATGAAAGGAAGGGTTACTTTGGCTATGGGAGGGAGGTAAGGGGGGTTTTAGGGAGGGGGTGGATGCTAGAATGAAAGGCCTTGTCGATCTCAGAAGAGGATTAACCATTAGACTTGAATATGTCCTCCTCCCAAGTCAAATGCGCTAATCCTCTTAGCATCGATTCAGACCATTCGATCACCCTTTCGACCAATAGAAAATAGCCTCCTTTGAGGAAATGATAGCACATTATGAGGATGGACTCTACAAGGATGGGAAATTTCAAGAGGCCAGCAAAATTCTTCATAAGATGCTATATAGGGGGTATACACGAGATGTGGTCATATACAATGATTTTATTGATGTGCTCTGTAAAGAAAGAAAGCTTCAACAAGCTCTTGAAATATTTGATATTATGGTGAAAAAAGGCCATCAGGCTAATAAAATCACATAAACTACACTAATCAATGGGTTTTGCAAGGTGGGTAATCTAGAGAAGGCCAAACATCTGCTTCAAGATATGTTGGAGAAATTTTGCAGGCCTAACGTAGTTACGTATAATAAATTAATTGATGGACTTTGCAAGCTTGGCAGCTTAGAGGCAGCTCAACCGATCTTCCATGAGATGCCAGAGCAGGGTCTGAAACCTGATATTCTTACATACAAAACATTGATAGATGGACTTTGCCAAGTTGGTAAGATTAAGGAGGCAATAAATATATTTCAGCAGATGGATGAGGTTTAATATTAATCTCTTTAGTTTATAAAAAATTGCGGTTTTTGAATTAATTCCTTGGGTTTATTATTCCCTTGCATTTATAATATCAATCCCTTTTTTTATTAATCTAAGGGTTCATATTCCTAGGGTATAATATTAATCATATATTTTATAATATTCATCGTAGGGTTTGATATAAATCCATTGAATTTATAATCATGGTCAATGATAGTCATCCATGGTCCAATGTCACATTATGAAAAATATTGTCTCAATATGAATATAAACCATAGTCATCCATGCTCGAACATCGCATTGTGACAAAGATTGTCTCAATATTAAAATCAACCATGGTAAACCATTGTCAACCATGTTTATTTTAGGATTTATAATATTTTTCTTTGGGTTTATATACCTTGGGTTTATAATCCTTTGGGTTTTAATATTAATCCCTTTGGTTTATTTTTCTGTTTGGTTTATAATATCAAGGCCATGGGTTTATTAATCTAAGGGATCGTATTCGTAGGGTTTAATATTATTCGTAGGATTTAATATTATTCATAGGGTTTATAATATTAATCCTTGGGTATAATATAAATCACCTTGGTTTATAATGATGGTCAACCATGGTCCATCGTCACATTGTGACAAATATTTTCTCAACATGAAAATAAAAAATGGTCTAACATTGTGTTGCATTGTGATAAATATTGTTTGCATATGAAAATAAATTATGGTAAACCATGGTCAACCATGGTGCAACGTCACATTTTGACATAGATTGCCTCAATATGAAAGTCAACTATGGTCACGGATGATAATTCTAGCATTTCCAATATTTATCTCATGGTTTATATACATTGGGTTTATAATATTAATCCCTTGGGTTCTTAGTATTAATCCTTTGGGTTTATTATTCCCATGGGTTTATAATATCAATTTCATTTTAATTATTAATCTAAGGGTTCATATCCCTATGGTGTAATATTATTCATAGGTTTTATAATAATAATAATAATCCAATTTTAAGGTCACGACCAAGCGAGACACCAAATTGATGTATGAGATCCCCTTGTTTGTGGGATAGGGGACCCACCTCCAGGCATCAATTTGACTGTTAAGTCTACAAAGGCATACATACTCTAACCCCCTCTCGTTTTGAGCATGTGACCTCTTAGGAGGAAACACATGCTCTTAACCATTAGGCCCACCATATTAATCCTTGGATATAATATAAATCCCTTGGGTTTAATTAATTAACATCAATATATATATATATATATATATATATATATATATATATATATATATATAGATATATGATAAATTAATTATTGTTGACTAATTAATTATTATTATTATTTATGAACTAATAATAATATTCAATTTAATTAACAATAAAACTAATAATATTAATAAAAATAAAATAATAAATAATATTAATGATGATGATGGTTACCATCCGTTAAGACCAATGCAGTCTATCAGACCTTAAGAGAGGAGAAATAATCTAAGTGTGATTCTTCAAAATCTTGTTTCTATTGTCAAAGAGAAGGGAAACAAGTGCTCCAAGATCGTTGTAGGTGGGTTGGCTTAATGTGTGACAGAAGGTAGGGAATTGAGAGTGAATGTGAGTAAGGGTCTAGTAGTCTAAAAGGAAGTGTTTTTCTTCTTCCACCTGCTTAGAATCACAAATATGATAGATTCTATTGATCCAAGGGATCTTGGGAATATACCATCATCTGGTCTCACACGAAAGCTCATGGAACTTAGTTCTTATCTTAGCGATGTTCATTTTGTTTTACTGATGGAAAACAAAAAGAGATAAGTTTGATTATCAAGGGTGGGTTTTATCACAACCTTAGAGGTATCTTAGCTTCCTTTTACCCTCTAGCTCCTGATCCTCCGAAAGCTTGTCCTTAAACTTGGAGGTAATATTATTTTTGATATTATCTTTTCTTCCCATATTGAAATCCTCCTTAATTCACATATGGTTGAGCCAGGACTGGACATCCTTATGCCACCCATGCTTGAGGAGAAGGTGAGGGTATTTACTACAATTAGAAGAAATTTTAGGGAGCCTTTTTTTATTCCATTTTTTCAAGCTTCTTCTTATACATCAAATATCTAAACATAGTCATACTTTCAATGGGGGCCAAACCAGATTCTATTAAGAGGATAGGATAGGGATTATTTCCCTTGATCTTAAGGTTGCAAGTTATGAATTTCTTTTGAATCATCTTGATATTCCTCCAGGACTCTATGGATATAGTGCAACCCCAAACTTGACATCCGTATAAGACAACAGGGGTGAAAAGGGTCTCAAAGAGGAACTTCTTTTTACTCCAGATGTAAAGATTGACCGACTTACAATTGTTTTCAAGCTCATAATAAGATTTTTAAGCCACAATAATCCTTTTCTCGATGCTATAATTCTAGTTGAGATGATGAGGGAATTATATTCCCAAATACTTATAAGAAGAAACCTGTTCTAAGCACTGGTTATTATACATGAAATGACCAAGGGTGATCTTTTTGGATTTAATGATCATGAATTTAGTCTTGTCGCTATTAACTGTCATACCCATCTTGGAGTAGCAATAATGAAGAATATGGAGCCGCTTCTCAAGTTCATCATGGATTTTTGCCAGAATAATGATATGATCGGAATAGAGGAGAAGATTAATGAGAACACCAACAAGCTTGGTGCTCTTGCACCCCATAGATTCTAGACACTCCTCTAGCTTATTGATGTATATGACATAAAGGGTAGGGGATAGAGGACACCCTTGCTTAACTCGAATATTGCATTTAATTTCTTTAGACCACCCCTCATTGGTGTTAAGCTTGGTAGTGAAGTTCTCATAGAGATAGATCACAGTGATCCTAAGCTCAGGAGGGACCATAATCTCTTTAAGTCTCTCCCAAATTTTATCTCGAGGGACAATGTCGAAAGGTTATCTGAAGTTTACAAAGAAACATAAGAGATCGACTTTATTATTGCAACATTCCTCCACAATGATTCTAAGAGTGACCAGATGGTTAATAGTCGAGTGATGTTTCCTAAAAGCTTTCCCTTTAGCTCTTTTTCCATGGCTTTCAAGCCAAAGGCTAAATATCTTCTCCAAAATGAGCCCATAAACCTTGGCCAGGATATGGCTAACCATAATGGTCTTGTAGTTGGAAGGAAAAATCTTGTCCCATTTTTAAATATGGGTAGAAGAAGGATTTGCGTCCAAAGCTAAGGGAAGTCATGCATTACAACCAAATTGAGAAGCTTGTGGAGATAAGGAATGAGGATATATCCTCACATTTTCAGCATCTCAGTTTGGTATCCTTCAATATATTTAGCCTTCACATTAGCGAGCTTATTAATATCAGCCTCAATGTCGTTAAGAGAGAGTACATCCTCCTTAATTGGAATGATTAATGTGGTGCCCATAGTGTCCGAAGAGTCATACAACTTCTTAAGATAGTTGTCCCTGTTTTCTAAGGGGATAAAATGGTTATCTTTAGTTTTACAAACAAGAACATTCCACCAAAATATTTAGGGTGCAACATGATAAAGGTGGAGAAGATAACCCTCTATTTTAATAATATATGATCTTTTCTTCCTCTTGATGATATTTTTGTATATATTTATATTCTATAGCTCAATGATTTCATTACGAGAATCTTTGATCACTTTCCTCGCCATTTTGAAAATTTTCTCATATCATGGATTGGAATTTCTATTATACTGCTTAAACGAAACCTCATTAGAAAACTTGCTAATGGTGTTAGAAATGATAGTAGTGAAATGGTAATAAATTTGATAAATGTTATTTTTATAATTCATGGGGTCTAAATCCCTCTCTAAATACCTTAAGAAGAGGTTGGTCTTACTTCTATTGAAGCGAATGTGTCTTTTTCTTTCATTGGTATCCTGGATGTGGGTGGTATGCATAGAAAGATTGAGGGATAGAGACAAAGGTCTATGGTCAGAGTCAGGCTCAAATCCATTAAGAAGCTCAAAGTTTGTAATATGGTTGAGGAAGAGGATGTCAGAAATTGCATAATCCACAACACTGTTGCCCAACACATGGAAACATGTCATCTGACCAGAGAGGGGCCACTTTTTATTACCATTACAGATAATTAGTTCCTAGGAACTGCAAAGATTGAGTAGATCAGTACCGAATAATTTCTCGATAATGTCTTTGTATTTTCTCTTGAATTTATTAGCTAAGTTACTATCTTCATCAAGCCACAAGGGGTCAGCGTTAGAGTTGTTTCTTAATGTAATGGATTGGTTAGTAGCAGTTTTAGCATTAAAGTTTCCATGTAGAAGGATATTACCATCATTTCTTGGGTTGAAGATGTCTTTTGCTAAATAATTGAAAGGAAAATTCTTATCCAGTTTGTTTTTCTTATAGGATGTAAAATTGATGGGAGCGAAATAGAAGATTGCAAGAAAGACCCTATTGGTGGTAGAATAAGATATTTCAATCCAAATGTATTGATTGAAGGGGTCAATTTTATGAAGTCAGATGTCAGAGGAAAAAGTGTTCCTTATATAACAGGTTATACCACCAAAAACTCTCTGAGAGGATTTCTTATTCCAACCAGACCAAAGAGTGAAATCGTCGAGGTGAGGTACCCTAGATTAATCATGATCCCATGTTTCAACTAAGATAATAAGGTCAATATCTTTCAGGATCCAACTTAACATAGGACCTTTACACCATGTAAAGACAAGGTAGTTCTAGAAGTGGATTGAGAGTTATGAAAATCCCTATTTATCACTAGTGCTTAAGAATTTATCTCTAATAATAGCTTTCTTATTCCTAATGATTGCCCATTTCCTGACCTTTCTTGCATCCTTGACATTTTTGACTTCTTTCGTAATTTCAACTTGGTCTTCTAGAATGAGATTTTTGTTTATAAATATTCTTGTTCCTTTTAGGCTTGGGTATTTCCTGAGTATATCCAATTTATGTTCATGACAACTAACCTTGACACAAATGACTTTGTGTTTATGCTCAAGTATCTTTCCGGCCCTTATTGCTTCAGTGAGATAGGTTATTTCAATTTGAGATTTTGTTTTTAATTGTTCTTTAACAAATTCTAATGTTTTTTCATTGTTTTTTTATTCAATACCCGAAAATATAATATTTAAGTCTCATTTGTGGCGGTCATGTTTGAGAATGTAATATTCCCAAATTTTCACATGACATTTGTAATATTAGAGTTCTTAATTTTCTTAATGAATTAAGTAAATAAAAGGGTGGAGGGACCCATAATCCTAAAGATTAATAAATATCCACTTTTTATGTGTGAATGTGGATTCATTAAGCTTAGATATACATAATGGGGTAGTGGAGAAACTACTAATGTGAATGGATTGGAGATCATGTCTCATTAATGAGATAGATCATGGAGGTTGAAGCAGTCAACTGAGATCACGGAAGGCATCTAATGAAATATCATAGAGCATTCATGATGAGGTGATGGAGGAAGTAGTGCAATTAATGCACATGTGATGGAGAGGGCGTACATTGTATGTAGACATGATGGATCACTTGGAGAGACAACGCAGTCAAACATGGAGGATTATGTCAACATGCATATAATAGTTTAGAGGTGGGCCAAGACACGGGAAGGCTCATAAACTATATAAAGGAGATGAAGGAAAAAATTAAGGCATGCTATTGAATATAGATGTTTAGGTCTGTTTAGATTTGGAATTTTCATGTGACATTCCATGCTTTCTTTGGTTGTTTAGCTAAGATTGCAAGTGTTGTTTAGCACAAGGTGTTTTTGGTGGAGAATCCCTCCTTTTTCATTGATTAGCTCTTGGAAGAGTGTTTTAATTCATTATTCATTGGGAATTGGTGCCAAATATCATTTCCATTCTCTGCAGAACATCTACCTTATGGAATTACGCAATTTCTAAAGATCAGTTTTGAGGTGGAGGTTGTCTTCAGTATTTCAGCTCGAGAACCGGTGTAATATTACTCTTATCACATTGGGCTTTAAGATCAATATTCCTAGGGCTTAATTTCATATCTTGCATTAGGCCAAACATTATTGACCTCCTATTATTAGCAGTCCCATCAAGGACTGTGTAGTCCATCATTGCAGATCCAAAGGAGGAAGGAAGTTACTAGCATTCCAGGTAGTAATCCTGTGAGGGATCACCCCCTCACCTTTTCATCCATGTTTCCATTAGCTTGGAGTCAATTGCAGCACATTTAAGCAGGCTAACAACCTCTTTCTCTTCTACAGCATAGTCTATGTGGCAGCTGCATATTCAGTTGCTGCAACTTGAAGGAGGAAGAAGAGGAGACAAGATCTCAAGCTCATAGCTTGTAGATCTGAAGGATGGATCAACCCTCAAATATTATATTTGTTTATAGAACATATTGCAGACATATTTGGATCATATCTAGCTTCAAATCTGTATAACCCAGCAATGAAAGGATCAAATCCTAGGAGGGTGATTTTCCAAAGTTTTAGATCTGAAAAATCCTTTTTGGGTTATCTTGGGTTCCCATCACATTGGCCAGATACTGAATCTTGGCATCATCAGAGCTCCTGAGCTCCCTAGATCTCCATTTCCTTTTACATCATTTTCATGTGCATCAACATCATAAGGGAAAATTCAGTGTTGCTTCCTGTAAGCTCACTAGTTACGCAGTGCTAGTTGTAAAAATTTTGCAGGGTGATTCTAGGCCATCTATTTGGCTAGATCTACTCATATTTTGTACATTATGTAACTGAATCGTCTCCATATAATAAAAAGGCTCAGTTTCTATGTATATTATGATGTTGTCTTTAGATTTCTTGTTTACTTAGTTTCAGTTCTTATATTGTGTTTCAGTGTTACTACATTTTCCCATTTGGGAATATTAGAGTGATATCAAAGCATGATCTTTGGCTCAACTTGTGGGCACTTTATCTTTTGCATCAAAATAAGAAGAATATAGATGAGATCTATCATCAAGGAGGATTGTAGTTTTTCCACTCCTCTCTTTAGATCCATGCATGATATCTCCAAAGTGGTAAATCAAATGAAGAGGGAAAGACAAAAGGAGGATCCAAGAAGAAGATTTGATCTGGAAGGTCCAAGCACTTCCTATCAGCATAAAAGAAGACTAGAGAATCATAGATCTCCTCATAGATCTACTATGCCCACTTTCTTTCAAGAAGGTGAAAGGTTTAGAAATGAAGAAAGAAGAGAATGTGAGACCCATGATACTCTCAGTCTATATATTGAAGAGTAAAAAGCAAGTCTAGAGCATTAAAAGAAAGTCTAACTCTCCAAGAATTATTTGAACTCAAAGAACAAAGAAGATCCTATAGCAACAACAGAAGGAAGAGGCACAATAGATTCTATTTTCCTATATTTGATGGATCTTCCTCAAGCACTGTTAAGGCTTGGAGGAAAGAGTTGGATACATTTTTCATGCTACATCTTGTGGTTGAAAATGAGGCTGTCCAAATTGCAGCACTTCATCTTTATGGTGAAGCCAATGATTGGTGGTTCGGTCACATGAAGCATGCAAAGGTGACTAAATATTCAGATTTCTTTCACAAGTTGAGGAAGAATTTTTATGTGAGAAAACCATATATGTGCTAAAAATATAAATTGCCTAAGGAAACAAAGGAGGATGTCAATCTTGTCACTCTGGACAAGGATTCACTACATTCACCACTAGTTGCAGAAGTACTTGAATCCGGAGAAGAGACACTTGCAACTTTGCAAGATAGTCTTGAGCTCTTGACACATAGAGTCCTATGCATGATTCAGGAGATGCATGAGGAAGAAGATGAAGATTCCAGTGTTGTTACACTTGGAGAAGAGCATTCATCACTCTTACCACACTAGAACATTTGGCCCAATTTCCAATGGCCAATTCGTCACTATTCTGACACATAGGCGTCGCAAGAGCAACAGTTTGATGCGGGGAAAAACGTAGTTAGCAATTATTTCACAATTTTGACACTTGAATAAAGTGTCAGAATAGCGACACTATTTCTGATGTTTTCCAAAATTTCGCTCTTCCGACGTTTTTTAAACCATCGTAATTCTGACATTCTTCAAACCATCGCTCTTTCGACGTCGTCCAAACCATCACTCTTTCGACGTCGTCCAAACCATCGCTCTTCCGACATTTTCCAAAACGTTGCTCTTCTGATGTTTTCACACTACTATCACAATTCTGACAATATGTCTTCTAATGTTTAATGCATCGCTCTTCCGACGTTTATGAAACGTCGCTTTTTCGACGTAAAAGTAAAAATAATTAAAAAAAAAAACCATCACTCTTCTGATGCAAATTTCTTCCGACGCTTATGAAACATCACTCTTCTGACACTTATGAAATGTCGCTCTTGCGATGCTAATGAAAAATCACACTTCTAACACTTATGAAACGTCACTCTTTCGACATCTAAAGCGTCGGTCTTCCGACGCTTTGATAAAAATATTTAAAAAAATATATATATACCAATCGTCAGTCTTCTAAAGTGTTGGTCTCAGTACATTGGTTGTTCAATCTATAGCCTTAAGCCAAGCATATGTGCTTCTAACCAAGTGCTAGCACATTGTGATCTCCTAGCCTCTAGATCATTAACTCAATGTTTCTAAGCCATGTGGTTAGTTTCCAGGTACCTTTAATCTTTAGTATATTAGTGTATCATCTTCTACTAAGAGAATGCATCTAGTTACAAGGAAATGAATTATAAGAGAGATAGTTGAAAGCAGTATTGAAGGCATGGCGAACAGTCTAAAACCTAATGTACCAATCCTATAAGACACACCATGTTGTGTAGGCAAGTCCATTATCCTAACTTTAAAAATATATTTAAGGAATTTTCAAAGAAATAAATCCCAGGAAATATAGAAGACGAAGAGGATGATGCACATTTATATATATATAGACTTAAGCTAGTAGAAGATAAACTAGAATCTATCCCTCAAATAAATTTACAGCCTCTCCAAAGAGGGGCTATTGATGGTACTCTGACCTTTTTCTAAAAAGGCATGCTTCTACTTTTTGTGGGGTTTTCTCTAGGATTCATAGCCCATAGCATAGGTCTTCCTTTTCGCGAGCAACGAAATAATTATTATCCCATGGTATTCCATTAGAGTTTTCAGTAAACTACTTATGCTCTATACTCTTGAATTTTTATGTGGGGCTTAAAGCTTTGGAATTTCAGACAACAGTTGAAATGAAAGACTAAGGATTCGCATATATAACCTTATAGCTATAAGAATGACAAGATCATTCAAAAAGCTAAATGACAACTCTGCCTCAAATTTCTTCAAAAGTACGAAACATATTTCTTCAATGTTTCAATTCATAAACTCAAGTTTCAAATGCACCCTGCATCTATTTTTCCAACTCTATAAAGATAACAGTAGTTTTGTCAATTTGGAACCAGTCTGGAGCACACAACCTGAGAAAAATTCGAATAACAGAGCTTTTATTTAGACCTGAACAATTACTTTAAGAGAAACAAAACATTCGAACACTCTCATACAAAGGCTATCCAGTGCTTTGAGAGAAGAAGCCTTTGAGCATCCTCGGCCACCACTAGAATTAGTCACAAAAAAACAAGAAATGAGAAAAAAGAGGTCCACACAGAAATACACCCAGCTGCGAATCTGAAATTTCTCACAACTATGACTTGAAGCTATAGACATTGAAATAATACAACAAACAAGTAAGTCAAAGGCATTCCATCCGAATATTTTGCAAGAAAATTTAGGAAACAAAATACTCAAATTTGGCCACAATCAACTTTTCTTACAAGTAATGCTTCCTTATATGAATGTTTTTCAACATAAACCATCATAGATAGTTGATTTTAAGAAAAATTATCCCGAACTAAACTAGATGATAGGACATACAATCAACATCAAAGATACCCAGTTAGTAGTACCCCTTATAATCCTTTGAGCGCATGTTGATTTTCTATAGAGAGCTTCACACTTCCCATGACAACAAAGTATCATAGTTGAGACATTTTTCCACATATCAATCCTGAGCTAAGCTAGATGACAGTGAATGCCCTTTAAATTTATTTATGAATACCGATATCTTGCTGCAACATCCTACAATGACATAAATGATAGTGGCTCACCTGATATTTCCATCTGGCTGAAATACATCTAGCTTGGATCCCAACTTCATAAACTTCATTATGAAGTATTTATCTTGCACTTTCTTCTGCTAATGATGTTCTTCCAGAGACAGGACTCAAAAATCATCGAATATTATGCATGTCATTCCACCCCTTCAAAGTCAAACTGTAGACCCCTGGAACACTGAGGAATTTAGGATTTTGAGATCAAAAATGAACTTGGGTGTTGGAAAACTCTGTCAAAACGAGATGGGTGGAGATGTGAATGCAAAGAAAAAAAAATTCAGGATGAAGAAATAAACAAATGATAGGCTTTGTTTTCTTTATAGCTCCCTTCTCCCTCCCCTCAAACAATGGTGAGTTTTGCAGATTTTGTTTTTATGGGCTTGTTTTACAAGGCTCAAACAGAGCCCCTCGGAGTCTGGCCAAATAGTCAACAACCTCAAGTATTGACATCCTAGTAAAATAATAATAACACACAATAAATGAATAAACTTAGAGGCAATAACAATGACATTAACAAAGTCTGACAGCAAGATTTGCTTCCATTTTACTTCAGCAAATAACATCCATCCCATTCATTCCTGTCTCATCATGTGCCACCAAAGGAGAGTAACGTTATATCATATGGTTTTCCACAATTTACTCCAGCGGGGGTGTCACACGCTTTAATTTATTTTCCTTCTTTTTTACTACACTAGTGTACTGTAATAGACTATAGTCTTATAGTTGAGAGTGCAGGGGATCTTGTTCCCAAGTCCAGCAAGAAGCTCCTGTAGGTGAGCAGGGAGCACGCAAGGATAGTAATGGGATTCCCATGGCCTCTTGTGATTTATTTTTGTGTTTGTCGGTCATCTTAAGAGACACATTTTTCTACCAAGTTGCCTTCCCTCAAATTTTATATCAAGTTCTGGAAAACGGGATTAGTCTGCACCTTTCCTTTTTGTACAAGGATTGGCTAACCATGCCTGAGAAGTCAGAAGTGGGAGCCAAAATCCATACTTTACTCAGTATCAACAAACATATGGGTTGTTTGATGATGCTCTGCTTTGAAAAATGGGCTAACTTAACTTCCTCATGGAAATGGATAGGCTAGAAAAATCTAAGGAAGTCCTGGAAGACGGAAATATCAATGGAAATATGTATAACTGAGAACTGCATGTAAATAAGTGAAATGTCATTTTCATGGTTTCATTTGATTATTAATATGACATGGAGGTGAAACATCCAAAAGAGACTATTGGCATCACATATTAAAGAAACTTCCATGCTGCAGATAAAGAATGCACCACACGTACAAAAGTAGTTCTAAAATGTTCCACTACTACTCTTATCACAAGCATACGTTAATTGAAATACGAGAAAAGGAATTAAAAGTATTACACCTCATCCACAAAAAATGCATAGAAATTTTAGATGTCATGTAACAAGGTAAACAAAGAAAACACATTGAACATTATCAACATCAAAGCAATATCTGGCACAAATATCTAAGTCCACTTTTATGAAGAAAAAATTAAAGCGGAACATGACAGAAGGAATAAGTAAGCAACAAAGTCTCACCAGATAAGGGGTAGACCAAGAGGATTGAGAGCTCTGTCTGATCTATGAATGATCATTTCTTAGGATGATACATACACGTCATGTGAAATTAGTCACCTGTCTTCATGTACCATCGGTATTGTAGATGACAAGGGTTCAACATACTAAATAGATCTATGATTAGGAAAAGCAAGAAATGCAACAAACTATCTAACACAGCTCAATTGCCAAAACCACAAAAAAAATAAGGCAGGGAAGAACTTGGATATTTCTCCATGAGATTTCCAGTAGAAAAGAGAGAGAGGGGGGGCGCATTTTTACACCAAATGCACAAAATGACACTAGACATATAAATCTAAGCCAATCTAAGACAACTTTGGAGGAAAACAAAAGTACCTTCTTTTGGGTATCATGGCTAGAATTAGTTGGGGTGCTCTAGTCATAGCAGAACCCTACATTGGTAGAGGGACTCGCAACTCAAGTTTCATGCCTCCATTGATATAGTTGGAGCTTGAAGAATACAAGAGCAATCCCCCTCTCCTGCTTATTAGGTTTGAACCACATTGTCCTGCTACTGCACTGGCCATTGAAGTACCACAATAATTTAAAACCTTTTTGTTGTGTTCTGTTCCTCGCTATACTCTACAATTCTCCCTCAATTCACCTACAACCTCAAATTTTATTGGGTTAGTTCAAAGGAGAAGAATCCATATCCCTATAATTTGAACATACCCACAAAATATAGAGTGCAAAAATTCAGACCTACAACCATCTATATCTCATAACCAAGATAGCATAGATGAAAAAATAGTGAATTTGAATGAGGTAAAACAAGGGAAATACCAATCTGTTTCTTCCAGAAGAAGAGAGCATTCTTCCATGATCAATTTCTCTTCAGATCTCCCATAGATTTCTGAGCATTGGCAAAACTCGAAATATTTCCACTAATTACTATGGCTTTCGAGTCATTAATGGACTGTGGCCGCTTTAGGGTATCAGAGCGTCCATGGTTCTGCAAGAATCTGGAAAATATCAAGCATCATAGGGAAGAATGGAATCATTGGAAAGTAGGCATAAAGGTCGAACAAGCGGAGCGGGAAAAAAAAATTGAATAGGTAGATTAAGAAAATTTGAATAGGTGGAACAAGCGGAGCGGGAAGAAAAATTTGAATAGGTATAAAATATAAATTCGGTTTCACATAGTCTTAATTCTAAAATCAATCTACTTTTAAATAATACCTTTAACAAAAAAAAATCATATCCTAGTTTCTCGATTAGGAACAATGTTCAAATCAAACACCGTTGTGAAGAAGAATGCTAAGGGGTTTTAATTTTCTCCATTGTATTTTATTTATAATATTATATCTAATCAATTCTAAATTTTACACAAAAATGAAAAGTTAAGGAAGTAGAAATTAATTTCCTAAAGTATGTAGGTTATTTGTATGTTTCCATACATAAAATTGGAACTTTCATTGGGGAGAACATCCACTCATTTCCTATGGTCATTCAACCATGTCAACGATTTTGGCTCTAGGAGGGTTGTATTGTATGAATGATAATACTAATATACATAATGATATGTCACACAAATTTTTTAGTGCATATTCTAATCCTATGAGAAATTTTGAAAATACAAATATTCATATTTAAAATTCTAATGTTCCATATATTGAACCATTATATGTTATTCCTAATGAATAAGTAAATAGTTTATGTCAACATACCTAGACATATGCCCAGGAAATAAATAAGTTGTGCATTAATCCATTACTTTTATTTTGTTAGTTAATGTGAGTTTTGAGATGAGTTGCATGCCTAGCATGTGATTTGAGTAGCCATGAACCAAGGGCTTTTAAGCCATCAAAATCACCTAGGGATCGTATCCAACCTAGGCCACACCATCCCTTAGCTTGACTGGAATTTTTCCCACATAGTTTCCAACCAATGATTTTATCGCTAGTGTTTGTATCTTACCCGTTATTTCACATTTCCCAAGGCACAAATCAAATATTTGGATGTATCTTGGATGACTTGTGACATTCCATGACTAGCTTCATGCATATTGAATAGGAATTCCCATCATTTAAGAATTTTTGGAGGGTTTTCATGGCATACTTTTTAGGGGCTTAGGGGTTCGATGAATAGGAGATTAGGGGTTAGAGGTTTAGGGTTTAGCGGTTAGGGGTTAGGACTAGAATAATGAGTTAGTGAAGGTTAAGGGGTTAGGGATTGGGGGCTTAGGGGTTAGGGGAGTAGTGATTTAGTAGTGGTTAAGGGATTAGGGATTGGGGTTATGGGGATCATAATGATTTAGTGGTTAAGGGTTTAGGGATTGGGGGTTAGGGGTTATGGGATTTAGGTGCCAGGTCACAATTATTGTCTACTAGGAAGGCTTTCCAAAGAAGTTGGATGGCATCACTATGACACTATTAAGGAATTAGAAGGGAAGAGAAAGGCAAAGGCTCAGGTATCATATAAGAGAAGGAAGCAAATGGAAAAATTGAGATCAAAAGAAGTGGATTTAGCCAAAAAGAAGCTTACCCCAAAGATGGATAAGATAAAACTTGACAACATATTGGTCGATTTCCTTGACCCTTTATTGGTTATTCAGAAGGAGTGTGAATACACCACCGTTAATATCAAGGTAACCGGCCCCTAGTAGATCAAGGGCTACAAGTTTTAGTTTTCATCTGAACATCAACATACCACAACCATGCTTACAACCAGGATATGTTTTTTGATGAGGATAAATCTCGTTGAGATCAACATCAAGAATCCATTGCAAAAAAAAAGTACAACTTGTGGTGATTCCAAATGAGCATAGATGAATAGCTACAATAGATGTCGAATGTGGAAATTATGGAGGAAAAAGATGAAATTCATCTTCCTTTTGCATTCAAGTGAGAGGAAAATCAATAATCAATGAAAATTCAAAATTTTCAAGTTGAGCAAGATCAACCAAATTGGGGGAAGAGTTTGGGGAACCTTTGTAAGTGAATGGGGCCTATGTGATATGGCTATGAGTTATCTACCCCCACACAATCTGATATGAAAACATTAAAAATTATAGGCATCGGGTTAATTAAACCCACACATAGTGGAGTTAGCACTCGAAAAGAAGCTTGCCCCAAAGATGGAGCTCTTAGCTTCAATAAAGTATTAGATAAGCTGCATGTTGTGCTCAATGAAGCAGTCAATTTTGAAAATGACAAGAAATTATTTATAAAGATGAGGTTTTTAACTAGAAAGATTTAAATACATAGAAATAATTACAGTGTCAATACAATAATAATATAATCTAAAAACAGCCTTTTACTCACATTCATGATTTGAGTATATAGTGAATTAGACAAAAGTAAGAAAACAATTACTTCTTCAAAGTTAATTCGTCGAATTTGGAGGGCTTAGGGGATTGGGGGTTAGGGGTTAGGGGGTTTAGGTGCATTTAGGGGTTAGGGGTCGAATAATGAGTTAGTAGTTAAGGGATTAGGGATTGGGGGCTTAGGGTGCCCAACCCGAACGCATTTGGGAGGGCACACTCAACCGAAACGACTCGACCCGAACGGGTTTGGGTGGGCGCCCTCAAACGAAATGACATGGCGTGCCCAACCGAAAGAAGGCACAAGGGAGAAAATGACAAATGGGCCACACAGACATGCACAAGGCACCAGTATGGTCACAACTTAGCAAATTTGATACGGTTTCCCTCAAACAAAACGACCCAACCCGAACGCGTTTGGGGTAGGCGCCCTCACACGGCGTGCACGACTGAACGAAGGCACAATGGAGAAAACAGAAAATGGGCCACACGAATATGAAAAAGGCACCCGTGTAATCACAACTTATAAAATTTGATACGGCCACCCTCAGACGAAACGACCCGACCCAACCCGAACGCGTTTGGGTGGGCACCCTCACAATATGGCGCCCCTGACTAAGCAAAGGCACCAGGGAGAAAAAAGAAAATGAGCCACAAGAACGTGCACACGGCACCCATGCGGTCACAAGAGGTACTTAAGGAGTGTGACAGATTTGTTCGGGCACCCTCACATGGTGCGACACGGTGTGCATGACCAAATGAAGGCACAAGGGAGAAACCAACAAACGGGGGTTAAATGGGTTAGGGTTGGGAAATAGGGTTTAAGGGGTTAGGGGTTAAGGGTTTGGAGGTTTAGGGTTTAGGGGGTTAAATGGGTTAGGGGTTTATGGGGTTAAATGGGTCAGGGGTTAAGGGTTTAAGGGTTAGTGGTTAAGGGTTTAGAGGTTTAGGGTTTAGGGGTTAAATGGGTTAGGGGTTTAGAGGTTTATGGTTTAGGGGGTTAAATGGGTTAGGGGTTGGGAATTAGGGTTTAATGGGTTAGGGGTTAAGGGGTTATAGGTTTAGGGTTTAGGGGGTTAAATGGGCTAGGGGTTTAGGGGATTAGGGGATTTAGCAATTAAGGATTTTAGGGGTTAGAAGTTAGGGACTAATGGATTAGGTTTTAGGGGGTTAGATGGGTTAGGGGTCAGGAATTATTGTTTAAGGGGTTAGGGTTAAGGGTTTAATGGTTTAGGGTTTAAGGGGTTAAGGGTTTATAGGTTTAGGGTTTAGGGGGTTAAATGGGTTAGGGGTTTACTATTGGTTTAGGGGGTTAAATGGGTTATGGGTTAAGGGTTTAGGGGTTAGGGGTTAAGGGTTTAGAGGTTTATGGTTTAGGGGTTAAATGGGTTAGGGGTTAAATTAGTTGGTTATTCTTTGCATCTCAATCTAACATTTTTGTAGGTATTGTTGCTTGTTGCCATGTCTTCTTTATTTATTAATTTATAGTATTTGTTAGCCATTCCTTTACATTTATTGATGAAAATATCTATTGCAATCAAACCAAATGTATGTTCAATCTCCAGTTTCAAACTTAGCCACAGTGTTGTCACAAAATTTAAGTCCAGAGAATGGCCATCTGATGAAGTCTTAATAATTGGACTGCACCTCATGACTAGTCTAGAAACCATACCCATGTACTGATGGCTCTTAAGGAAACGTGTTCGAATGAAATGACCCAACCCAAGAAAATAGAGCAAACAGGGGAGATTGTTCAAACATGCATCCCAAGATGAGAATGGCCAACATTACTGCTCATATGCTACCGAGCGGAGATGGAGAGAAGAAAGTTGATGACCCTAAAAATGACCCAAGGCCATTCTTCAGGCACACCTGAACAAAACAACTCAATTACCAACCCACCTTTCACATGAAAATCCAACCCCTACCATCGACCAGAAAGGGATATTTGAACGACCGAATGATGCCATAAGGGAGAAAATGGAAAATAGGCCGCCCGAACGTGCACAAGGCACCCAGGCTGTCACAACTTAGAAAAACTAATATAGGCGGCCTCGAACGAAACGAATCGACCCGAACATGCCTGATTAAGCGACCTCGCACGACGCAACATGGTGCGCCTGACCAAATGATGCCACAAAGGAGAAAATAACAAATGGGTTGCTTGAATGTGCATAAGGCACCTGAGCGATCACAACTTAGCAAAACTGATACGAGCGCCCTCGACCGAAACGGCCTGATTTGAACGCACCCAGTCGGGTGACCTCGCATGGCGCGACATGACATGCCTAATCGAATGATGTCACAAGGGAGAAAATGGCAAACGGGTCGCCTGAATTTTCACAAGGCACCCAGGTGGTCACAACTTAGCAAAACTAATACGGACGCCCTTAGACAAAACTACCCGACCCAAATGCGCCCGATCGGCGACCTCGCAAGATGCGACATGGCACACCCAACTGAATGATGCCACAAGGGAGAAAATGGCAAAGCGGGCTGCCTGAATGAGCACAAGGCACCCAGGTGGTCACAACTTAGCAAAAATGATACGAGCGCCCTCGAATGAAATGACCCGAACCGGACGCGCCCGATCAGGCGACCTCACATGGCGTGACACGATGTGCCACACCGACCGATGCCACAAGCTGGGAGCAAACAAAAAATGGACCACCCGAATGTGCACAAGGCACCCGGGTGGTCACAACTTAGCAAAACTGATACGAGCACCCTCGAATGAAACAACTCAACCCGAACGCGCCTGGTCGGGCGACCTCCCATGATGCGACATGGCGCATTTGATCAAATGATGCCACAAGGGAGAAAATGGAAAATTCCACCCGAACATGCACAAGGAAACCAGGCAGTTACAGCTTAGAAAAATTTATACGGGCACCCTCAAACGAAATGGCCTGACTCGAATGCGCTCGGTCGGGCGACCTTGCACGGCGCGACATGGCGCATCCGACTAAACGATGCCACAAGGGAGTAAACAACAAACTGGCTGCTTGAATGGGCATAAGGCACCCGTGCGGTCACAACTTAGCAAAACTGATACGGGTGTCCTCGAACGAAATGGCTCGACCTGAATGCGCCTAGTCGGGCGACCTAACATGGCACGGCACGATGCGCCCGACCGAACGATGCCACAAGGGAGAAAATGGAAAACGGGTCGCTCGAACATGCACAAGGCACCTAGGTAGTCACAACTTAGTAAAACTGATACGAGCGCTCTCGAACGAAATGACCCTACCTGAACGCGCTCGGTCGGGTGACCTCACATGATGCAACACGGTGCACCCTACCGAACGATGCCATAAGGGAGAAAACGACAAACGGGCTGCCCAAACATGCACAAGGCACCTAGGCAGTCACAACTTAGAAAAAGTGATATGGGTGCCCTCGAACGAAACGACCTGACCCGAACGTGCCCGATCGGGCAACCTCGCATGGCGCGACACGATGGACTCGACTAAACGATGCCACAAGGGATAAAATGGAAAACGCACCGCCCAAATGTGCACAAGGCACCCAGGCAGTCACAAGTTAGCAAAACTGATACAGGCACCCTTGAACGAAATGAACCAAACCGAACGTGCCTGGTCGAGCGACCTCACATGGCACGACACGACACGCCCAACCGAACGATGCCAAAAGCTAGGAGAAAACGGAAAACATGCCGCTCAAATGTGCACAAGGCACCCGGGCAGTCAGAACTTATCAAAATAGATATGGGCGCCCTCGAATGAAATGACCCAACCCCAACCCGCCCGGTCGGGCGACCTCCCACGGCGCAACACGGTGCACCTGACCGAATGATGCCACAAGGGAGAAAATGGGAAATGGACCACCCAAACGTGCACAAGGCACCCGGGTGGTCACAACTTAGAAAAACTAATACGGACACCCGCGAATGAAATGACCCGACCTGAACGTGCCCGGTCGGGTGACCTCCCACGACGCGACACAGTGCGCTCGACCGAACGATGCCAAAAGGGAGCAAACATAAAATGGGCCACCCAAATGTGCACAAGACACTTGGGTGGTCACAACTTAGCAAAACTAATACAGGCACCGTCAAACGAAATGACCTAACCCGAACATGCTCGGTGCTACACGACACGCCCGACCGAATGATGCCACAAGGGAGAAAAAAAAAACGGGCCGCTAGAATGTGCACAAGGCACCTGGGCAGTCACAACGTAGCAAAAATTATACCGGCACCCTCGAATGAATATGCATGAATTGAATGTGCATAGTCGAGCGACCTCACACGGTGCGCCCGAACGAATGATGCGACAAGGGAGCATTAAATGACAAATAGGCCGCCCGAATGTGCACAAGGCACTCGGGCAGTCACAACTTAGCAAAACTGATACGGGCACCCTCAAACGAAATGACCTGACTTGAATGCGCCCAGTCAGGAAACCTCACACGGCACAACACGACGCGCCCGACCGAACGAATATGCCACAAGGGAGAAAACAGAAAACAGGCCGCTCGAATGTGCACAAGGCACCCAAGTGGTCACAACTTAGCAAAACTGATACAGGCACCCTAGAATGAAACGGCCCAAACCGAACATGCCCGTTCGGGTGACCTCACACGACGCGACATGGCGCACCCAACCGAATGATGCCATAAGGGAGAAAATGGAAAATGGGTAGCCCGAACGTGCACAAGGCACACGAGCGGTCACAACTTAGCAAAACTGATATGGGCTTCCTTGAATGAAACAGCTTGACCCGAACATGCCCAGTCGGGCGACCTCACATGGCGCGCCTGGTCGAACACCTCACATTCGGACGTGATTTATCTACCTCTCCTCTCTATATGAGCATCCCTGAAGAATAAAAATCCATGTGGGGAAAAAGAAATTATGAGAAGGGATAAAGGTAGCAGTTGCCTCTCACATGTGCATACTATAGATATGGAACATGATATGAAAAATGTTTAAATCGTTAAAAAAAGAGCATTTCATTGTATATAAGGAATTCAAGATAGAAGCCATGATGTTTGATATGATGTTAATATTATTCCTAAAGATTCGATCTTCAACCTTGATTCAAGTATAAGACATAGACCCGTATATATATGGAGGATATATTTGTGAATATATATCAAAAACTTTGTGAAGTATATATCATTTTTTTAGTATACATGTTTCATTCGGGTTATCAAACTGTTTTTACTTGAAATTTTTGTGTCTTTCATAGAAAAATATGGTTGATATTTCAAGTTGATTCTCATCGTGTTAATATCTGAAATAAGTATCTTTCATATAAATATATGTTTAATAAATTGGTCAATTTATCAATGTTACAAAACAACGTCAATAATAATATATTTCGATCAATTTTATAAACATACGAAATATCTACAAAACTAAGATTCTTCTTAATATCCCTTTCATATTTCATTCATTATAACCCAAAAAAAATTATGAAGCTTATGATATACTATCAACACGAACACATAAAGTTGAAGTTAATGATCGGTTGAGGTGAAATAAAATTAAAATTTTTATTTCGGTATTGCGACAGTTTGGAAAACATGTCGGAAAAGTGACGTTTTTCAAATTAACATCGGTCTTGTGACGTTTGGCTTCAAAACTTTGCAAGACCGACGTTTATTTGAGAAAATTCGCTTTTTCGACGTTTTCTCCAAAGTGTCGCAATACCAACGAATGTGTAAGAGACGTCGCAATTCCGACGTTTTGTTCCATAAACGTCGTAATATCGACAAAGAGTTTAAAATGCTGCATTTCTGATGACAACCATAAACGTTTCAAAATTAACGATGTCCCTAAATGTCGATATAGTGACGGTTTTTTGTGGGATTTGAAAAATTGATAGAAATTGGGGAAATTTCCGACAATACGACAAAAGTGTTAGAACTAAAGTGTCAGAATTTCCGCCAAATGCACTAGTGCCAGCAGTTGGAGAAATTATTGTCCTGGTTGGAGGAACTCTTGTGTTTTTGCAAGAGGTTCCCACACATCATTTGATCCAAGGTATGCATGCACTCTCATCACCTATTGTTTCAGTAGATATTATTGAAACTTATGGGGACATGCCGTCATGACCAATGCATAACCAAGGGTTAGAACAAAATGCTGATTTGAAGAAGAAAACTACCACAACACAGAGGACCCTTGATCTAATCAAGGAGGAGATGAAAAACTATCCCACTTTATCATTGATGGACTACATTCAACCCTTTGAGTTGAAGTGTAGGATCATTGATGGGCATGATCCTATGTACAATGACTAGTTATGAGATCAGTATTATACCATGCTTTGAGACAGCATATGTATTACCATGCAGATCTATAGCGCTGTCACTTAGTAGTAGTGATAATGAAGGAGCCCCATTATTCTTGGATAATTTTGAAGGTAGCTTCACTCATGAAGCAATGGAGGTTAAGATAATAAATGGTAGACATCTTGAGATGAGAAATATTTTATCCTTTCTTGATGACACTTTCTCAATGAGCATCTCATAGCTCAAAGAGAGACTTCTACCTGCACCAGATCTAGGACCTCACTGGTTTTGGAAGGCCATGGATGAGAAGAAGGTCTCATTAAGAGATCTCATTGGAGGTGCACTTCAACATTTCATGGAGTGAAAATTTCTTCAACAATTTGGGGAGGATGGTATTCTACAATAGAAGGATACCAAGTTTATGTAGTACATCATTCATCATTCACATTGGGATGAGTGGGTGAGAATGATAAGAAAGGGGTTGCATGACCACTTGAAAATATATGACATGGGCCAGTAAGAATCTTGGTTACGTTGGTTTCTCTTGGGTGAGTTTGGTTACCACCCAAAGGCTATTATTTCTTTTATCCATGCCTTGAAAAACAATCATGTAATGAAGAAGGAGGCATGGCTGTGCTGGATGCTCTTGGGTGAGTATGGTTACTACCCAAAGGCTCATATTTTCTTGTCTCGTGCCTTGTGTATCAATGATAGTATGCATTAGTGTTAGTCTTTGCATACCTCCACCAGGGATCAAAACACATTTGCATGTGCATCTTAGGTGTCTCATACTGAATAAATTTTTCATCATTCCATTAGGTCATGACTTAAAATTGTTCTTTTGGTGGGTTTCCTTGTCAATAAACTACACTCTCCCTCCAATATTCATAATTTTAACTCATTCCCATGTCCCCTTGAGCATAATAACACTTATGGAAATGCTTTTTTGACTTGGAAGTATTTTAAGTCAAAATATCATTCAAAGTTAGGTCAAGAAGAAGTCCCATTAGGTCATTAGGTTTTTTCACTTCTCATGGTCATTCCTTCATTCAGATGAGGTCAGCACATATATGAGAGGGACTAATTAAGAAATTTTATTTCCAAATCATCATGATGTAAAGATTATACTTTTTAAGTTGTATTTATCAGTTTAATGAATTTTATCTCAAAATGTCATTTTGATAGAAAAGTCAAATATGTAATTTATTTTTATTTTTCCAAATGTAATTTTATGTTATTATATGTAATAATTTAATCCCAAAGTTGTCAAATTAATTATGTCCAGCCCAAAGTGGATGCAAAAGAGCCACACTTCATGTTGATCAAAGCCTACAATGCCAAAAGTTAGAAAGAAAAACAATATCAGTGACAAAGAGGAAAGTAAACATTATAAAAGTGGGAAATTTGAAATAAATTTCAAATTCGCTAAACCTATAAATCTCATCAAGCACCTCAAAACACATCATTGTTGTCATTAAAACATCAAGATCCTTCAACAAAGGATAAAATCCGAGTTTTGGCGAAATTTGGGCAAAAATTTCTTGGCGCTGCGCTAATTTCTAGGCGTTATGCTAATGCCTAGGAGTGCTATGCTAATCCTCGAAGACAAAGTGAAAAATTGCTTGGTGTTGCGCTAATACAAAGAGGCGCTTGCTAATGTTTTGACGCTGCCCTAATGCCCAACTTGGGTTTTAAGCCCTGAAAGTCATTCAAACTTTCTCAACTCTTCACCATTGTGTCTTTCACCTCTCTCTCAAGTAAGTAACCTAAGATTTCACCCTCTTTGCAGTATTTATAAGGAGTTTTATGATGGTGTTGTGTCTATGTGAAAATTTGGAGGTTGTTCATGCTAAAAACCCTAATTTATTCCCTATTCCAAAATTTGCACCCTTAGATCCCAACTTTCACTCATACATTATTCTAAAACCTACCATATCATCTTATAGCATCATAAAATCCCTTTCCCTATCCATTTTCCCTAGACCTAATTTCACTTCTGATTCCCTTCTACCTCATCCCTAGGGTTTCCAAACTATTAAGCTTAAGATGACTAAAGAGTATGACAAAGATATCAATGATGAATAAACACCAAAGAGAGGTGATCATAAAGGAGGGAATATTAATAGATTTGAACCCATGAACACAAAGGAACTCATGGCCTCTCCTCTTACTGTGACATGTTTCAAACATGTGGGTTGCTTTCAATTTTGCGAGAAGGTACAACAAATCCAAAATCATCCTTTATTAACTAGGTTTTTCACCACCAACCTTCATGATAGATAGGTTACACTTGTTGGAGTCAATTTTACCATGTCCTCTAATGCCATTGAAGATGATACAAGGATCCCTAATGTGGGAGAAAAATGGTTTAAAATGGTGAATCTTGATCTGAGCTATTATGAACCATAACTTAAACCCAGATATAAGGATGATAAGAAAATTATTTTCCCTTTCTCTCACCTCCTTGACCGGTATGCCCCTATGATGAAAATAATAATGAAGTATTTCACTTGTGAGGGAAGGTTTTCTCGACTCTATTCATACCATATCCGACTCCTCATGCACTTCACTAAATTTAGAATGCTTCATATGCCTCACTATCTTCTCCAAAGAACTGACAAGATGGCATACATTGTACAAAAGAGGCAGTATAATCATCAAATGAACAGTTTGTTTCACCACTCCCTCATCAAGATGGTGGTCATGCATCAGCTAGAGAAGAATAAAATTTCTTGGGACACTTTCATTGCAAATGAAATCTTTACTTCTCCACATAGTCATCATGAGCAGAGTATCCCTTCTTCATCTCATCCTCCCATACCTACTTCTCCATCTCAACCTGCTTCTCATACTTCATCACCTAGTCATATCCATTCACCTCATGTTGACCCTAGTTCTTCACCTCTCCATAACATTTCACCATCACCACATAATGATACTGAGGCAGTTTAGGCTAATGTAACTGAGGTTGAGCCATTTCCCAAGACCTGTTTGAGAGGCCACACACATGTGTTTGATTCACTAGAAGTGGATGGGGCCATGCCTTCTTCATTAGCAAGACAGTTAGTCAAGGGAAGGAAAAAGGCTACAGAGCCTATCATTAAAAACATGACGAAAAAAATGAAACTGAGCAGGAGTTTCAGCTGATTGATATTGATGAAGAGAATGAGGATAGAATCACCCATGCATTAATCAGAATAAAAGAGGAAAATATTAATGAACTACAAGCTAATATTGATAGAGGACAATATGTGATTGGTTTTCTTGAGCAATAAAATCTACAACTGAAGACCAAGAAGATTGTTAGTGAGGTAAAGATCATCAGACTCAAAAAGAGGCAGGGAAGGCTAAGGCCTTGTTGGAAGATAGCTTGGACAGATTTGGTGATCTTGATAATGAGGAGGATCAGCCTCCTAGACAGAGACGAAAGAAAATTGGGCTTAAGAGAGCTCTATCCTGTGAGAGACAGAAATAAGATGAGTTGGCAGAGAAGCTCACTCCAAGTGAGTTGCTTGCCCTTGAAATAACTAATGATAGAGAATCATGGTTTGATAGAGCCAATTTAAATCTAGAGAATCTATTGAAGAAGGCCACAAAAGATAATAAAATTTAGAGGAAGATGGCAAAGCACTATGCCATGAGGAACAAGATTGCAAGGGCTAAACTCAAACATGCCCATGCAAAAATTCAAGCTTTGACCGAAGAAAAGGAGAAGGAGAATTTAGATATACTTGTTGAGGTGTCTCTTCATGCCTCAAACCCTTAATCAGTAGGTGACCTCACATTTTTGACAAATTTTAGCACATTTGGCACTTTGGTTGTTGTGAAACCAGATCCAAAAATATAAGAAAAGAGAGATCAACGCCTTAGAAATCAGCCACTTCGAGGGGGAAAGCTCCAATACATTACATAAATGAATAATTGTTGGATGATACAAATGAAAAAACCTCCTTTCTATATATAGGATTCCATGGGGGCATAATTTAATCCTAGTGGGGCCACAATGTAATCCTAGCCAACCTAACGATAATAATTTAAGGGTAAAATAATAACAATATAGGGGTTACAGGGGTACAACAATAAAAATAAGGGGGTTACACTAACAACAGTAAGGGACTATACTAGTAATATAGGGACCTAACATGATCCTCTAATTCAAAAATGTGTTGTCCTCAACACTTGAGTAGCTCGGGGTGTTTTTGTATAAAATTCTCATCCTCCCATGTAGAATCTTTAGTTGGTAAGTTCTTCCATTTGATGAGATACTCTAAAATTGATCTATTTCGTAGTTGTCAAGTTCTTGTTTGTATGATTGTTTTAGGTTCCAATATGGTTTTTCCTTCCTCATCAAGTTCCAGCAATATTGTTTGAACTGGAAGTTTTTCCACTCTAACCTTTTTTAAGCATGAGACATGGAAAACTGGATGCACTTGCGAAGAAGCAGGAAGCTCCAATTTGTATGCCATAGTACCAATATTTTTCAAAAATTTGTAAGGACCATAGTACTTCAGAAATAATTTATTATCCTTTTTAGCATGATTGAGGGACATTTGTTTGTATGGTTGTAGCTGTAAAAATACCCAGTCTCTCACATCAAAAATTCTCTCAATGTGATGTTGATCTGGATGTTGTTTCAGTCGCTTTTGTGCCGAATTTAGGTTATCCTTTAAGAGTTGGATAACTTCTTGTTGATTATCGAGGTAATGCTCCATTGCTTGAACCCTAGCATTTTACCTTAAATAAGATGTGATGGATGATGGATGATATCCATAAAGTGCCATAAATGGGGTCATTTTTGTTGTAGTATGGAAGGAAGTGTTATACCACCATTTAGCGAGAGGTAAGCACTTGACCCATTGTGCTTGCTTATCAGATACAAAACAACGAATATATCCTTCCAAACATTTATTCACTATCTCTGTTGGACCATCGGATTGAGGATGATAAGATGAGATATGAGCTAGTTGAGTACCCAAACAAGAAAATAATTTCATCCAAAAATTTCCTATAAAAATGGGATCTCAGTTTTGAATTGTTTCCATAAATGCAGTAGCAACTGTACTCGCTTTAAATGGATGAAATAATTCAAAAAAGTGTGCATAATTTCTAGGTCTATCAAGTACCAACATGATGAGACTCCTTCCTTTGTACTTACGTAAACCTGTGATAAAATACACTGAAATCTCCTCCCAATGTTGACTTGGAATGGATAAAGGTTGTAGAAGACTCAGGCTCTTAATTTCCTCAAATTTATTTTGCTGGCAGACAAAACATTCCGCCACAAAATTTTGAGCATCAGAATTAATGCCACCCAAAAAAATTCTTTCTTAACCCTATGGTAAGTTTTTAAAAATCCTGAGTGTCCTCCTAAAGGAGAAGTGTGCAATTCCAAAAGAATATTTTGTTTTAGTTGGAAATTCTTGCAAATATATAAGCGATCTTTGTACCATAAGGAATCATTTTTCCAACTAAATGTATTAGATTTACTAGGATCTTCTTCAAAATTTTGAATGAGAGTCCACACTTCTTCATCCTTCTTCCATTCATCCCTTGCTTCGGTTATCCAATCTGGTTGGATAATTGAAATGGCACAAAGAAATGCTTCCACCTCTTCATCCTTTCTTGAGAGTGCATCTACAATAAAATTTAGCTTCCCTTTTTTGTAGATGATTTCAAAGTCATAACCCAACATCTTTGTGACCCATTTTTGCTGCTCTTTTGAATATATTCTTTGTTCCAAAAAGTGTTTAAGACTATCATGACCAATTTTTACCTTGAAGTGTCTTCCCATTAGGTAAGGTCTCCATTTATTTAGTGCATGTAGTATTGCCAACATTTCCTTCTCATAAATAGCCTTTTGTAAATACTTTCCTTTGAAAGAATGACTTTCAAAAGCAATGGTTATTCCTTCTTGCATTAAAATAGCACCAATTCCATTTCCCGAGGCATCACATTCCACAATAAAGGTTTTTGTGAAGTTCGACATAGCTAAGACTGGTGCTAGGAACATTGCCTCTTTAAGATGTTTAAAGGCCTTATTTGCTTCATGAGTCCATGAAAATGCATCTTTCTTCAATAATGTTGTTAGAGGTGCTGCTATTCTCCCATAATTCTTAACAAACTTGTGATAATACCTCGTTAATCCGAGAAATCTGCACAACTCCTTTATGGTTGTGGGGACTTTCCATTCCGTAATGGCTTTAATTTTGTTAGGGTCTACCTTAACACCCTCATGAGATAAAATATGACCCATATATTGCACCTCTTGTACTCCAAAGAAACATTTGGATTTTTTTGAATATAATTTTTTCTCCTCCAATAGTTTGAGCACCCTGTCAACATGTTGAACATGATCCTTCCAAGACTTGCTGTAGATTAGTATATCGTCAAAAAATACTAGCACAAATTTTCTAAGGAAGGGTTTTAAATTGGAATTCATCAACCCTTGAAATGTAGAAGGTCCATTGGTAAGGCCAGAAGGCATGACCAAAAATTCATAATGACCCTCATGAGTTCGAATTTTTGTTTTCGGAATATCTTCGGTCTTCATTCTAATTTGATGATATCCTGAACAAAGATCCAACTTGGTGAAATAAATGGCTCCATGTAATTCATCTAATAATTCATCAATCACAGGAATGGGAAATTTATCTTTAATAGTGAGCTTATTGAGATCCCTATATTCCGGATACATGTGCCATGATCCATCTCTATTGTGCACCAATACTACTGGAGCAGAGAAAGGAATTTGACTAGGTTGAATTATAATAGCCTCTAACATTTCTGGAATCATACATTCAATTTCATTATTTTGGACATAAGGATATATCTAAGGCTTGATGTTTGGAGAAAAAATTCCTGGAATCAAATGAATAGCATGATCATGATCACGAATAGGTGCGAGTCCTTTGGGAGTATCAAACACCTTGGAATGATTGTCCAAGAAGTTTTGGAGATCTAGAAAAATAGATGATTTTGATGTTGAAACTTCTAGTGAGCATAATTGTGCAATTACACCCTATTTTTCTTTCTTCATAAGCTTTTTCATGACATTAGAGCTTATTATCTTTCATGGCTTCTCTGCGATACCCCGTAATTTGATTTCCATTCATTCCGAAGAAAATATCAAGAAAATTTCTTGAAAATTAAAAGCTACCATCCCAAGGATTGTAACCTTTGTACTCCTAGTACAACATCAACACCTCCCATTGGGATGGAAAGAATTGGACTATTCAATACATATTCCCCCATGGCTAGCTTGATATTATGGCATTTTCTAGAGAAATTTATAGTTCCTCTATTTGCAACCATCACTTGACATTCTGGTGTTGGGTATAGGAAAAAATTCAATTCCTTGGCTACATTGAAATGAATAAAATTATGGGTACTACCCGAATATATCAAAACTATTACCTTTTTCTTCTTGATATTTCCTTCTATCTTGAGAGTTTGAGGGGTGGTAATTCCTGTCAATGCATTACATGATATGGTCGAACTAATTTCTTCTTCTTCTAGGGTTTCTTCTTGGTGTATATCCTCTAGTTTTTAAGTTTCTTCTTCATTTTCCTCCTCCTCTTCAAAATCTATGTAAAATAATTTCTTCTCAGCACACTTATGACCTTTAGTGTATCTGTTATCACAACTGTAGCAAAGCACTTTTGCTCTTTTTTCTTCCAATTTTTGTGGTCACAACCATGTAGGCAGTGGAAGTCTAGGAGCAGCAACACTTCCATCTCTATAGATGTGAGTTGTAAGTTTCCTTGTTGCCATAATTTTACATTCAATTTTTCTTGCCAACCTGAATACCTTCTCCAATGAATCAGGTTCCCAAACGCGAACTTCATGTTCGATGTTATCCTTTAAAGTCCCTATGAAGACATCAATCCTATGTTCCTTTGGAATATCAGTTACACTTATATTAAATTTTTGGAAGTCCTCAATGTGCTACGCCACTGAACCCTTTTTCTTGAGATTTATCAATTGGCTAAAGAAGGTGTTTCTCTTTGTATCGTCATAATTTGCTATCATTTCCTCCGTAAAAATTGACCAAGTGACAATTTTTTTAAGGGAGCAAAGCCATCGACACCATAAAAATGTATTTTGTTTAAATGTAAAGTTGCAATGTATATGTTTTGTGTGATTTTCACATTATTGAGATCAAAATATTGCTCTATTTGTAATCTCCATGTTACGAGATCCTTGCCATCAAACTTCCTCATTTCCATATTTGGAATATGGTGGTTCTTAAATCCAACATTAGAGTTTATGAAATCATGATTAAAATCTATTTTGTTCTCATCATGAGTTTCCTCTACTATCGTTTTGCCATTAGGAACCATTTCTTGTATCAACTTTGTCAAACCTTCCATGAATGCTTTTAGATCATTCTTCATGTTTTCCATATTGTCTTTCAATTTTTCTTCCATGTCCTCCATCTTAGCTTCCATGCCATCCATCTTAGCTTCCATGCCTTTCTTCAAACCATCCATATTATTATTCAAACCATCCATCTTCGCTTCCATTCCTTTCTTCAAAACCTTCATTTCATTTTTTGCTGCTCTTTGCGAGAGAGAAATTTGGTGCACTTGCTCTTTTAATTTTGATAGATCGTGTTGCAATTCTTCATCTTCATGAGTCATAGTAGAGTATTCTGAGGGCTTAATGGGTGTTGAATTATTTTTAGGAGGCATTTCAGAACCCAGTACTAAAATATATGCTCAATAGGCCCTTAGAATCACTTCAAACTGATTTTTTACACAAGACTTATGCAATTTGGAAAAAAATACACACCATTTTCTTGGTTTTTAGGAGCTCGATATTGAAACTGAATTATCTATATGATTTCAGATCTTCAATATCTGAAATTTTTCCCTGAGGTAGACCTCTGAATCCTCTTTCGAATACCACCAGTCTGACCTAATTTGGATTCCTCAAGTCAAATTTATGTCCAATGTCCCATAATGACCTAATTATGGGCTAGTTCAGTAGAGAGAACTTGTACGACTTGCCAGATGTCACTGTTTCCTCTTTTGGCTCTAAAATTGTGAGACAGGAAACTAAATTCTATCTACTTGTGGCCACTCTTCGCTTCATTCAAATCCAATGCTCATGGAAATATTTATGAATATTTTCCCGCGATCACCTTTTTGAGATGAAATTCGAGAGCCTAAAAAATCCCTAACTTCTACAGATCATATCTCCAAAAATGTTGCAAACCAAGCTCTGAAATTTTGTGATGATGTTTATCAGTATTTTGGCTTAGCAGTCTAAAAATTTCAAGTTCTGAACCTTCGTATAAAAAAAATTATAGCGAAAATTCCACGATGACCTGTTTGGAGCAGCGAAATCCTAGAATCCAAAGCTCTGATACCAAATGTGCTGAAACCAGCTCCAAAAATAGAAGAAAAGAGAGATCAACACCTTAGAAATCAACCAATTTGAGGGGGAAACCTCCAATACATTACATAAATGAAAAATTCTTGGATTATACAAATGACAAAACCTCCTTTCTATATATAGGAGTCCATGGGGCCACATTGTAATCTTAGTGGGGCCACAATGTAATCCTAGCCGACCTAACAATAATAATTTAAGGGCACAATAATAACAATATGGGGTTTACAGGGGTACAAAAGTAACAATAATGGGGTTACACTAACAACAATAAGGGACTATAATAGTAATATAGGGACCTAACATTGGTGCAAATTTTGGTTTTTTGAGCAATTTGACACATAGAAATTTGGCTAAAAATGCAGCGCCCTTGGCACTGCACTTTTTCTTGGAGCATCCAAATGGGAAATGGTCAGCATCATCATGTTCATAATGATGATTACATCAACCTCAGAAATTTTTGGGAGATTTGGAGTAGAAATGGTCCCTCAAAAGTACAAAAAACCCCCTAATTTTCATGTTTCTGCTTCCTTTTTGACCTTGGCACTGTGCTAATACTAGTTTTTGGATAACTCAGTTTGGATAGGTAATATGGAAACCATTTTCGAAAGTTAAAGGATATTTAGAAACTAGACTCAGATACCTTTACAATGAGCTATCATGGAGCTGCTTTGGACAAGGGGAAGGCCTCCAAAAGTGGCTTACACAATAGGTCAATTTTTCTGTCATGGCGCTGCGCTAATGCCAGGAAATATACATTTTCACCAGTTTCATCGAATTTTGAGGTTTCACTCATGTTTAACTTTTTACTTGGGCAGATGAAGAATTTACTGATGTAAATGTTATATTCTACTTTTACCTAAGGTAGATACACTGTATAAGTCTTCTAGAGGTCAAAGGAATCAATTTCCTCTCTTTTAGAGGAAAATTGTTGAGTTTTCCTAGTCTTTAGATTATTGTTTGGGAGTAGGTGAAAATGATCCCTATCTCATGGATTCAACTCCCTGAGGCTAGGAAGAGTGGTTTGAGGTCTATTTAATGTATTTTCTCAGTCATTGTAATGGTTGGACTCACTTGGATATTTGGGAATTTGAAGAGACATATTTGTATCAGTTTGACTTGGACATTAATAGAAATTTGCAGCTATTTCTTTGGGATCCATGTGGTATGCAGTGTTTTACATAGTTTATTCTTTGTGATCATTTGTATTTATGTATTGTAGTTCGTAAACCATTTCATGTCTATGATATGCTTAATTTCAAGTTGAAAGGAAGAATTCATGTTCCATGCTCTGTTTTGGGGAATTTAGCATAATTTGTCTATTTTCTTCATTTTAGGGAGAATTAACTTTAGATTCTCTTCCTAACTCCTCACCAATCTATTCAGCTCACCATAATCATATTTTAATGTCAAACCATCTACTTACCTTGCCCCTTAGAACCCCTGCAAATGTTTAACTAATTTCCTTGCACTAAATGTTTGACTCCTTCTGATCCAACAAACCCTACACAATAAAAAATCAAAACCCTGAGCTACTATACCTAGCCTAAAATATTCTTTCCTTAGTGATCTTTACTTTGATCTATACCGAGTGAGCCCTCTCCTAGCCTAGTAGGGATACCTACTTGCCTAAGCGTGGTTTGAGGTTACCTTAGAATTGCCTCCCTTAGCTTTAGGTTCAATCTGAGTGATAACATTTTGGCAACTCCACTGGGAAGAAAACGTAAGATCAGATCAACCCCAGTAATAAATTTTCATTGAAATTATTAAACTTGTGGATGATAAGTTTAGAATTTATTCAAAGGCTGAATTGAAAAATTTGTAAAGTACATATTTATTTTTGAAATTGGACATACTGGCTTCCCGAAGATATACCAGATCCAACCCCGATCCAAATGCTCCTACTATTGTTAGTGATCCTCAGAACATTGGAAGAAAATCTTAGGCTGTTGTTGAGAATTCTAATTCAGTTGGAAATAAATCAGAAGGAAGTTCCATCCCCAGAGCTCATTCATTTCCCGAAGGGTTAGAAAAATTGGAAGATATTGAATTTGATATAAATTTTGAGCGAAGTTTATTCCGAAGTAAATATTTGAGTTGGATTTACCAGATAGTTGTTGATTCCTCTGTTTCCTTCCACAGTCATTTTGAAGATATGTTTTCACACTCTCAATTAGGGTTTCAATCAAGATCTCAATCAGGGACACAATTTTTACAATCTCTTAAATATTTGCGGAATTATTCCTCACAGGTAAGTGCTTGGCTGGCAAGAAGACTACAGATCTCAACCTCTTCTTCCATCAATTCATCTAATGTTACTCAGAATATCCCTATTCCTCCTCCTTCTTCTTCATCTACTATTCATACTACTCAGTCAGGGACAAGTCTTCCTTTGATTACATCAAGAATTCAAATCCCTGTGATAAGCCCTGTTATAAATCCTCCATCTCCATTCATCATGGCTGTAAGATATGTTCCCCTTGTTCTTTCTTGAAACTCGGGTCCTATGCCTGCATATTATCAAACTAAAATCCCCTTTTTTGACATTACTCGGCCTATGAAAGCTCAAAAACATGTAGATAAGATGAATGATTTCTTTTATCTTCATGAAATTGATATAGAGGATGTGAAGATGAGACTGTTTGCACAAAGCTTAGGAGGGGAAGTAAGAAAATTGTTCAGAGCTCTACCAGCATCCACTATTGACATCATAGAAGTTTTGCATCGTCAGTTTGTAGAAATATGGGAAGAAAAGAAGAATCCCCTTCAAATCATGTTTGAATATGAGAACATCAAAAGGAATGTTGGTGAATCTGTTCAAGATTATTGTGTGAGATTTTATGCAGTGTACAATGCTATTCTTGTAGACATGAAACCACTGGAGTGTATGGTTTTCGTAAAATTCCTGAATGGATTTGATGCTAATATGGCATATCAGTTGTGTGAACATGATCCTACAACTTTAGTAGATATGAAAAAGAATGTTGTAAGTGTGGAATCTAATTTGCTGGAAAAGAGAGAAAGCATGAAATCAAAAAAGAGGGTGACTATCAAAGAGGAGACCTCTACTTCTGAGGCAAAAATGGATTCATTACTCTAAACTGTGGAGAAAATGGTTGATCGATTATCTATCTCATATAGACCTGAACCACAGATCCAGAATCCAAATTTCAGACGGAAACAACCTCAGTTTAGTATCAAGCAGAGAGAGCAGAAAGCAGCTGACCAAACAACACAACAACAATAGTAGATTGAGACCCCGTTGTCGCAAAACTATGTCCAAGGAGTGGAAGAAGGGGAAGATGAAGATCGGGTGGTTGAAACAAATCATTTGTTTACAACATATGGCTTGCACATGTTCTTGACTGAATATGAGGAGTATACTGAAAATTTAGATTATCCAAAAGATGAATAATATATCTTAGAAAATGATGATGATTTGGAAAAACAGTCAGGTGATTGCCAGCGTGGATATATGAATGCTTTGAGTGCACAACCGAAACAATATTCTCTAAGGATAAGATATGTACATGTTAATACCATTCAGAAAAGGAAAGAGAAGTCAAAGAATGATCTTCTTAGTAATCAGAGAAAGGGTAAAGAACATCCAGATCAGAATCATAGTAACATCAACCAACCATCAACAAGCTCAGATACTAAAGAGAAAGACACTCATAAAAAGGATATAAGGGATCAAAATGATAGAATATATCTTGTCATCAAAGAGGTAGATAAAGCCACAGCTTTTAATTTAGAAAATGAAATAGCTAAATTGAAAGTGTCCATTCCTTTGACAGAACTAGTAGAATAGTCATTACACACATCATATGTCTAAAATGTTGCTAGTTGATCCTTTGTCCGATATGATTAATGTTGAATATGACCACCCTAAGCTCATTTTCGGTCTAGCTATAGATGGTAAATTAGAAGAGAGTGAGGTTCATCCTTTTTATTGGAGCCTAAGACTACATTAATACATACTTCATAATGCAATGCTTGATTCTGGGGCTTCTCACAGTCTGATGCCTAAGGCTATTTTGAAAAATATGGGCATGGATATCACCTGACTTTATCATGTTTTGTATTCATTTGATTCTAGTAGAGTTCATTGCATTGGTCTCATTAAAGATTTAGTGGTTTCTTTGAATCAAATCCTGGCCAAGAATGTTTTGATGGATGTGGTGGTGGCTGACATACCATCTCGTTTCGGCATACTAATCTCCAGATCTTTGGGAGGTAAACTCAAAGGTACTTTATAACTTGACTTCTATTATGCTACTATTCCTGTTTTCGGGAAATTGAGGAAATTGTACCAAGAAAAGAACATGAAATATATGATAACTAGTAAGGAGAAGTCTATCAATAATCCAATACAGGTTGTACATACAGACCTAGAATCTTTTATTCTGTACAATGCTAGTGATTTGAATAATGTAAATAATCAGCTAGTAGTGGTAGAAGATGTGATAGAAGTTTTAGAAATTTTTAGAGAAAATCTTGATAAAGAGAAAGAAATGGTAACTTCTTCTGAAAAGCCTCTTGAAAAATTACAAATCAGTGCAGCACAAAAAAATGAGTTGACTGGCCAAAATAAATCAAAACCAAAAGTTGAGTTTCAACATCTAGAAGATGAAGAGGGCTTATGGAGCATGTATTTTGATGGTGCTTTGGGTAAGGAAGGTGTAGGTATTGGTATTTAGATCCGAAGTCCTATTTGTAAATCTGGTGGAGTACCAAGTAATGTTAGAGAATTCTCTTATAAATTGGCATTTGACTATTATAATAATGAAGCAGAGTATGAAGCATTGATCACATGCCTCAAAATTTTGAAGAAACTTGGTGTAAAAATAATTTCTGTTTATGGTGATTCTGAGCTTGTCATAAAGCGGGTGAAAGGATAATATCAAGTAAAGCATTTGTGGATGGGAGCTTATAGAAATGTTGTCTTGGATGTCTTAAAAATGTTTCTTGAGTACACATTAATAGCAGTGCCAAGAACTCAGAACATCATTGCAGATTCTCTTGCTATGGTGGCAAGTAATCTCAAAATTACGATGAACTCCAGTAATCAATTTGAAATTCACGTCAAACATAGACCAAGTGTTCCTGATAATTTAAGGTACTAGAAAGTTTTATGGGATGATAAAGAAATTAATAGCTTTTTGGAAAATGAAGGAAAATTCAAAGATGCTTTTATTGATGATGTTTGTGATGTTGATGATCAAGACATAGAAGCCAATCAGATGAATGTTTTGCAGCTGAAAGGTAATATTATTCCTAGAGGTATGATACCTTTAGAAGATCTGTTCGATTAGGATGATGTGGCCAGAAGACCAAAATTGACTCCTACAGAGAAGGGTGTGGAAGATGTGAACATTAGAACAATAGAAAAGCCCAAAATGGTTAAATTTTCTAAGACATTACCTCCCGAGGCAAAAGATAAGTACATCAAATTGTTATCTAAATTTTCTGATATTTTTGCATGGGATTGTGTAGATTTGAAAGTTTGTGATAAGAATATTATTCAGCACACTATTCCCATCAAGCCAGATCAAAAACCTTTTAGACACAATTTGAGAAGGATAAACCCAAGATTGCTTCCATCCATCAAGAAAGAGGTAAACTGATTGTATAAATTATGCATCATTGTGCCAATTAGGTTTTTGATTGGATTTCAAATTTTGTGCCAGTAAGGAAAATGATTGGAGAGATAAGGTTATGCATAGATTTATGTAATTTGAATAAATTATCTTTAAAGGATAATTACTCCCTTCCTAAGATGGACCATGTTCTGCAAAGGGTAGTTGGAGCATCACAAATGTCACTACTTGATGGTTATTCAGGTTATTATCAGATTTTGGTCCATGAAGAAGACAAAGGTAAGACTGCTTTCACAACACCTTAGGGAACCTTCAATATGTTAAAATTCCATTCAGACTCAAGAATGCACGTGCTACTTTTGAACAGGCGATGGATATAGCTTTTAATAATGAGAAGGATGGTATCCTAGTAGTGTATCTAGATGATTTGACAGTGTTTTCTGGTTCTGATGATCATCATCTGTATCATTTGAGGATTATTTTTCAGAAAATGTAGGGATTTTAGGATTTATTTAAATCCAAAGAAGATTCTTCTTTCCATGGAGGAAGGCAAACTTCTTGGTCACATAATTTCCAAAGATGGTATTGGCATTGGTCCTTCAGAGTAGAAGCCATTTAGAAGATAGAATTTCCATGAAAGATAGAAGATGGTATTCTTATGCACATTTTTTCCTGATTTAGCTGAGCATTTGAGAGAAATGACTAATATGTTGAAGAAGGAAAGCAGCATAAGGTGGACCAATAATTCTATGAAATCTTTCAACTTGGTAAAGTTTGCTTTAAGCACGACCCCTATTTTGGTTAGTCCAGATTATACTAGTGATTTCATAATATTTTCATTTGCATCTGAGCATACCTTGGCTGCAGTTTTGATGCAAGATCAAGATCAGGTTGAACAACCTATTTCTTTCTTCAGTCGAGCCACTAGAGATGTTGCTCTTTGCTATAAAATTATTGAGAAACAAGCTTTAGCCCTAATCAAAGCCTTGAAATATTTTTGGATCTATATTCTACATTCACATACTATATCCTATGTTGCAAATGCAGCGGTAAAAAAATATTCTCACCCAGACTGATCCTGAAGGTAGGAGAGGTAGGTGGATAGCAACTATGCTATAATATGATCTCTAGATCAGGCCTACCAAACTGATCAAGGGGAAAGGGTTATCCAATCTGATGGTTGAATCCAAATGACATGCTCTAGATATAAACCTTATTGCAGCAATGTCAGAGGATGATGAAGATGGCACTCTAATATAGGTATCCGAAATGTTTCTTACTTCACCATGGTATTCTAATATAGTACATGTTCTTCAACACTTATGTCCTCTTCCTGGAATGTCAAAAAGTCAGGGTATGTCTTTGAAATTGAAATCTACTAACTACTGCATTCTAGGAGGTGCCCTTTACTGGAAAGATCCGAGAGGTTTTCTTTTGAATTGTCTGGTTGAAGACGAAGCTAAGCAGGTAATGGATGATTTTCATAGGGGAGATTTTGGAGGCCATTTGTTTTGAAAAACAACATCTAACAAATTGTTGAGAGTAGGGTATTATTGGCCAACTTTATTTTCTATTTTACACAAAATAGTCACAAACTATCATGAATGTCAGTTTTTCGAGGGAAAAAGGAAACTCCTTCCTCTTTCGCTGAAGCCTGTTGTATTAAATGCTTCTTTTCAATAGTGGGGACTTGATTTTATTGGGTAAATTCATCCCACATCATCAACATAGCACAGATGGATCCTAACAGCCACTGATTACTTCAGTAAATAGATTGAGGCTATTCCTACAAGGAAAGTTACAAACACAGTAATCATTCAATTTTTAGAATCCAATATTTTGTCTCGTTTTGGTCTTCCTCACAAGATTATTACAGATAATGCTACAACATTTAAGTCAAAGAAGATGATTGAGTTTTGTCACAAGTATAATATCAGATTGGGCCATTCCACCGCATATTATCCACAGGGCAATGGATTAGCTGAGTCCTCTAATAAATCTTTGGTGAATATCATTAAGAAACTGTTGGAGGAGAATAAGAAAAATTGGCATAGGAAGCTTACCAATGCTTTGTGGGAAGACCGAGTGAGCACCAAGAAGTCTATAGGTATGTCACCTTTTGAATATGTTTATGGTATAGATAGAGTGTTTCCTACATCACTTGTAGTCCTGGATATGAGATTATATTGCAAGAAGAAGATAGTGACGAAGATGATATGAAATGTTGAATTAATAAAATGATTCATCTTTAGCAAACAAGGGAGGAAGTTTCTCAGACTACTTCTAAGCTTCATGATAGAATCAAGAAGATTTATGATCGCAAGACTAAGGTAGATAAATTTCAACTTGAGGATGTAGTGCTGAGATGGGATGCAAGAAATGAAGATAAAGGTAATCACGTGAAGTTTTAAAATATTTGGAAGGGACCCTACAAGATCTTGTCTTATCGAGGACAATATTCCTATTTTCTAAAATAAATGAATGGATAGGAATGTTTAGGAGGACTAGTCAACGGTAGGCTCCTAAAACAATATTATTGCTGATACAACTACTGAGAGAATTTTTCACTTCCATTGTAAATACCAATTTATATTTTCTGCAAGGGTTGGGGTAGAAGGTCATATTGGCTTGGGGCTGAAGTGAAGGCTATAAATATTGTTGATTTTCTATTTTTTTCAAAGTATTGAGTTAGTCTTGTTGGTTTTAGAGTTAGTTTTGAGTCAATTCTCAGTCACTTTAAATGTTTTTTGAGTTAATCTGCAGTCTTTAGTTTTTATTTGACTGTATTATCCAATGGTTAGGGAATTGGTCTACGCTGTTCTTGACACCTCCATGGAGATGCCATCCCCAATAAGGCCAATGTTAGTGTTAGTATTTGCATACTTCCACCAGGGATCAAAACACATTTTCATGTGCATCTTAGGTGTCTCATACTCAATAAATTTTTCATCATTCAATTAGGTCATGACTTAAAATTGTTCCGTTGGTGGTTTTCCTTGTCAATAAACTCCACTATCTCTCCAAGATTCATATTTATGAGTCATTCCCATGTCCCCTTGAGCATAATAAAACTTATGGAAATGCTTTTGTTACTTGAAATTATTTTAAGTCAAAATCTCATTCAAACTCAGGTCAAGAAGCAGTCCCATTAGGTCATTAGGGTTTTGCACTTCTCAAGGTCATTCCTTCATTCAGATGAGGTTAGCACATATATGAGAGGGACTATTTAAGAAATTTGATTTCTAGATCATCATTATGTAAATATTATACTTTTTAAGTTTTATTTTTTAGTTTAATTACTTTTATATCATAATGTCATTTTGATAGAAAAGTCAAATATGTAATTTATATTTATTTTCCCAAATGTAATTTTATGTTATTATATGTAATAATTTCATCCCAAAGCTGTCAAATTAATTATGTCTGACCTGAAGTGGATGAAAAAGAGCCACACTTCATGTTGATCAAAGCGTGCAATTCCAAAAGCTAGAAAGAAAAATAATATCAGTGACAAAGAGGAAACTAAACATTAGAAAAGTGGGTAATTTGAAATAAATTTAAAATTCACTAAAGCTATAAAGCTCATCAAGAACCTCAAAAAACATCATTGTTGTCATTCAAACATAAAGCACCTTCAGCAAAGGAGAAAATCTGATTTTTGAGAAATTTGGGGAAAAATTGCTTGGCGCTCCGGTAATTTCTAGGCGCTGTGCTAATGCCCAGGAGCGTTGTGCTAATCCTTGAAAACCTAGTGAAAAATCGCTTGGCGCTGTGCTAATGCCCAACTTGGATTTTAATCCCTGAAATTCATTCAAAATTTCTCAACTCTTCACCAAAGTGCCATGCCTTCTTCATCAGCAAGGCAGGTAGACAAGGGCAAGGAAAAGACTATAGAGCCTATCATTGATAAACATGAGGACAAACATGAAACTGAGTAGGAGTTTCAGCTGATTGATATTGATGAGGAGAATGAGGATATAATTGCCAGTGCATTAATTAGAATCAAAGAGGAAAATATTAGTGAAATTCAAGATAATATTGATAGAGCACAATATGTGATTGGTTTTCTTGAGCAAGAGAATCAACAACTGAAGGCCAAGAAGATTGCCAGTGAGGTAAAGATCATCAAAGCTCAAAAAGAGGCAGGGAAGGCTAAGGCCTTGTTGGAAGAGACCTTGGACAGATTTGGTGAGCTTCATAATGAGGAGGATCAACCTCCTATAAAGAGACCGAATACAATTGGGCTTAAGAGAGCTCTAGCCTATGAGAGACAGAAAGAATATGAGTTCATAGAGCAGCTCACTCGAAGTGATATGCTTGCCATTGAGATCACTAATGATAGTGAATCATGGCTTGATATATCCAATTTATATCTGGATAATTTACTGAAGAAGGCCACAAAGGATAATGAAATTCAGAGGAATATGGCAAAGCACTATTCCATGAGGAACAAGATTGCAAGGGCTAAGCTCAAACATGCCCATGCAAAAATTGAATCTTTGACCGAACAAAAGGAGAATGAGAAGTTATATATACTTGTTAAGGTGTATCTTCATGCCTCAAAACCTTAATCAGCAAGTGACGTCACATTTTTGACGAATTTTGGGACATTTTGCACTTTTTTGAAAATTTTGGTTTTTTGAGCAATTTGGCACACAAAAATTTGGCTAAAACGCAACGCCTTTGGCACTGCGCTTTTTATTGGAGCATCCAAATGGAAAATGGTTAGCATCCTCATGTTCATAATGATAATTCATCAACCTCAGCAATTTTCAGGAGATTTGGAGCGGAACTGGTCCCTCAAAAGTACAAAAAACCTCCTAATTTTCATGTTTCTGCCTCCTTTTTGACCTTGGCGCTGCGCTAATACCCGTTTTGGGAGAACTCGGTTTTTATAGGGATTATGGGCACCATTTTGGAAAGTGAAATCATATTTGGAAATGAGACTCAGATACATTTCCAATGAGCTATCATGGAGCAGATTTAGACAAGGGGAAGGCCTCCAAAAGTGGCTCACAATACAAGCCATTTTTTTTTTCATGGCGCCGCGCTAATGCCAGGAAATTTACATTTTCACTAGTTTCATCAAATTTTGAAGTTTCACTCCTGTTTAAATTTTTACTTGGGTAGATGAAGAATTTACTGATGTAAATTTCATATTTTACTTTTACCTAAGGTAGATACATTGGGTAAGTCTTCTAGAGGTCAAAGGAATCAGTTTCCTCTCTTTTAGAGGAAAATTGTTGAGTTTTCCTATTCTTCAGATTCTTGTTTGTGAGTAGGTGAAATTGATCCATATCTCATGGATTTGACTCCCTGAGGCTAGGGAGAGTGGTTTGAGGTATATTTAATGTATTTTCTCTGTCATTTTTAATGGTTGGACTCACTTGGAGCTTTGGGCATTTTAAGAGACATATTTGTATCAGTTTGGCTTGGACATTAATAGAAATTTGCAACTATTTCTTTGGAATCCAGCTGGTATGAAGTATTTGACATATTTTATTCTTTTTGATCATTTTTATGAATGTATTGTAGCTCATAAACCATTCTCATGTCTATGATATGCTTAATTTCAAGTTGAAAGGAAGAATTCATATTTCATGCTCTGTTTTGGGGAATTTGTCTATTTTCTTCAGTTTATGGAGAATTCATTTCAGATACTCTTCCTAACTCCTCAACAGTCTATTCACCTCACCATAGTCATATTTTAATGTAAAAACTTCTAATTACCTTGCCCCTTATAACCCCTGCAAATTTTGACCTAATTTCCTTGCCCTAGCTGTTTGACTCCTTCTGATCCAACAAACCCTACACAATCAAAACCCTGAGCTACTATACCTAGCCTAAAATATTATTTCCTTAGTCATCTTGACTGTGATCTATACAGAGAAAGCCCTCTCCTAGCCTAGTAGGGCTAGATACTTGGGTAAGCGTGGTTTGAGGTTACTTCAGAATTGCCTCTCTCAAATTGAGGTTCAATCTGAGTGATAACAGTATGCAGCAAAGAAAGGCATGTTCATTTGGGTTGTCCATAAGAGAGTTTGGCCATCACATGACATCTCCCATTTTTATATGTTTTGTATTGTTTGTAATATGGCACAATACTCTCATGATGTTTGATAATTGAGCTTTCTTGTATTGGGTTGGTATGCCATTCTATATGTCCTTCATTATGTTGTTGTTACTCCATGATTCACATGATGATGTGAAGAGGCAAAAAAATCTCTTGTTTTTTTGGTTTCTTTTGGGGGAGTTTGGCTTGTCCATCTTACATGGAGGAGATGGAGGATGGCAGCAAGAGACCGTGACTCTGATGGTTACTATTGGGAGAATATGGTTTGACACTTTGGTCTACCCATATGTCTCTATTTCTTCTTTTGCATAATGTTGGAACGATGATTGGAATGAACAAGGCTAATAAGGTTAGAGATGTTGGAAATGTTGTCATTGATGGTAAAGGAGATGGCAAAGGAGGCAGCATAGAAGCAGAGAGACAACAAAAGAAGATTGTTGAAAGGCAAAGAGAGCAAAAGAGGTAGAGTAGTAGCAGAGAGGCAGCAGAGATCCAAAGAGGATGTAGAGGGTCAAGAAGTTGGAAAATAGGGCCATTTGAAGCAGCCCAGGTTGCAGAATATGTAGAGAATACAGAGAAACGGTCAGAGAGGATCGAGCAGCAGAGACAAGATGCAGAGAATATAGAGAAACTATAGAGAGGGTCGAGAAGCAGAGGCAGGTTGCAGAGAATATAGAGAAACGGTCCTACACTAACAGGCACTACCTGTTTAAAAAGGTTATTGGTGTTTGGAAACGCAGTGGTGATGAAGCAAGGATGAACAAATGAGAACGAGCGAGCAAATAATAACAAAAGAATCGAATGAAATCGAAGTTAAAGAGGCGAATGGAAACACTGTTCAAATATTGGAAATGGTTTTCTGAAACCAATACAACCCATATCATGCCGCTTTTGGTCTGGAATGAAACCATTTCTAGAAAAATGCGATCCAGTATAAACTTGCCACATTAGCTACCCAAAACTGTTCATATCGTGTTCTTTTGCAACGCTAATCTCCTGTCATGGAAATTACGCGATATCATTGAGGGTCGTCTGATCTGGAGGCTGGTAGATCAAATGAAAAAATGCACAATGAGTTGCTCTAGAGATAAGTCAAGGTATGGCCCATTTGTTTTATGATGAAAACCGCTCATTTAACAAGTCTTGATGTGTGGGGCTGTGGCGATGCATTAAAATTTTTGCGTTGGTAGTGAGTTTTAATGTAGGTGGGGTTTACTATAATGTCACAACAGAGGCTGTAATATATGATGCACGATGTATAAAGGTATGGAACAATTCTCTAGCCCCGAGTGTAGCTACATGGTGTTTTTTTTTAGTTTAATATATAGTCTGAAAGTAAGCTACAACACACGTTAATATATGTGGTGAGCACAAAGTTATACTTTAGGCTTAATGTAAAGTCGAGCCTCAATATAGATCAAATACACAGTAAAAGAAACCCATGTATATGTATGTTTGGAATGGTTTGTTAATCAAGGAAAAGGGTGCACCATCGGAATATAAGTATAGTTAAATGCACGTGGATGAACCGTTATGTGGATGAATTATGGTTGCTGCGGTCGAGTATTGTTGTATTAAGAACTGGGTTCTTAACCAAGGTTAATTAGTTAACACAACAATATATATATATATATATATATATATATATTGTTTGACATGCGTTGAATAGAGTTGGGGGCCCAAAAGTCCCTATTGATATATGCAACAGCATGTTGGTTTAACAAAGTCGAACAATAAACTTTAACCATTGAATATGTGGGGCCAAGGGAAAGAATAAAGACCGGACCCGAAAGGTTATAGAGTGAGTAAATGATCCATCGGATCCGTAGAACTCAATTGCATCGGCAGAGAACAAGAGACGCGGAGAGGCGAACATATTGGAAATTGAGATTGCGATCGAGCGATTCAATCACAACCATCCATTTCCAACTAATCTAGCCATTGGATCTATCGCATCAAATAATTCCAATCGCATCAATGCAACTGAAGTGCGAATGAACAAATTGTTGAATATTTCGATTGCGATGGTGCGATCCAATCGCAACCATTGGATCATTGAAGATAGCAACCGTTGGATCTAAAGGAAGTCAAAGTGGGGTCTACAATGACCCATCGCATCGGCGGAGATTCAAACACATAAATTTAAGATTTTCCTTTGTTAAAACCCTTCGACAGGTAAAATAAATTATAACACAGAACATTGAAATGACAAAACATTACATGGTGGGGAATTTGCTAATCGCATCGATGGAAATCAAATGACCAAGTCACAAGAGCATTATGAATGTTGTGATTGCGATTGAAATAAATGAGGCGGAGTATAGCTAGTATGTGTGCTCCATTCAAAAGAAAATATTAATACAGGTTTACTCCGAGTTTTTAAACCAAAGCTGAAGAGTTAAAGGAAAGAAAAGTGGAAAATATATATATCTAAAACGATATACACATATTTACATATGTGAACAGTGAATCATCACATCGGAGTGAAAACATAGCATCAGAACATACAATTGGAAGTTGATATTGCGATTAATCGCAATCGGAAGTATTCAAGAGGTGATTCATCGCATTGCAGAATAGAGCAAGTTCGGCGAGTGGGCCCGAAAGGGTATTTTATGTATTAAAATGATCTATTATCATTATATCTCCGAAATTTATTTGAGTTATATAACGCAACAATTTTATATGAAGTAGTTACACAACGGTAGTGAACAGGAGAGCATATAGAGAAGAAAAATACAAAGACAGCTACAGAAGAGACAAACACGCAGTGATCCAAAAGGCTGAATGGGCTGATTTGTAATCCATATTGTAACTACATGTAAATTTTTTTAATTGGTTTATATTTTTTGTGATGCATTGGAAAGTCTCTGTAGGAAACAAAACTCCACTATAAAACTGAAATTTGTACAAATTGCTGTAGTTTTTTCCAAATGAGCTGGACAAAGAAATGAGAAGGTAGAAGGCAAAGAGTCAAGGCTATTCACTTCAAATTCTTTGTGGAATACGAAAAGTTATGAGGGAAACTGTATAAATGATATCCCATTGATATGCATAGAGAGGTTAGAGAATGCAGAATTGAGGCAGAGAAGATAAGAAGGAGGAGCAGAAGGAGATGCTGTGAAAAATCAGAGATGATTAAGACATATTTGAAGACTGGAGAACAACAAAAATAAGGTACATAATAGAGCTGATAACCAAACGTCAATTAGCAAATGTTTTCTTTTGATAGAGTGAGGAAGTTGGAGCTTCCCTATCAAGTTGTAGCTTGATAGATGTCAGTTTTAGCTGACGAAGGTTGGAGCCTCCTATATGTTGGTGCCTACAGAAAATTGATGGGAGTTGGAGCTTCCTTGCAAGTTGTAGCTTGCAGAATTGAGGTTGGAGCCTCTTGTGGGTTGGTGTCTACAAAAAATCGGTGGTGAGAGGGAGTTGGAGCTTGCCTTTGCATCACAACAATAATAAGATGTGGTTTTCTCCCTTTATGGGTTTCCACTTATATCTGTTGTCTCTATGTGTTGATATGATCTATTCAATATGATTAATACTTGCTGCTCTCATAAAAAGTTTGCTGTCACATTATCTTAATACTAGCTACTCACATATTAAGATTGTTCACACATGAATTTGATCATGAAATTAAGTTGTAGATAAGCTTAATGAAAAATTTTAAAAGCTCATGAATGTGTTAAACTGATTCACCCCCTCCCCCCTCTCAGCTTAAATAAGGGTTCAAAAATTGGTATCGGAGCCGGTTCCTTTTGTATCAATTTAACAACTGAAAGGAGATCTTAGGTCCCCAGGATGGCTAGTCAAGAAGGAAGCTTAACCAATAAATCCTCTTTTTTCATCAATGCTAATTATGCCTTCTGGAAAATTAGAATGAGAGCATACATAATGTCTCTAGGAATAGAAGTTTGGGTGGCTGTGGAATTTGGATATGCCCCAAAGGCAACTCACTCAGAAAAGGAATCCAAACAAGATTTTGTAGCTAATGCAAAGGCCATGAATGCAATCTTAAATGGACCGTGTGAGGTAGAATTTATCAAATTAATGCATAGGAAGACTGCCAAAGAGATGTGGGATACTCTAGAGAACATCCATGAGGGAGACAAGAAGGTGAAGGTATCCAAACTTCAAGTCTATAGAGCCTAGTTTGAAAATTTAAAAATGAATGATGATGAAGACATTGCCAACTTCTTTTTAAGGGTTGTAGAAATAGTGAATAACATGAAAGCTATAGGAGAAACAATAAAAGAAGTTGTAATTGTTCAAAAGATTCTGAGATCTCTTCCATCTAGCTTTAACCCCAAGGTTTCTGCCATAGAAGAAACAACTGATTGGGAAACCTTAACCATGAACCAATTACTTGGAAATCTAATAGCCTATGAGATGAGACTGCCACAGAGGAAGTCAAATGTGAGGGAGGCAGCCTTTGAGATAGAGAAGAATAAAGAAGAAAAGGAAGATATATGATCTTGCTCTGATGAAGAAGAGGCCAAATTTGTCAGAAAATTGGACAAAGGCTCAGGTAAATATAAAGGTAAACTTCCATTTAAATGCTTTAACTGTGTAAGAGTTGGACACTATGCTGCTAAGTGTCCTCATAAGAAAACAAAGAATCAGACTCAGGAGCCAGAGAAAACCATATCAAAGAACTAGCAGAAAGGAAAGAAATTCAATAGAAAATATTTCTATGCTCAACAAGACAGCAGTGCGTCTGAAGAATCAGATGAACTCTCTAGTGAAGAAGGAACCTCTAAATTTATATTGATGGCCATAGAAGAGCTTGAAGGAATCCTTCTAGAAGATGAAGAAGAAAGTGAAGTTGATCTTGAGGGGGAGCTAAGAAGTGCCCTGGAGGAAATTGACAAACTCAAAATGAAGTGCAGAAAACATAAAGACATTCTCCTCAATTATGTAAGAGAAGAACAAAATTCAGAAGTTCTCATTCAGTTGAAAGTAGAGCTTGAAGAAGCCAAGAAGGTAGAAGACATTTTACTTAAGAAAATAAAGGATAAAATTCAGGAACAAGAGAAATTGGAAGAAGAAGTAGTATGATTGAGGAAGAAATTAGAAAATGCCCAAAGGAAAGTGTCAATAAATGCTTCTCAAATAACAAGCTCTGGTAAGTTGAATGAAATTCTGGATGCTCAAAGATCTCCTCTAATAAAAACTGGGATAGGCTATGAAGGAGAATCAAGTAAAGGAAAAGAAAAGGAAAACAAAAATATTATTTTTGTAAAAGCAGAGAAGGATGATGAAGCAGCTCAAATGATTCCTATAGAAGAAGAAAACTACAATGAAAGAGATAGAAATCAGAAGGAACCTCTAATGACAAAGAATGAAATAAATACTCAGCCAATAGAAAAAGGCTCATATACTCCTGAGTATGTCAAAGTTGGAAGCCATCAAAGGAGATTCTTCCCTCCTATGAAAAATGCCTCCTGTTATGCCTACCACAAGCTGGGACATATTGCTGCATATTGTCATACAAGGAGAATTAATTCAAACCAGCAAAGGATGCAAACAATGAAGAGATTATCTCAAGCAAACAAATGGAGAAGACAACCTTTCATCAAGTACGCAAATTATTTTTATGTATACTGTTTTTACTGTAAGGAATTTGGCCATAAAATCATATAATTCAAAAAATATGGACAAAGACTGATGTTCAAAACCTCAAGGAGGTTTATGAATCATGGAGAGTCTACTCGTACTCATAATTCTACTAAAGATATGATCAAATTCTGTGTATGCAATAAAGGTGGACATATATCTTCAAACTGTCCTCTCAGAGAATATGGTCCATCATCTCAGAAAAGGTACCAAACAAAAGGATGCTTGTAGTGGAAAAAGAAGGTAAATAAATGTGACCTGGCTCTAATGGCTCAAGGTCTAAACATCCAATGGTATTTAGACAGTGGATTCTCAAAGCATATGACTGGAGATAGAAGCAGGTTTATAACCTTTGATGACAAAAAATCTGGAAATGTTACTTTTGGCAATGATAAAGCAGGGAGAATCAAAGGAAAAGGCTCAGTCAGTCTGGATAATGGCAGAGGAAAGTCCCAAGATGTACTATTTGTGGATGGGCTGAAATAAAATATGTTGAGTGTTAGTCAAATGTGTGATAAAGGATGTGTAGTTCTGTTTAGAGCTCAAGACTGTGAAGTAAGATCAAGCACCACAGGAAAGACCCTGATCAAAGGTGTTCGAATAGAAAGTAATGTCTATGTAGTGAAGGAAATGAATGAAGCATGCCACCTTAGCAAACTTGAGGAGTCATGGTTGTGGCATAGAAGATTGCGACACCTTAACTTTGACCATATCATCAATCTGAACAAGAAGAAAGCGGTCAAAGATATGCCAGCAATAAAGAAGCCTTCTAATACCATATGTAAATCTTGCCAATTGGGAAAATAGACCCGCACATCCTTTAAGACCAAAAAGAGCTATCAATAAGTAGGCCACTTCAACTTGTACACATGGACCTGTGTGGACCCTCAAGAACTAAAACACCAAGTGGATAATCCTATTTCATGCTGATAATAGATGACTTTTGCATAATGAAATGGGTTGCATTTTTCAAATATAAATAGGAAGCACTTGAGAAATTCAAGATATTCAAGGCATTGGCAGAAAATCAAACAGGGTGAAAGCTATAGTGCATTAGATCAGAAAGAGGAGGTGAATTCACAGACTATGATTTTACAGACCTATGCAATGAATATAGAATAAAACAACAGTTTACAATTGCTGGGACACCTCAGTAGAATGGAGTGGCAGAGAGACAAAACAAGTCTGTACAACATATTGTGAGAGCCATGATGCAAGAAAGTAACATTCCTCAAAATTTCTGGGCAGAAGCAGTACACACAGTTGTGCATATTCTTAACAAAGCTCATTTAAGACCAAACAATGACAAGACTCCTTATGAACTATGGCATGGTAAACCAGCATCAATCAAGCACTTTAGAGTCTTTGGAAGAAACTGTTACATAAAGAATAATGATGAAAATCTGGGGAAGTTTGATGCAAGAGTAGATGAAGGAATATTTTTAGGATATGCATCCAAGAGTAAAGGTTACAGGTGTTACAATGAAACACTTCAAAAAATTGTGGAAAGCATTGATGTAAGATTTGATGAAGAACTACCAAACAAGACAAGAAGTATAGGTTGTAGCAATCCTCCAGAAGATCATGAAGAAGAGAACCAAGATGATGATGAAATAAGCAAGACAATAGAAGATACTGAACTGAACTCAAAAGGCCCCTCAAGATACACTCAAAAGAACCATCCAGAAGATCAAATCATTGGGGACAAGAGTGTAGGAGTCCAAACAAAAAGACAGCTAACTGAACAGACAGAAGAGGTATACCTAGCTATGTTATCACAAATAGAGCCAAAGAAGTTTGAATAAGCCAACATGGAAAAGTACTGGGTGAATGCTATGAATGAAGAATTGGACCAAATTGAGAAGAAAAATTCCTGGGAATTAGTTACAAGACCCACTGAGAAAAAATTCATAGGCTTAAAATGGGTATTCAAGAATAAGATGAATGAACAAGGACAGGTAATCAGAAATAAATCCAAACTTGTCTGCAAGGGATATTCACAAATTGAGGGTCTTGATTATGATGAAACAATTGCCCCTATAGCTAGAATGGAAGCTATCAGAATGTTTTTGGCCTTTGCATACTACCATGACTTCAAGGTATATCAAATGGATGTGAAATATGCCTTCCTGAATGGAGATCTAGAAGAAGAAGTCTACATGGAACAACCTGAAGGATTCTCATTATCAGATAAAGAAGACTATGTGTGCAGACTAAAGAAGGCCCTATATGGGTTGAAACAAGCTCCTCGTGCATGGTATTCAAGGCTAGACAATGTTGGTCACTTTAATTGTTTATTAATTTAAACAATTCAAGTGCTACATAAATTGTCAACCCAGGGAAGTCTATTTATTTAAAAGGCAATCACACACTGTATATTCTCAATCTCAAAAGCAAAGAATTTTTTTAGTAAGAATTACACTAATCACACATTTCTTTAACAAAACTGAAGTCTACTTGAGTTACAACAAAGACAATCCTTCTATTGCAGACTATCATTAAAATAATCCTAGATTACATTAAAAAGACAATGATCTAGGAAAGGAAATCTATCTACAAAAAAGTCCAATTATGCTATAACAGAGAACAGTACCCTATTCCCCAAGTAGGAATCTTCAACACCTATTTTTGATTACCAAGCTTTCACAAACTCATTCCATAAACAAGATTGCTAATTAAAATAATCTACAACTCTCAAGAATGAATTGTATGAAATCAATGCAACAAGTAATGGAAATAGAGCTTCAACAATAAACAACAGAATTCCAATACTGCATAAATAATTTCAGTAAATAGAGTTTAATCAAGGCATGAATGAAAAGAATAGTTAAAAAACTACAGGAACAAATGGGTGAATCTTGTGAAGAATGCAAGCCCTTTCCTTCTCAGAATATTCCCCAGAAGAAGGAATTAAAATGAAATGCTTAGAAAAAACTTTTATTCATCTGTTGAAGTAAACATATTATAAAAAGAGTGATGTTCCTTCTCTGTTCAGAATGAACCCCCCATAGTCTCTAACTATCCTCTAATGCTGATGTCTCCTCTTTTTAAAGAGGAGACATTTATTTCAATTGATTTACATTATAGAAATCCTATTTTTAACCCAATCTGATCTTCTATTCTGAAATAGGGCCTTTATGTTCTTCCATAGAAAAATGTTGTTACAATGGTTACGATGGTACTGGATTCATAGTGGTCCGTGTAACAACTTCCTTACTTTTCTTTTCTTGTTTCCGTCATGCTTGAAATGCTGCTTCAAAATTGCAAATCACAGGTTGTTTCAACAATGGGATTTGCATACCATGTTGATTGTTTCAACAACACGGTCTTCAGACAGCCATAATAGATTATCTGCAGTCTTCAAACTATGTCAGCAACTATATATCTTAGATTAATGATTAAATATGAAAGTAATGTAAAATTATATGTAAAACAAGTTAAACATATAGTAAAGAGAAGAATATTATATACCTTTGGAAAAATGGATGAAAGTAATAGTGTAAGCTTTAAATGTGGACTGGAAAAGAGTGGAATGATAACAAAATGTATGGTCAAAATGATACATTATGGGGTCCTAACATCCCCCCCAACTGAAACGGTTTCATGTCCTCAGGCAACTTTAGTCTGAGTTTGAGTTCGGATACTAGCTTTTGGCATGCAAATTACTTAGGCAGTAGCTATGGAAGGTGCTATCTGTTAAAGCTCTTAATACTTTCACATTTTGCAATATCTACCAAGCTGCTGCTTCATCCTTGTTAGCCAACCTATAATGAGCATGATATTCTTTTGTTGGCATCCATAAAATAGGAAAATGAAAGTGGTACCCTATCCACTTTTCAGCACATTGCTGAACACATCTGACGTAATTTGGTACTCTAGACAATGCAGTTTCAAGGTTAGTAGGGCTAAAAGGATTATACTCTTGCCTCTCCATAGAGGATTGTTTCCATAATGTATTGTTTTCTCTTAGAGCAGCACTTTCTTTGGCCCTGATGAATTGGTGACAATCATGGAGTACTGAAGCCTCTAATTGCTGTATGTGTTCAATCATCCCTAGCTTCTACAAAAATTGATGATATTCTGCCACAAAAATGGTAGGGTTTTGAGGTTCTAGCCTTATCCAGAGAAGGTGGTTGTCTTAATTGTGCCCAGTTACAAGAGAAGCAGTCTTCCATGTAATCTGATAAGCAAGGAAGGAGGCAAATGACCTGATCTCAATATCACCAACAAGAGGGTTGAGATTAATCTTTTTGTTTTTGGGGATAGCTTCATTGTGAAGGTACAACTCACATAGTCGGTGCTGATCACTGGTGGAAGCTTATGTAAATTTTTTCACAAACTATTTAGATGTAAGAACCTCATGGGGTCTTTCGTCTTTGACTGCTTTCAACTAAAAATAAACAAGGCGTTTTGAGAGAAATAAAGAATAGTTTAGAGATGGTTTCCTAGTGGCCAATAATTTTTGTACCAGTTGAAACATTAAGAGCAGTTTTCCTTTTAGCTCTTTATTCTCTTTCTTGTAAACTCTAAATTGCTGGAGTGTCTGCTCCCAGGTCTCCCAATGAGAATATATATGATTTTTCCAAACCAATTTGTGCTGCTGTAAGGTTTTATCTTGAGAAATAGCATACTGTTTCCTCCACTTTTTCATTATTTCCATGGTTCAATTTATGTTCCGGCATTGCGAGTGGTAGGCTGAGGTATAGTCTGAGTAGCAGAATCAGTTACAGTAGGGCAGGATACTTGTACCTTGACTTATTTTTCTAAAATTTTTGAAGGCCCTACTGGTTCTTGTGTAATAGTAGGTCATTCTTCTTTGACTGCAGAAGATGTAGATACTCCCGACATTGGAACTTCAACTATCTTATATCCTACTTGTTGATATATGTTTCCACATTGGTGGCACATATATTTTTTATATGGATCATTTTATGTATGCTTGTTTACCATGGATGCTGTATGGGCCAGGGTATGAAAATTTAGCTCCTTGTCAAAGGCTTCCCTTGCCCTTACCAATTCTTGCTTATACGCTTCTAATTCTGATTTTAAAAACTCATTTTCCTCTAAAAAGGAGACCATGGAAACTTGGCCTTGTGTATCACTTGCTTTCTCCAGAGTTGATTATTGTGTTTCAGCTGTAGTTGGTTCTTGTGTGACAGCTAGAGCTGGTTCCTTTGTGGCATCTACTGAATGAGTAGCATCTTGGATATCTAGTTTTTTTGAATCAACAGCTGGTTCTTGTGTTTCAGGTGCTGACTGAGTAGCTGGTTCTTCTAGAGTAGCTACTGACTGAGTAGCTGGCTCTTGTGGGACAACTACTTGTTCTATAGAAAATGATGTCATATTACCCTTGGCATCTGGTTCTTGTGTTTCAGTGCCACAGGGTGAGATAGGTAATAATTCCAGGGTTTGGAAGGGTGGTGATGAATGGAGTTTTAACAAAATGGCTGCGGGATCAGGGGTAATAGGAATGGTTTCTGATTCAATAGATGTCCTCATTCATCTCCTACGTAAGAAAGCAAAAAAAGTAGTAGTTTTCTTTTTGTTTTTATGAGAGGGTTTTTCCCTAGGAGAAGGGCTATCAGAGGAGGTAGCTGCTTTAGTTGCACCCATTGTTTTTCTTTTTGATAGGGAGGCGGTTGTGATTCACTTTTTTCTTTTACGAATAGAGGAAGATGGTGGTGTATCAGCCTGAGAGTCATCACTGGGAATATGGAAGGTAGGATTAGATGATTCTGCTAAGTGGTGAGATGGACTTGAAGACAGGTTAACTAGATTAGTTGGTTCTATGGATGGAATTTATGGAGGTTCAGGGATATTCTCTGGTTGCTACTCGTGGGAACTTTCAGGGATTTCCTGGGGGTTTTCAACAGCTTCTTGAGGAATTTCAGCAGCTTGCTCAAGAGGTAAAGGTAAGTTGTTTAAAGGAGGGTTTTGTTGAGAAAAGCCTCTCTCAATCAGTAGCTGAACAAGGTAGTGATAGGTGAGGGATAGGAGTGGGAATTTTTCCCGTCTACAATAATATGACATATTTCTAATGCATCCAAGTAAATAGTAAGGAATTTTCACTAGTCTACTGTGTCGTAAATGACTCATTAAGATGAAGTCATGCTGATATAATACCTGATAGAAACCTTCACAAGTGAGATAATGTTTGACAAATTAAACAACTTTCAGCCAGGGAGGAGGTAATGATTGAAGTCCAACACCCTGGCCTTTAAGCTCGATGTGTTCTCCTAGCAGAAGAAAGTCCTGTTGTGCATTCAGAATGATGTGCTCCGGACTAAGCCATCGATTACTAGTGACTGGCAGACTTGAAACTTATGCTATGTCACCCTCTGAAACTGGAATTTGGACTCCCTCGACAGTAGAATGGTCTTCCTGAAGATTTTGTGCAAATTCTAGGACCTGTTGTGGATCAAACTCTTGAAGTCTCTCAAAATATCCCACCTAGCCTGCCTGCTAAAAAATATGATAAGCGTCTACGAACAATTCAAGTAGAGCTATCGAGCCGGGCTCATGTCGAACAGCCGATCCTCCCATAGTTAACTAGCTTTGGTAAGATGCATATGCAAAAAGCGAAGTTACCGGACTTCGAACAAAGTAAACTTTGCGAATGAGAACATGGAGTAACGGTGAAGAGGAGAAGTAATGGGTGGGAAAAATGATGGTAATTGGCATGCTGTGAAATGCTGACATATAATTTTGATATCCCCCCCCAACTACGATGAAATGATGTTTTTAAATGTGTGGAGATTATGGTCATGATGAACAAAATCTTCTCTTTAAACCATCGTTTAATTGTATTTACATAAAATTTAAATACCTTATATTTACCTTTGATTTGTAGTTTGAAAAATATAGTGCTTTTTTATAATGGCTTAATAGTCATGGAAGAACTTTAGAAACTCTTTGAAACATGAGGGAGATCATATTAGAGGTCTTCTTGATCATAAGAAAAAGGCAGTGAATGGACAGGATTCACACAAGGAATAAGAGAAGTGAAAATGAAGGACTGATGGAGTTGCATCGTCATGTTTTTGGAAGAAGAAATGGTGTTTCAACAATGGTAAAATGAATGAAATACTGCTGAAAGTGGTGTTTCAAAAATGGAAAAATAGGGAAAGTGTTGCCGAGGAGTTATGTTTTAGTAGTGGAAAAATGGGGAAAATATTTGCTGAGAAATGGTATTTCAGTAATGAAGAATAGGGAAAATATTTGCTGAATAATGTTGTTTCAACAATGGGAAAAATGGGAAAAATAGGAAAAATGATATGAAAAGGGAAAAAGGAATGAAGGGAATGAATGATGAAATGTTACTGGAAGATGGGGAAATGAATTTAAGTGAGGGAAGCAAAGCTTCTCAAAATGAAGCTTGGATCTTCTTGTGGTGAAATTGTCCTTCCTTAGTAAGCCCTTCCTTAATCAAGAATCTGCAAAATAATCAATTGTAACATGCCAACCCTTGACAGGGATTATTAGTTTAATAAATCTAATCTAATACTAAAAATATAGTGCAGAAAAAAATTAAATGTAGTGAGAAGCATAAGACTCCCCTAGAAAAAGTTAATGTGCATCTGCCATGCAAGTGGCCTTAAAATATTCTTTAGAAATAGGGCACTGGTACAAATGAAGCGGATGACCATTTACTAATAGTGGTGTTTTAGAGTGATCAATTGTTAAGAGCCTTAATGCTCCATTGGGAAAAATAACATCTACTTCATAGGGTCCTAGCCATCTTGTACGTAGCTTCCCTTGAAAGTTTTCAAACCAAGAATCATACAATAAAGCCCAATTACCTTTTTGGAACTGCTTATTCTTGATGATTTTATCATGCCACTTTGTTCTTTTTTGTTGGATCATAGTTGTCTGATGAATGACATCTAATATTTTTTCATCCAGCTCAAGAAGCTACTGTAGCCTATCTGTCTGCACATCAGTCAAATCAAGGTTAACAGCTAAAGTAGTCCTTAAGGTTTTAATTTTAAATTCCATAGGAAAAACAACACTTTTACCATAAACCAATTCGTAGTTCGTATTTCTCCAGGTATTTATATAAGCCCATAGTGCTTCAGGGAGCTTTTGAGACCAATCCTTCCGGTTATCCTTCATTGTTTTGGTTAGAATGGCTTCTATTACTTTGTTTGTACTTTCCACCTGCCCATTGGCTTGGGGGTGGTATGATGTAGTCATTCTATGATGAATATGATATTTCTGAAGGGTGGCTTTGAAACCATGAGAATTGAAATGAGGTCCTCCATATATAACTAGCTCTCTAGGGACTCCAAATCTAACAAATATTTCTTCAAATAGGAAAGCTAGGACAACTTCTTCATTAGCTCTAAGAAGTGCTTTGGCCTCCACCCATTTATTCATATAATATGTGTAGACTAATATATAAAATCTTTGGTTGGATGGAGGATTAATGGGTCCTATAAAATCTAAGGCCCATCTTTCAAATGTTTCAAGTATTACCTGGGGTTTTAATGGCATTTCATCTCTATGATTAGGTTGACCCATTCTCTGACAGCTATCACAAGCCCGAACATATTTCTTTGCATCCTTAAAGAGTGAGGGCCAATAATAACCCATCCTAAGAATTTTATGTGCCATTGTTTTATCAGCAAAATGCCCTCCACAAGGGCCATCATGACAAGATTTTAGTATATCATACACCTCATCCTCTCTAATGCAACTCCGAATTTCATGATCAAGTCTTGTGTAGAAAAGACACCCACTTATCCAGCTATACCGATCACTTTGTTGAATGATTTTTCTTTTCTCTCGATGTGACAGGTGTGATGGTAACTTCCTTGCAACCAAATAATTGGCAATGTCTGCATACCATGGTGAATGAGCAGATACTGCAAATAAATAATCATCAGGAAAGGAATCATCTACTGGAATATTATCATCAGTTTTTAACTGTGAAAGGAAATCAGCAACAACATTTTCTTTACCTAGTCGATCTACAATTGTAATATCAAACTCTTGTAGTAATAATAACCATCTGGTAACTCGAGCATTTGTGACAGACTTGTTCATTAAATACTTAATAGTCGAGTGATCAGTATGGACAAAAGTAGAGTAACCAGTAATGTAATGTCGAAATTTATTAATGGCATAAATTACTGCTAAAAATTCCTTTTTGGTAACTATATAATTAAGCTCAACAAGGGTCATATTCTTACTGATAAAGTAGATAGCATAAGGAATATGGTTTTCCTCTTGTCCCAAGATAGCTCCAATTGCAGTATCTGAAGCATCAGAAGATATATGAAAGGGAAGTGACCAATCAGGTCCTCTCAAAACAAGAGTTGTGGATAACTGATGCTTGAGTTCTGCAAAGGCCTCTTGTAAAAGATTAATCCACTTAAATTCAACATTTTTCATAAGTAACACAAATAAAGAAGAATCTATTTTGGAAATTTTTTTAATAAATCTCCTGTAATATCCAGCATGTCCTAGGAAACTTCTCACATCAGTTTGTGTTTTAGGAATAGGAATATTCTAAATGACTTGTGTTTTGGATGGATCTACCTGAATTCCTTGAGATGAGATAAAATTTCCAAGCACTACTCCTTCACTCATCATCATATGACATTTTTTCAGTGCTTAAGGAGAGGTGAGCTTGTATACAACATTTAAGTACTTTCTCAAGATTCTGTAATGCATCTTCAAAAGACACACCATAAGGGGTAAAGTCATCCATAAATATTTCCATAGAGTCATTCAGCATATCGGAAAAGATTCCTATAACTGCCCTTTGAAAAGTTACTGGTGCATTACATAGTCCAAATGGAAGAAATCTATAGGAAAAATTTCCCCAAGGGCTATTAAAAGAGGTCTTATCGTGGTCTTGGGGTGCAATTCTAATTTGGTTATACCCACTAAATCCATCTATAAATGAGAAGAATTTCTTTCCTGGAAAACTATCCAACACCTGATCAATGAACGGTAAATGAAAGTGATCCTTTTGAGTGGCTTTATTTAAGGCTCTATAATCTACACACAATCTCCATTTCCCATTTTTCTTAGGGACTATTACCAATGGGGAAACCCATTCACTATCAGATATAGGGTAAATAAATCCTGCATTAAGCAATTTTTGAAGTTCCTCTTTAACAATTTCTCTTAAATTAGGGTTCATTCAGCTTTGGGGTTGACAGAATAGTTGACAACCTTCCTTAATATAAATCCGGTGAGTACATAATTTAGGGGAGATTCCCTTCATATCTATATATTCCCATGCGAATGCTTCCTTATTTTCAAGTAGTAACTTCTTTAACTGTTGTGTTTTAGCAACTTTCAGATCAGTATTTATGTTCAGTTTTTTTCCAGGTTCGATTTCTACTACTATGCTTTTAGAAGAGATCGTGGTTGATGTTTGAGGTAGATCTTTATATTTAAGCTTTTTCTGGGTATCTAACTCCAAAAGTGCAGCCAGTTGATTATGTGTTTCATAAATCACAGAGGAGGGTTCACAAATGAATTATTAATTACCTCATCCTCAATGGTATCTTTAAGGTTTAAAGCTTGTCTGATAGTCAAAATAGGTTGAATAGCGTTATCATCATAGTCCATCCATACAAAATTCTCATTTTTAATCATGGGTGTAGCATGAGGGTAGAGAGTAAGCTATTTAGTTTCATATCCATTGGAAATTGTCATTGAACTAGATCTGCAGCTGATAAATGCATCAGTTGTGGCTAACCAAGGCCTTTCCAGTATTAGAGGATGTCCTGCCAACTTTGTTTTAGTTTGTCACACAACAAAGTCAGCTGGGTAATTCCAGGACTCAACTGAGATGACTAAGTCTTCAAAAACTCCTTCTAGTTTGATTGTAGAATGGTCAGCTAACTCTAGAATGGTTGGTATATCTCTGATTATGTTCTTTAGCTGTAACAATTGTGAAGTTTTAAGAGACATAATGTTTATAGCAGCACCTAAATCTACCAGAACTTGAGGGATTATTTTTTTACCAATTTGGACTGTCACAGTAGTATGGTCGGGATCACCATATTTAACTGGAGGGGCTTTACCAGAAATTAATGCAGATAGATCACCCATAACATGAACTGTAAGAGGATCTTTAGCTTTCCTACCAGGTTTCTTAACACAAATATCTCTCATGGTTTTGGCATAAATTGATACATCTCTTAGTGCCTGTAAAAGTGGAATTTTAACATACAGATTCTGTAATTCCCCTAAAATATTAAAATCAGGTGGCTCAGGCATTCTAGTCAAAACTAAATGCTCAAGGAATGGTGGTTCTACTGTTTCAACACCCTTATTAGAGGGTGGTTGTACCTCTTTATGTGAATCATGTTTCTCAGTTTCTTCTTTATCAGAATCGGAAGAGGTAACATCATCAATAATGGGTTCAACTATTTTCCCAGATTGTAAATGAATGTCACTACATTGTGCGGGAAAACAGGAAATGTAGGCTATTTCTGAAAATCAATAACTTGCACAGCTTTATTATTGGGGTTAGTATTTGGTTGTATATGTAGCTGGGGTCTCATTTGATTATTTGGTGGAGCACTTGATGGTAGAGGAAGTGGTTGCTGAAATTGAAGAAATTGATTTGGAAATGGGAGTTGTTGACCCCTCCAATTTGAATTCCATTGATTAAAGTAAGATTGTTGTTGTGGAGGCCAACGAGTCCACATTCCAGGATCTATAAAGGGAGGGTTTGTTCATTGCATGGGTGGGTAATTCATTTGATTGAAGGCCGGGTATTGCATTTGGTTTAAGGGAGGGTAGTTTGCTTGAATAAAAGAAGGATAATTGTTCCAACGATTAGAAGATGTAAATGGCATAGTAGAGTTCATACCTTGTCCTCTTGGTTGCCATTTCCTTCTATGTTTCAGTAGATAGACTGCTTCAACTTCTTCCTCAGTTGGTTGCAATGCTGCTTTTATTCCTGGTAAAGAAGGGCATTGTTGTGTTTCATGATCTTTCCCACAAAGGGTGCAAATTGGTATCTTGTCCAATGGGCATTCCCTTAGTGGGTGTTTATCTTTGCATTTGGGGCAAAAGACAGCCAAATCTACTTTTGCTTCGGCTTGTTTCCTTTTAACCTGCAAGGTGTCAATCTGTGAAGCAAAATAACTTAACATTTCAGTTTTAAAATTTTCAAATAAATTACCTATTTTGGCTCTTGTTGCTCCTCCACTGGCTAATTTTTGAACTCTTGAATATGTGGTATATCTATTGTTTGACCTGTTCCTTGCAGCTCCTCTTGAACATATTTTACAGAGGTTAACAATTTCATCATATGACTCTTTAGATATATCCCCTTTACCAAGCATATTTGGCATGTCTAAACAGTCATCCCTCACCCCTTTCAGCAATATTGTTTTAAGAATATCCTTACTTACATCGGCATGATTGGATCTCTGCTGGTTGTATTGTAGCCTTTCCACAAATTCCTCCAAATTCTCGTCCTCATTTTGTACCATCTTAAATAGTTACTCTCTTTTTTCTCTTGTCTGGAAGTAGTCTTGATATTTAAGCAGAATTTTTTTTTTCATCTGTTCCCATGTTGTGATTAAATGGCCTCCAAGACTCGTGAACCACCTTAGTGCATTTCCCTTTAGTGTTGCTGGAAGAAGCTTCAACTTCTGGGAATTAGTAACATAATCATAACTTCTGCATAATATATCAAATTCAAAAATAAATTTGTTAGGATATTTAGAAGATAAACCATGGAAGTTAGGTAAGGCTGAAAGTGGGATATTTTTCATTTGAGTTGCTCCTCTAGGGAGATCACTAATAGGAAATCCCAAGGTAGAGAGAGAATTCTCATCTTTTCCCTCTCCTTCAGGATCTACTTGTCCTTCACCGAAGAATCCTTCATTTTTTCCTTCCATTGTTTGATCTCCTACTGCATTTTCTCGATCCTCAATGTTTTCTACTGGCTCTTCAATTTTTTCTGCTAGTTTTTCAACGTTTCCTGCTAATTCCTCAACGTTATCTGCTGGTTCTTCAATGCTTTCTAATGGCTCTTCAATGCTTTCTACTAGTTCTTCAATACTTGCTGTTGGTTCCTCTACGTTCTCAGGGCTCACAGCTTCTTCTATTTCATAATTCGATTGAGGGGAGTGTTGAGGCTTTGGCCTTCGAGAGCTTAATCTCTGAGAAGATTAAGCTTTTGATACGATCTCGTCAATAAAAGTCTTTCTTCCTCCCCTTCCTTTTCCCTTGCCACCTGTAGGGTTAGTTTTCTTATGGGTTCCGCGTCCTCTCATGCAATCTTCACATCTAAAAGAAAAACATCAATGCTTTTGAAATCTATAATTGCCCTCCCCGGCAACGACGCTAAAATGTTGGTCACTTTAATTGTTTATCAATTTAAACAAATCAAGTGCTACATAAATTGTCAACCCAGGGAAGTCTGTTTATTTCCAATGCAATCACACACTGTATATGGTTAATCTCAAAAGAAAATAAATGTTGTAGTAAGAATTACACTAATCACACCTTTCTTTAAAAAAACTGAAGTCTACTTGAGTCACAACAAAGACAATTCTTCTATTGCAGACTATCATTAAAAGAATCATGGATTACATTAAAAAGATAATGATCTAGGAAAGGAAATCAATCTGCAAAAAGGAAGACCAATTATGCTATAATAGAGAACAGTATCCTATTCCCCAAGTAGGAATCTTCAGCACCTATTTCTGATTACCAAGCTTTAACAAACTCATTCCATAAACAAGATTGCTAATTAAAATAATCCACAACTCTCATGAATGAATTGTATGAAATCAATGCAACAAGTAATGGAAACAGAGCTTTTGCAATAAACAATAGAATTCCAATACTGCACAAATAATTTCAGTAAACAGAGTTTAATCAAGGAATGAATGAAAATAACAGTTAACAAACTATAGGAACAAATGGGTGAATCTTGTGAAGAAGGCGGGCTCTTTTCTTCTCAAAATATTCCCAGAAGAAGGAATTAAAATGAAATGCTCAGAAAAAAAATTTATTCATCTGTCGAAAGAAACATATTACAAAAAGAGTCACGTTCATTCTCTATTAAGAATGAACCCCCCGTAGTCTCTAACTATCCTCTAATGCTGATGTTTCCTCTTTTTAAAGAGGAGACATCTATTACAATTGATTTACATTATAGAAATCCTATTTTGAACCCAATCTGATCTTCTATTCTGAAATAGGGCCTTTCTGTTCTTCCATAGAAAAATTTTGTTACAATGGTTACGATGGTACTGGCTTCAGAGTGGCCCGTGTAAAAGCTTCCTTGTATTTTCTTGTTGCCATCATGCTTGAAATTCTGCTTCAAAATCGCAAATCACGGGTTGTTTCAGTAACGGGATTTGCATACCATATTGACTGTTTCAGCAACGCGGTCTTCAAACATCCATAATATATTATCTATGGTCCTCAAACTGTATCAGCAACTATATATCTTTGATTAATGATTAAATATGAAAGTAATGTAAAATTATATGTAAAACAAGTTAAACATATAGTAAAGAGAAGAATATTATATACCTTTGGAAAAATGGATGAAATTAATAGTGTAAGCTTTAGATGTGGACTAGAAAAGAGTGGAATGATAACAAAATGTATGGTCAAAATGATACATTATGGGGTCCTAACAGACAAGTACTTGCAAAAACAAGGCTTTAAGAGAGGAAGAGTATACAACAATTTATACATAAAGGCCAATGAAAATGAACTCCTGATTATAGTAGTGTATGTAGATGACATCATGTTTGGAAGCAGCAAAGATGAGTTAGCAAAAGGATTTGTCGAAGAGATGAAATAAGAGTTTGAGATGTCTATGATTGGAGAGCTCACTTTCTACTTAGGACTTCAAATTCAGCAAAAGAACACAGAAACATTCATTTCACAAGAAAAATACTTAAAAGAAATGTTGAAAAGGTTCAAAATGGAATACTACAAATTTGTGTCAACTCCCATGATCACTGAATGCAATCTATGTGCTGATGATGGATCTATAGATATAAATCAAAGACATTACAGATCCATGATAGGAATTCTGCTATACCTGACAGCTTCTAGACTAGACATTATGTTGGCAGTAGGACTTGTGGCTAGATATCAAGCAGCAAAAAATCACCTTCTAGTACCCAAAAGAATATTCAGATATCTACAATTAACTGCATAGTATGGTCTATGGTATCAAAAATGTAAGAGATTCACTTTGACAGCATATACAGATGCAGATTGGGCCAGCTGTGTGGATGACAGGAAAATCATAAGTGGAGGTGCATTCTATTTGGGAAAAAGTCTGGTGGCATGGCTAAGCAAGAAACAAACATCTATCTCTCTATCTATAGTAGAAGTAGAATACATAGCAGTAGCAGCATGTTGCACACAAGCCATGTGGATGAAACAAACCCTCCAAGACATGAAGGTAAGCATTGATGAACCTATCTCTATCAAATGTGATAATACAAATGCAATAAGTATATCAAAAAATCCTGTACTTCATTCAAAAAATAAACACATCCCAATCAAGTACCATTTCCTCAGAGAAAAAGTAGCACAGAAGGTAGTCAAGTTGGAATATGTGTCAACAAAAGAAAAAATAGTAGATATATTCACAAAACCGCTTGCTAGAGAACCATTCAAATATATGAGAGACAAACTAGGAGTAGTGTCTGGAGATGCTACTCTCTGACATGAAAAGAAAGCATCATTCCAAGGGGAGAACAGAAAAGAAAACATCATTCCAGGGGGACATCATTCAACAAAGAGAGTCACAAAAGAGCCAGATCAAGTGGGAAGAGCATGGAACAGATCCTTAAGATCAGAATATCATCAACAAGACGTGGAAAACAGACTGGGAAATGTGCGACCCTTTGCCATTGATGTCAAAGGGGGAGGAAAATCAAGCAACAGAAGAAAGTTCTTTATAAAAGGCAAGCAGAGGAATTGTATTGCCATCAATGCCAAATGGGGAGACTGTTGGAAATGTTGTCATTGATGGCAAAGGAGATGGCAAAGGAGGAAGCATAGAAGCAGAGAGATAGCTAAAGAATAATGTTGAAAGGCAAAGAGAGCAAAAGAGGTAGAGTATTAGCAGAGAGGCAGCAGAGATCTGAAGAGGATGTAGAGGGTCGAGTAGCTACAAAACAGGGCCATTTGAAGCGGCCCAGGCTACAAAATATGCAAATAATAAATAGAAACAGTCAGAGAGGGTCGAGCAGCAGAGACAGGATGCAGAGAATATAAAGAAACTATAGAGAGGGTCGAGCAGCAGAGACAGGATGCAGAGAATACAGAGAAACTATAGAGAGGGTCGAGCAACAGAGACATGTTGCAGAGAATACAGAGAAACTGTCCTACACTGACAGGCACTACTTGTGTAAAAAGGTTATTGGTGTTTGGAAGCGCAGTGGTGACGAAGAAAGGATGAATAGATGAGGAAAAGTGAGCGAAGAATAACAAAAGAATTGAATGAAAACGAAGTTAAAGAGGCAAATGGAAACACTATTCAAATACCAGCAATGGTTTTATGAAACCAATACAACCCATATCATGCCGCTTTTGGTCTGGAATGAAACCATTTCCAAAAAAACACGATCCATTATAAACTTGCCACGTTAGCTACCAAAAACCGCTGATATCACGTTCTTTTGGAACGCTAATCTCTTGTCTTGGAAATTACATGATATCATTGAGGTTCGTCCGATATGGATGCTGGTGGATCAAATGACAATCGCACAATGAGTTTCTTGGGAGATAAGTCAAGGTGTGGCCCATTTTTTTTATGATGAAAACCACTCATTTAAAAAGTCTTGATGTGTGGGCCAATGGTGATGCATTAAAAATGTTGCGTTGGTAGTGAGTTTTAATGTAAGTGGGGTTTACTATAATGTCACAACAAAGGTTGTAATACATGGCGCACAATGTATAAAGGTATGGAACAATTCTGTGGCCCCGAGTGTAGTTACATGGAGTTTTTTTTTTTAGTTTAATATATAGTCTGAAAGTAAGCTACAACACATGTTAATATATGTGCTGAGCACAAAGTTATAATTTGGGCTTAATGTAAAGTTGAGCCTCGATATAGATAAAATACACATCAAAAGAAACCCATGTATATGTATATTTGGAATGGTTAGCTAGTCAAGGCAAAGGGTGCACCTTCGGAATATAAGTATAGTTAAATGCATGTGGATGAACCGTTATGTGGATGAATTATGGTTGCTGCAGTCGAGTATTATTGTATTAAGAACTAGGTTCTTAACCAAGGTCAATTAGTTAACACAACAATATATATATATATATATATATATATATATATATTGTTTGACATGCGTTGAATAGAGTTGTGGGCCCAAAAGTCCCTGTTGATATATGCAACAACATGTTGGTTTAACAAAGTCAAACAATGAATTTTAACCATTGAATATGTGGGGCCAAGGGAAAGAGTAAAGACCAGACCCGAAAGGTTATAGAGCAAGTAAATGATCCATTGGATCCGCAGAACTCAATCGCATCGACGGAGAACGAGAGATGCAGAGAGGCGAACATATTGGAATTTGCGATTGCGATCGAGTGATGAACAAATTTTTGAATATTAAGATTGCGATGGTGCGATACAATCACAACCGTCCATTCCCAACTAATCGTAGCCATTGGATCTATTGCATCGAAGAATTCCAATTGCATCGGTGCAGTGGAAGTTCAAATGAACAAATTGTTGAATATTGCGATTGCGATGGTGCGATCCAATCGTAACCGTCAGATCATTGAAGATAGCAACCATTGGATCTAGAGGAAGTCAGAGTGGGGTCTACAGTGACCCATCACATTGGCGGAGATTAAAACACATAAATTTAATATTTTCCTTTTTTAAAACCCTTCAACGGGTAAAAGAAATTGTAACACAGAACATTGAAATGCCAAAACATTACATGGTGGGGCCTTTGCTAATTGTATCGGCGGAAATCAAATGAACAAGTCACAAGAGCATTATGAATGTTTTGATTGTGATTGAAATAAATGAGGTGGAGTATAGCTGGTATGTGGGCTCCATTCAAAAGAAAAGATTAATATAGGTTTCCTCCGAGTTTTTAAACCAAAGCTGAAGAGTTAAAGGAAAGCAAAGCTGCAAATATATATATGTAAAACAATATATACATATTTACATATGTGAATAGTGAATCATCGCATCGGAGTGAAAGCAGAGCATCGGAACATACAACTGGAATTTTCTATTGCGATTAATCGCAATTAGAAGTATTCAAGAGGTGATTCATCGCATCGGAGAATAGAGCAAGTTTGGCGAGTGGGCCCGAAAGGGCATTTTATGTATTAAAATGATCTGTTATCATTATATCGCTGAAAGTTATTTGAGTTATATAACGCAGCAGTTTTATATGCAGTAGTTACACAATGGCAATGAACAGGAGAGCATACAGAGAAGAAAAAGACAGAGACAGCTGCAGAAGAGACAAACAAGCAGTGATCCAAAAGGCTGAATGGGTTGATTTGTAATCCATATTGTAACTGAATGTAAATGTTTTTAATTGGTTTATATTGTTTGTTATGCACTGGCAAGTCTCCATAGGAAACAAAACTCCACTGCAAAACTGAAATTTGTACAAATTGCTGTATTTTTTTTTGAATGAGCTGGACAAAGAAATGAGGAGGTAGAAGGCGAAGAGTCAGGGCTATTCACTTCGAATTCCCTATGGAATACGAACAGTTATGAGGAAAATTCTATAAAGGATATCACATTGATATGCATAGAGAGGTTAGAGAATGAAAAATTGAGGTAGAGAAGATAAGAAGAAGGAGGAGCAGAGAGAGATGTTGTGAAAAATCAGAGATGATATAAGACATATTTTAAGACTGGAGGACAACAAAAAGAAGGTACAGAATAGAGCTGATATCCAAGGTAAATCAACAAATGTTTTCTTTTGATAGAATGAGGAAGTTGGAGCTTCCCTATCAAGTTGTATCTTGATAGATGTCAATTGTAGCTGACTGAGGTTGGAGCCTCCTGTAGGTTGGTGCCTGCAGAAAATTGAAGGGAGTTAGAGCTTCCTTGCAAGTTGTAGCTTGCAGAATTGGGGTTGGAGCCTCCTATTGGTTGGTTCCAACAGAAAATCAGTGGTGAGAGGGAGTTGGAGCTTGCCTTTGCATCACAACAATAATAAGATGTGGTTTTCTCCCTTTATGGGTTTCCACTTATATCTGTTGTCTTTTTGTGTGATGCCTATGTGTTGATATGATCTATTCAATCTGCTTAATAGTTGCTGCTCTCATAAAAAGTTTTCTGTCACATTATCTTAATACTAGCTGCTCACATATTAAGACTGTTGACACATAAATTTGATCATGAAATTAAGTTGTAAATAAGCTTAATGAAAAAGTTTAAAAGCTCATGAATGTGTTAAACTGATTCACACCCCCCTCCCCCCCCTTCTCAGTTTAACTAAGGGTTCAACAAGAGATGAGGGCATGCTAATGCTCAATTTACTTCATGAAATATGGGATGAAGAAATGCTTTGTGAGATGGAAATTTTCCTCTGTGGAAAGAACCACTTTATTTTATATATATCATGTATTTATGATGATGTTGGACATCATATGGTTTTCACTTGGTACTTCATGGCAGAAGGAGGACATCTAACCATACAGTTGGAGGTCATTCTATACATCCTTGAGAGACAACTTTGGAACCAAACATGCATGACACATTGCAGCAAATGGAGGAGACCTTCCTTATGTGGATTCCATTTGGAGGGAAATGGATGGCTTTTGCATCTACTTTTTCTATTGCTTGAGGTCAAGCAACATTTTTCCAGGGAGGATTGTAATATTCCCAAATTTTCACATGACATTTGGAATATTATAGTTCTTAATTTTATTAATGAATTAAGTAAATAAAAGGGTGGACGGACCCATAATCCTCAAGATGAATAAATATTCACTTTTTATTTGTGAATGTGGATTAATTAAGCTTCAATCTACATAATGGGGTAGTGGAGCAACTACTAATGTGAATGGATTGGAGATAATGTCTCATTAATGAGATAGATTATGGAGGTTGAAGGAGTGAACTAAGATCATGGAAGGCATCAAATGAAAGATCATAGAGAATTCATGATGAAGTGATGGAGGAAGTAGTGCTATTAATGCACGCATTATGGAGAGGGTGTACATTATATGTAGACATAATGGATGACTTGGAGAGACAACACAGTCAAACATGGAGGATTATTTCCACATGTATAATGCATTTTAGAGATGGGCCAAGGCATGGGAAGGCTCATAAACTATATAGAAGAGATGAAGGAAAAAATGAAGCCAGGCTATTGAATATAGATGTTGTGGTCTGTTTAGGTCTGGAATTGTCATGTGACATTCCATGCTTTCTTTGGATGTTTAGCTAAGATTGCAAGTGTTTTTTAGCACAGGTTGTTCCTAGTTGGGAATCCCTCCTCTTTCATTGAGTATCTCTTGGAAGAGAGTTTTACTTCATTCTTCATCATGCATTGGTGCCACATATCATTTCCATTCTCTACAGAACATATACCTTCAAGAATTACACAATTTCTAAGGATATGTTAGGAGGTGGAGGTTGTCTTCAGTATTTATGCTGGAGAACCAGTGTAGGATTATTCCTATCACCTTGGGCTTGAAGATCAAAATTCCCAGGGCTTCATTTCAGATATGTCATCAAGCTAATAATTATTGACCTCCTATCAATAGTAGTCCCATCAAGCATTGTGCAGTCCATCATTGTAGATCCAAAGGAGGAAGGAAGTTACTAGTATTCCAGCTAGTAATCTTGTGAGGGATCATCCCCTCACCTTGCCATCCCTATTTCCATCAGCCTAGAGTCTATTGTAGGAAATTTTAGTAGGCATAGAGCCTCTCCCTCTTGTACATCACAGTTTCTATGGCAGTTTCATATTTAATTGCTGCAACTTGAAGGAGGAAGAAGAGGAGACAAGATCTCAAGCTCCTAGCTTGTAGATCTGAAGGAGGGATCGGCCCTAAAAGCTCAGATCTATTTGTAGAACATATTTCAGCCATATTTGGATCAGATCTAGCTTCAAATCTGTATAACCCAATAGTCAAAGGATCAAATCCTAGGAGGGTGATTTTCCAAAGTTGTATATCTGGAAAATCCTTTCTGGGTTATCTTGGGTTCCCATCACATTGGCCAAATCTTGAATCTTGGCATCATCAGAGCTCCTGAACTCCTGAGATCTGCATTTAACGTTTCTAAAGTTTCATGTACATCAGAAACATAAGGGACAGCACAGTATTGCTTCCTGTAAGCTCACCAGTTACGCAGTGCTAGTCGTAGCATGTTTTGAGGGTGATTCTAGGCCATCTCTTTTGCTAGATATACTCATATTTTGTACATTGTGTAACTGAATCATCTCCATATAATAAAAAGGCTCAGCTTCTTTATATATTCTGATGTTATCTTTAGATTTCTTGTTTACTTAGTTGCAGTTCTTATATTGTGTTTCATTATTATTGCATTTTCCTATTTGGGAATATTACAGAGAATAATTAATTTATTAATTTCGCCTTTGATGGGTTAAATATATAAGTTATTTTATATTTTATTTACGACTGAGTTATTATGTAGTTTTTATTTTATATTTTTAATCTCGCTTTTCAAGGTGTCATTCTCTTTGACCATTGTTTTTTTACTATGTTCTATTTCTTGAATTTTACCTTTCATTTCATGGAGTTCAATTTTGAGTGTGGTGATTTTATTTTCTAATGATTTGTGGTTTTTATCGAGCGTTGTCATTAGTTCTAGTTTGAAATGATTTTCTCTTTCTTATCTTCATCTTTCTAAAGACTCAATGTACTCATAGAGACTATCTAATGTAATTTTACTTGGTCTAACTTTGCTAGAGGGGGGATTAGAAATATAAGGGGAAGTATTCATAGTGTAATAAAAAAAAAACTTAACACGAGGAGGGTAAGTGAGAATTTGTGCACCAATGTGAGGTTGTCACCATGCCTTGGAGGCTAAATCTTTGGAAGATATAAATATTGCTCATGATGTCCCAAAATTGAAGTTTAGAAAATTTGTTGTCAGCCAGAATCTGAGAGGATGTATCTATAACCGATGCGAGGCTACAAGAGAGGTATTGTACCAAATCATCCCACTGTAGGAAAATAGATATGATATGATCTACAGAATCTATTTCATGAATTTTTATTGACCTTGATGCCCGACCTCTTTTCTGCTGAGGTTATGGAGAACCTTTAGAAATATGAGATTTCCGCTTAAGAATTGATCCCTAGAAGGGCTGAAAGTTGTAGAGCTAAACCTTCAAAACCATTGCGCGGACCGCCTTATGTAATATATGTATCACTACTACAGATAGATGGCATGTAGAGAACACCACATATGTTCAAAAATATATATCTCCAGCGAAGATAGACATCACAGAGAGGCCACCACATAAATTAGGGTTCAAATGCTTCACCACCGCAAAGAGATATACTTGACCACCAAAGAGGGGTATATCACGTAAGAGATATACTTCACCAATGTTGCGATAGAAGGATGCGCTGCTAGTAAGAATGGGACATGGGGATCGCTACGAGAGAGGATACATGAATTATCTTCAGGTGATATGCGAGAATTATCTCTCTGAGTTCTCTCCTGGTTGTCAAAGTTTCCTCCAAGAATTGTCTCTGTAACAAGTAATTTCAGTTGAATATGTGACATGTTGCACCCAATATATGATTTTTTTTCATAGATATACTATTTATATGAGGAGTGTACACCAGATATCAGACATATGCCAGTTACGTGAACAAATATACGACTTTTCTCATGGAATATATCATAATCTCTCACTTAGCCACGAGTTATCTCATAACACTAATTATTTTAAAATGATTATAATAATAATAGTTTATTGAAATTATAATTAATTATTAATATAAATTGATAAATAATAATAATAATAATAATAATAATAATAACAACAACATTTTAATAGTTATTTTTTAATATCAATATTATTTTTATTATTATATATATATTTAATATGAATATTAATTTCATGATTAATATTGAATTTAAACCATTAATGCTTATGAATTTTTTTCAACCACATTTAATAATATGGTTGGGATAAAAATATCTAGGGTTTATAATATTAATAATCTCGTGTGTTTATCATTCCCTTAGGTTTAAATATTAAAACCTTGGTTTCTAAACCCCTTGTTTTTTTAGTATTTATTGCTTGGGTTCAATTTTATTTATAATGTGTATCCCTTAGGATTACCAATTCCTTGTGTTTTATACTATTAAACCATTGGTTTTATTATATTAATAATTCCTTAGGTCTATAGTTTAATCCTTTGGGTTTATATTATCAATAACCCATTCATTGGGTCTATAGTTTAATCCTTCGGTTTTATATTATTAAAAACTGATGCACGGGCATTACACACTAGCCAGCAATGTAGGAAGTTTTTTCCACATGTTGTGGCTTGGAGGGTTCAAAATCATCTGAATTTGTGACAACAAGGTGTCAATAACTTAGCTGCCTGTTGCATTTAGATCAGCTAGGGTTAGTAGAAGTCGAATAGTTTGGTTCGGTCCATCTGTCATGTTCAGTGATTCAAATAATGTAATTAAGTTTTGTTAGAAGATAAACGGTCCTCACCGAGGAACCGAAGAGACACATTGTAATGTATATAAATTGTGTCCCCTGGATGTATTGAGGAGAGGAGATTTCCACAGAAAATTTGGTGTCAAGCAATTTCTTCCTGTTGAATAAATTTCAGTGCTCGTTGATTATCTAATTGTATTGAATTGATCTTTGTGCGAGAATGTGTTTAATTGCGAGGTGATTGAAACACCATCCTGTGTAGAATTGTTGAATAGAATTGCTGTATAATCTCCGCATATCTTTGTCCATTGTTTTCTCTTGAATTGTCTGAACAAGCTCTGTTGAATTAAATCCCCAGAAGAAGTCGTAGTTGAATGTATTATGCCTTGTAACAGACTTACATTGTGAGTTCGTAAAGGTATCTACCGAAGGCTTTGTCGAAAATCCCACTCGTAGAAGAGGTCTGTGTATGATTGTGGTCATTGAACTCTGTTCCGAGGTAGTGAAGACTTCACTTACGAAGGAATAGTTTGGTTGGTTGTGAACTGAGATTGTGGTCCAAGATTCGAACTCGAGTTAGTGAACCAGAGTGATTAGAAAGGAAGGGAGTTAACCCCGGTGAGACCCTGGTCAATCACTGTTCAGAAACCAGAGCAGTTTGATAGCATCGCCTTTGCGGGATAAGCTGTATTTGAGAATTTGGAGCGATCCCATAGACTGGTGGACATGTGGCATAAGGTGGGTTTCCAAAAATGCTCTCATCGCACGCTAACAATCAACGGTTAAGTCAGTGCGATATCCGCGTACACCGTCTGATCTGGAGGCTAACTATCGAATGGTGATCGCCCTCGGATATGCCCGAGAGATAAGCCAAGGTATGGATGTTGAATTACATTGAATTCCATCGACTGTATGGTGGGCTCAAGGCCTAAAGTTGTTTATTTAAAAAGCATCGAGTTATTAATATTAGATACTGAAGGGTGACAACCTTAGTATAAGGTTCGACGAGAGAATTAAAGTTTGGGGATACATTTAAATTTCCAAAGTTTATTAAATGTATTTATTTGTCAATTTCTCCGAAATTGATAAATAAAATTAAAAAAGGGTTGAGGAAGACTATGTGGAATGGACTGAGTTTATTCGAGGGAAAATGCTGATGGAGCTACATTAGAGGCAAAATCTCCTTGTGGGGCCCAAATTCAAATTTGTTGCTGTCATAGAGGTATCAGAGCTGTTTTTGAGTTGTTTTTGCATAGAATTAACATGGCAATCTGAGTTGGTAGAGGTGCTGGCAGAAGGAGACCCGTTGCCAATGCAGAAGTGTTAGAGACCTTGCAGAGGGTCCAAGCCAGAATGGATGCCATAGAGCGAAGACAGCCCAGTGATCCTGAAGACATCAGTGAACCTGAGATAGAAGACACTGGAGAAATTGCTGAGATTCCTCCTGACATGAGGCTCCTCAGAACTGTTCTGGGGTCTGTAGTTAAGCCCAAGATTGAAGTATCAAGTTTTGTAGGAGGAATGAATCCAGAGGAGCTGGTGGACTAGATTAATGAAATGAACAAGTGCTTCGACTATGAAGAAATGAGCGAGGATATGAAGGTCAATTTTGCAGTAACAAAGCTGAAGGGACATGCTGCACTTTGGTGGGATGGAGTGCAGGTAGAAAGAAGGAGAGTTGGGAGGTAGCCTATCAAGAGTTGGACCAGAATGATGGCTAAGTTAAAAGGTAAGTTCTTGCCTAGTGATTATCAGCTAACATTTTTTAAGCAAATGCAGAACCCGAGACAGAGGTTGCTGACAGTAAAGGAATACACAAAAGAATTCTATAGAGTAAGCATAAGAGCTAGGCAATTTCAAGACACACCAGAGAAGACTGCAAGATATGTGAATGGTCTCAAGCTGAAGATCCAAGATGAGATTGGTCTTCTGTCTCCTAAGACAGTTGAAGAGGCCTATCAAATGGCCTTGAAAGCAGAGGAGAAACTTCTAAGGAAGCATTCTGCCAAAGGGAGAGGTACTTTCCATGGAAGGGGAAGTCAGGGGGGTAGAGGAAAGCCTACTACAACCAGAGATGGAGCTAACAGTAGCTCACCTCAGAATGCATCTACAGAGGGTGATGCAAGAGGAAAAAGGGGTTCTTATAGAGGAAGAGGGGGCAGAGGCAGAGTTAGAGAATTGAGGTGCTATAGATGTCAGCAAGTGGGACACAAGCACTATGAGTGCCCAAAGAATGTGGGTGCTGGTCCAAGAAATGTTGTTGTTTCCCAGGCTGGAGAAGAGGCATAAATTGAAGAAGAAATTATACCAGAGAGGGGAGAGTCCTTGGTGGTTAATAAGGTCCTGTTGAAACAAGCCAAAGAGGTTACTGAGCCTACACAAAGGAAGACTTTTTTTAGGACCATATGAAAAGTTCACGGGAAATACTGCCAGCTAGTCATTGATAGTGGTAGCAAATACAATTTGGTTTCCACTCAGGTGATAGAGAAGTTGAAGCTGAAGACAAGGGAGCATCCAACTCCCTACAAGGTGTCCTGGCTGCATAAAGGGCACCAGTTGATTGTAAAAGAATAGTGTGAAATAGAGATGCAAATGGGCAACTACAAAGAAAAATTCCTATGTGATGTGATGCCCATGGATGTGTGTCACATACTGTTGGGTAGACCTTTGCAGTTTGACAGAGCATCAGTGCATGATGGCAAGAAGAACACTTACAAGTTCTTCAAGGATGGGGTAAATCATACATTGATACCCATGGAAGAAGGAGATCCATCAGGCAGAGTGGTTGATCCAATGACCTTGTTGCTGAGTGGGAAGGAATATCTACAGCAGATTGAAGAAGAAGAGGTAAGCTTTGCTTTATTTTGCAAGCCTAAGGTAGTTCTTACTTCTAAAAAGATTTCTGATTTGCCAATAGAAATCTAAGAGATGTTAGACAGTTATTGTGAAATTGTTGTGGATGATTTACCTGATGTGCTGCCACCTATGAGGAAGATCAGCCATCAGATGGATTTTACCCCTGGTTCAAATCTACCAAATAAGGTAGCCTACAGAATGACTCCCACAGAAAATGAGGAAATCAACAGACAAGTACAGGAATTGGTGGACAAGGGACTGATCAGAGAAAGTTTGAGTCCATGTGCAGTACTAACAATATTGAGCCCAAATAAAGATGGAGGTTGGAGGATGTGTACTGATTCCAGAGAAATCAATAATATAACAATCAGGTACAGATTCCCTTTGCCCAGAGTTGAGGATTTAATGGATTTTTTGAGTGGTGCTAAATATTTTTCAAAGATAGATTTAAAAAGTGGACATCATCAGATTAGAATAAAAGAGGGTGATGAGTGGAAAACTACCTTTAAAACAAATGAAGGACTATATGAATGTATGGTAATGTGTTTTGGGTTTTCAAATGCACCTAGCACTTTCATGAGACTTATGAATGAAGTATTGAAAGAATTCATTGGTAAATTTGTGATAGTGTATCTAGATGATATATTAGTTTTCAGTAAAACTAAAGAAGAACATTTAAGGCATCTCAATTATGTCTTGAAGAAGCTGCACCAAGAGAAACTGTTGATAAACTTAAATAAATGCTCATTCCTGAAGGAAGAGTTGGTGTATTTGGGATTTGTTGTCTTTGTATAAGGATTGAAGATGGACCCAGAAAAGGTTAAGGCAATTATGGAGTGGCCTTCACCCAGAAATGCTTTTGAGGTAAGACGTTTCCATGGATTTGCGAGTTTTTATAGGAAATTTATAAGAAACTTCAGTAAGATTAATGCACCCATTATTGAGACATTTAAAAAGAGAAAACATCCATTTAAATGGACTGCTGAAGCAGAAAGAAGCTTTAAAATTTTGAATCAAAAGATAACTAAAAAGCCTGTGTTGATTCTGCTTGATTTTACTAAACCATTTCAAGTGAAGTGTGATGCTAGTAGGGAAGCCATTGGAGATGTGCTGAGTCAGGATGATAGGCCTATAGCCTATTTCAGTGAAAATCTGAATGACACCAGAAGGAATTATTCCTCTTATGAGAAGGAATTCTATGCATTTTTTCAGGCACAGAAAAGGTGGAGGCATTATTTGATGTCTAAAGAATTTGTATTATACTCTGATAATCATGCTTTGCAGTACATTGTACAACAGCCCAAGTTCAATCATAAGCATGCCAAATGGGTTGAGTATCTCCAAGGTTTTAACTTTGTTTTTAAACATATAAATGGCCAAGAAAATAAACTAGTTGATGCTTTGAGTAGGAGGCACATGCTTGTTCAAGAAACCAATTTTGAAGTTGTAGGATTTGATTTTCTCAAAGAACTATATAAAACATATTCAGATTTTAAGGAAGAATTTGAGGCATGTTGTAACCCTGTTCTAACAAATAGAAGCCAGTGGCTGGATTATTTCTTGTAGGAGGACTTACTATTCAAAAGAAACCAACTGTGTGTGCCAAAATGTTCCATGAGAGAAAATTTGATCAAGGAGAAGCATAGTGGTGGACTTGCTGGACACTTTGGTACTGAAAAAACTTATGAGCAGCTGAGTCACTTCTATTATTGGTCTAAGATGAGAGAACAAATGGAAAATTTCGTGAAAATTTGCAAAATCTATCAATATGCGAAAGGAAGGAGCCAGAATGCAGGATTGTACACTCCCTTGCCTATTCCAGATAGGCCTTGGGACATGGTGAGTATGGATTTTGTTCTAGGATTGCCCAAGACTTAGAGAGGGAATTATGCAGTCTTTGTTGTAGGGGACAGATTCTCCAAAATGGCACATTTTATTCCATGTTATAAAACTAGTGATGCCACCCATGTTGCTAACTTGTTTTTCAAAGAAGTCGTTAGGTTGCATGGGTTTCCTAAGAGTATTGTTTCAGACAGAGATACCAAATTTGTGGGCCATTTTTGGAGGACACTGTGGAAGAAACTTGGTACCAAACTAAGTTTCAGCTCAGCTTATCATCCTCAGACTGATGGACAAACTGAGGTAGTGAATAGGAGTCTAGGAAATTGGTTGAGAAGTCTTGTAGGAGAGCATCCCAAGCAGTGGGACCATATTTTGCCTCAGTCAGAATATGCATATAATGACTCACCAAAAAGAAGCATAGGGAAGAGTCCATTCCATATTGTTTATGGAATGCACCCCAGAGGAATATCAGAGTTAATAAATCTAGGAAAGGCAGAGCTGAGAAGTGTTGATGGTGAGGAATTTTCTTCAGAGATTCAAGCCATACATGAACAAGTGAAATAGTAGCTACAAGGCAGCAACATCAAATGCAAAGGAAGAGTAGACTTGAGCAGAAAAGAAGTCCATTTTGAAGTAGAATATCTGCTTTTGGCACACTTGAGAAAGGATAAATTCCCAAAGAAGCAGTATAACAAAATGAAGTTCAAAAATATTGGGCCATGCAAGATACTTAGAAAGTTTTCTGCAAATTCTTATGAGATTGAATTGCCTCTTGATGTTGGAATATCCCCCATTTTTAATGTTGCATATTTGTACAAGTATGAAGATGATGGTGCAGAAGAGGGACCAACAGATAAGGAACAAATTGAGTGGGAAAAGAAACTACCTCTAGCACAACCATTGCAACTAGAGAAGATATTGGACAAAAGAGTGTTCAGGAAGATTAGAGGACAAGAGTACTTTCAGTACTTAATCAAATGGAAGGACTAGCCAGAGGAAGATGCCACTTGGATGACTAAAGGAATGTTGCAAAAGATAGGAAGATCAGTGGAGGAGCTCATGGACAAGAGTCCATGAAGAAAATTTCCCTCGGGAGTCTGATGGAGGGGCATTAGACACTAGCCATCAATGTAGGAAATTTTGTCCACATGTTGTGGCTAGGAGGGTTCAAAATCATTTGAATTTGTGACAACAAGGTGTCAATACCTTAGCTGCCTGTTGCATTTAGATCAGTTAGGGTCAGTAGAATTCAAATAGTTTGGTTTAGTCCATCTGTCATGTTCAGTTATTCAAATAATGTAATTAAGTTTTGTTAGAAGATAAACAGTCCTCATCGAGGAACCGAAGAGACACATTGTAATGCTTATAAATTGTATCCCCCGGATGTATTGAGGAGAGGAGATTTCCGCAGAAAAGTTGGTGTCAAGCAATTTCTTTCTGTTGAATAAATTTCAGTGCTCGTTGATTATATAATTGTCTTGAATTGATCTTTGTGTGAGAATTTGTTTAATTTTGAGGTGATTGAAACAACATCCTGTGTAGAATTGTTGAATAGAGATGTTGTATAATCTCCGCATCTCTCTGTCCATTGTTTTCTCTTGAATTTTCTGAACAAGATCTGTTGAATTAAATCCTCGGAAGAAGCCATAGTCGAATGTATTCCACCTTGTAATAGACTTACATTATCAGTTCGTAAAGGTATCTGCTGAAGGCTTTGTCAAAAATCCCACTCGTAAAAGAGGTCTGTGTATGATTGTGGTCGTCGAAATCTGTTCCGAGGTAGTGAAGACTCCGCTTACAAAGGAATAGTTCAGTTGGTTGTGAACTGAGAGTGTGGTCCAAGATTCGAACCCGAGTTAGTGAACCAGAGTGATTAGAAAGGAAGGGAGTTAACCCCGGTGAGACCCCGGTCAATCACTGTTCAGAAACCAGAGCAGTTTGATCACACCGACTTTGCGGGATAAGCTGTATTTGAGAATTTGGAGTGATCCTGTAGAATAGCAGAGACGTGGCATAAGGTGGGTTTCCAAAACCGCTCTCATCACGTGCTAACGATCGACGGTTAAGTCAGCGTAATATCCGCGTATGCCATCTGATCTAGAGGCTGACTATCGAACGGTGATCGCCCTTGGATATGCCTGGGAGATAAGCTAAGGTATGGAAGTTGAATTACATTGAATTCCGTCGACTGTATGGTGGGCTTGAGGCCTAAAGTTGTTTATTTAAAAAGCTTCAGGTTATTAATATAAGATACTGAAGGGTGACAACCTTAGTATAAGGTTGGACGAGAGAATTAAAGTTCGGGGATACATTTAAATTTCCAAAGTTTTTTGAATGTATTTATTTGTCAATTTCTCCGAAATTGTGTTGTGTAACCAGCTCCAACAATAGAAGAAAATAGATCTCAACGCCTTATAAATAAGCCACTTCGAGGGGGAAACCTCCAATACATTACATAAATGAAAAATTCTTGGATGATACAATTTACAAAACCTCCTTTCTATATATAGGAGTCCATGTGGCCATAATGTAATCCTAGTGCGCCACAATGTAATCCTAACCGACCTAAAAATAATAATGTAAGGGCACAATAATAAAAATATGGGGGTTACAGGGGTACAACAATAACAATAATTGGGGCTACACTAACATAATAAGGGACTACACTATTAATATAGGGACTTAACATGCCCCTCTCCTTCAAACAAGTGTTGTCCTCAATGCTTGATTATTTCTTGATGTTTCTGTATAAAATTCTCATCCTCCCATGTGGAATCTTTTACAGGAAAGTTCTTCCACTTGCTGCGATACTCTAAAATTGATCGTACTTTTTGATTTCTTGGTTTTGTGATCGCTTCAGAACTTCTTTCGATGTGATGTTGATATTCCTGTTGTTTCATTAGATTCTGCGCCAAAGTTAGGTTATCCTTTGATCGTTGGAGAACTTTTTGTTGATGCTCGATGTCATCTTCCACTAATTTGTCATCCATATTAGCTATTATTTTATCCTTAAAACCATCCAACTTAGCCTCCATTTCTTCTTTTAAACCATCTATGTCAGCTTCGGTTGCTCTTCGTAAGATCAAAATTTGTTGCACTTGGTACCGTAATTTTGATATCTCATACTGCAATTCTTCCACTTCATGCATCATAGTATAGATTTCTGAGGGCTTAATGGGTGTTGAATTATTTTTAGGAGGCATTTCAGAACGAAATGCTGAAATATATGCTCAATAGGCCCTTGGAATCACTTCAAACTGATTTTTCAAACAAGATTTATGCAATTCGAGAAAAACAATACACACCTTTTACTTTCTTTGAGGAGCTCGATATTGAAATTGAATTATCTATGTAATTGAAAATCTTCAATATCTGAAATTCAGCCCTGTAGTGGCACTCTGAAGCTTCTTTCAAATGTCACAGGTCTTATCTAATTTGGATTCCCCAAGACAAAGTTGTGTCCAATTTTCCACAATGACCTAATTCTGGACTGGTTCAGTAGAGAAAACTTGTAGGACTTGCCACGTGTCACTGTTTTTTCCTTTGTCTCTGAAAATGATATCCAAGAAACTAAAGTCTATGTGCTTGCGACCACTTTTAGCAGCACTCAAATCCACTGCCCAGAGGGAGCGTTATTGAACTTTTCCCACGATCACCTCTTTGAGATGCAATTCAGGATCCTGAAAAAGTACTACCTTCCACAGATCATATCTCCAAAAATATTGCGAACCAAACTCTGACATTTTTTTACAAATTTCCTCAAGATTTCAGCTTCTCACCATATGAATTTTAGACTCTAAACCTTCGTACAAAAAAATTTATAGCGCAAATTCCACGATGACCTGTTTAGGAGCCTGAAAAAATACCTAACTTCCACAGATTATATCTACTCAAATATTGCGAACCAAGCTCTGAAATTTTTAGACAAGCTTCCTCAGGATTTGAGCTTTGCACCCTAAAAATTTCAGCTTCTGAAACTTCGTAGGTAAAACGTTATAGCGAAAATTCCACGATGACCTGTTTGGAGCAGCGAAACCCTAGAATCCAAAGCTCTGATACCAAATGTTGTGTAACCAGCTCCAACAATAGAAGAAAAGAGATCTCAACGCCTTAGAAATAAGCCAATTCGAGGGGGAAACCTCCAATACATTACATAAATGAAAAAATCTTGGATGATACAATTTACAAAACCTCCTTTCTATATATAGGAGTCCATGGGGCCATAATGTAATCCTAGTGGGCCACAATGTAATCCTAGCCGACCTAACAATAATAATGTAAGGGCACAATAATAAAAATATGGGGGTTACAGGGGTACAACAATAACAATAATTGGGGCTACACTAACATAATAAGGGACTACACTATTAATATAGGGACTTAACAAATTGATAGATAAAATTACAAAAGGGTTGAGGAATACTACGTGGAATGGATTGAGTTTATTCGACGGAAAATGCTGACGGAGCTACATTAGAGGCCAGCTCTCTTGTGGGGCCCGAATTCAAATTTTTTTTTGTCAAAAACCTTCAGGTTTATTAATTGCTCGAGTTAAAAATAATAATTCCCAAGGTTTCTTAATTCATTTCGTTAGGTTTATAATATTTGTTGTTGGGCTTACTAATTTGTGAGGTTTAAAATATTAATAATCCCATGGGTTTATTAATTACTTGGGTTTAAAATGTTAATCTTAATATAATTATATAAATAAAAAATAATATGGCTATTATTATTTATATATTTATTAAAAATGAGAAATATTTAGCCTTTAAAAAAATACACAACAATTATTAAATTATTAATGTAGTGGGTTGTGCCTATGGGTGTATATCAACTGCATTGACAAATGTGGTTGTAGATGTGTTTAATTTATGCCTATCGATGTATATAAACCACTTTAGTAAATTTGGTTGTGCTAGTATATTAATACACGGACTTTGCAAGGATGGGAAATGGAAAGAGGCCACCAAAATGTTTCAGGAGATGCTAGATAAGGGGTATATGCCAGATGTGGTCACATATAATACTTTTATTGATGCGCTCTGCAAAGAATTAAATCTTCAACAAGCTCTTGAAATATTCGATATTATGGTGCAAATAGGTCATCAGGCTAATAAAATCACAAACACTACACTTATTAATGGGTTTTCCAAGGTGGGTAATCTAGATAAGGCCAGAGATATACTTCAAGTTATGTTGGTGAAAGGTTGAAGGCATAACGTAGTTACCTATGATAAATTAATATATGGATTGTGAAATATTGAGAGATTAGAGGCAACTCAAGAAATCTTCCATGAGATGCTAGAGCAGGGTTTGAAACCTGATATTTTTACATACAAAACATTGGTCACTATAATCTTCCAAGTTGGTAAGATTAAGGAGGAAATAAATATATTTGAGCAGATGGATGATAGTGGCAATGTCCCTAGTACTACATATAGCACCCTGGTGGATGAACTATGCATGGAAATCATGCCCGAAAAGGCCAATAAAATGTTGTAGAAGATCATAAAAAAGGTTTTAGGACAGCATTGTCATATATTCAACACTAAACAATCACTCCTATAAATAAAAGATAGTTCCAGAGCCAGATATGTACCCTACGAAATGATAGAAGAGTTTTCATGATAATTCCATTAAATTTTGATATCATATTTATTAAGTTGTCAAAGAAATTTATGTAAGAGGTCAACCCCTTTGAAATTTCATTCATTGTTTCTATGGACACTCATGCTGACAGTAATTTATTTTGACTATTGTGAGTTGCTTCCTATGGCTTTGGAAAAAGGTAGAGGAAAAGATAGTGTGTCACACGCTGAATAATGGACGAGTCTTTGTTAGGAATCCAAAAGGGAAGATAAGTCTTACAAATAAATGTTGAAATTGATACAAACTTTGAATGCAAGGAAATTGTAAAATTTGTTAGCCTGGTACCTTTCATATGTTACTATTTGCTTCTTTAATTATTGAAAGTGAAAAGGTGACAAGAGAGAATGTTGAATAAGGCTATAGAAACTCATTCCTTTAAGATTTATTTCATATTTGGAAATCCCTTATGTAAATGCATGCATAGTGATGCAGGAGCATCAAAACTAAATTTTAATGATTCAATTATGTAATTAGGGGGGTGATGATTTTTAATTATTTTATTGATTAATTTTCTCATTTTTAATAAATTAGGAGAGAAAATCTAAATGTGAGGATTATTGTAAATATTCCTTAAATAATTAAGGATATGAGTGGAGTTGAATTGGGTAGATAATCTAGGGATGATAAATTCTATAAACGGGACTTAGTTGAGTCCAAAATAAGATAAATCTAAATTAGATTTTAAGTTCAGATTTGTGTGGAGGAAATTATGGAATAGAATAAATTATATTATGTATAAATATGTAGCTTGTGAGGGTGAGAAAGGAAAAGTGAGGAAGTGAGGAAGTGAGGAATACAGAGAGTAAGAGAAATGGTTTGAAGGGTTGAGAGCTAAGAGGCCGCCCATTGTAATATTTTGCCAAAGAGTTTTTATGTTTTATATCAGTATTTTATTTGTATGACTCCCTCTTTCCTTCATATGTATTGTTTGAACTGAATATAATTGTGGTTTTAACGAAGAATTTTAATTTTTAAGGAAGCACATGAAGGTTTCATATGCTAGGTTATGTTTAACATAGTATCCTCGCATCATTTTGGTATTAGAGCTGGTGTGACCCTGAATCCTGCGAACAATAAAAGTATTTGTTGGATTGTTGGTGGATGAGTTTGTCTTGTTAGTTAAGTGATTATTTGTATCAGAAGAGAATTCGGCATTTGGAGTTCCACCTATTCTCTTGCACTTTGTCTATATGAGATATTTGTCCATGTGAGAGATTAGAGTCTCATACATGATGAGTGAGAAGGAGGATTCGGTTGTTGGGAGCTGTGCAGCAGAATTGTGGATGCGTGGGAGGTTTAAAAGCATAGAGAGGAAGCATCGATCTGACATATGAATCTTGCATCTACACACTTAAGCATGGATCCGACAATCGAAGGTAATTGCATCAAGGAGGATATAACGTTTGCCATTTGAACTAGATCAAAATTGGATTTTACAGAACTCTGAAAATCAAGGCATCCCATCAATTGGAGATTGACGAACATAACATGGATGTGTTAGTTAGATGCATTAGTATCTATGGAGATATTTCTAGCGTCCAATTAGTCATATGCGTTGGTATCTACGGAGAGATTAACAGTATCCAATGGCTTGATCGTGATGCAAAACAACCTTGCAATGAACCTCTTCTATATCTACAACGAAACAGTTTGATCACGTTGAGTTTATTACATATGCAGTCACTTCATTTTGGTCAACAAGGACTGTGTTTTAGACTATGTAAAGATTCATGAAGGGATAAAATTGGGTCGATCGATGAATGTGATAACTGTATTTAATTGTATGAATCGTGGTTAAATGAGTAGGTTAGCATTGAGGAATTGCGCAGAGATTGGTGTAGGTTCCAATTAAAATTCCAATTTATAAAACTGAAACCATCTTTGTTTACGTGATTTCCATGGAGGGTGTGATGCTATGGGGTCAACTTCTTCAAAGTTGTAGAAGAATCAATTTATTTAATAGCATTGAAGATCTGTGTAGATGCAAGCTTGTGGTGAGATTGGAGTGCGGCCAGGTATAAGAATATGGTAATCACAGCATGGTAGCATATGAAAGTGCTATTCCAACACATCGTAGCATAATAGGAGGTCGATTAATCATTACATGGGTTGTCGTCTGCAACAGAGCTTGCAGAGCTATGGAATTGTGAGTTGGATGGAGAGGGTGGTCATAATAAGCAAGGGTCCAATGTTCAAGGATGAAGGTGGAGCAATTCACAGTAGGAGAGAAATTTTTTGGAGAGGTAGTTGCTTACCTGCTTGATCATGGTACTTTGCGCGGGTACCGCAACTGCACTTGTGAAAGCTATTCATTCAATTTTCAATGTGAACAGAAATGTGTTGCCTTGTAAGTAAGAGCCCTTTTCAAAGATTGGATCTCTCCAAAGATTTGAGCCCATGAGTATGACGCGAGTGAACATGGTACTTCTCACTTTCCTGTAGGAGTTTTGCATAGAATTGGTATTCTCGATATACAGATTTTGAATAATGACAGGCATGGAGTTTATATTCTTGCCAAAAAGCTTAAGAAGGATAAGCATACTAGCAGTAGGGCACAATTTGATATACTGGATATAAAACTGGCATTTTGATTCATGATGCTAACTATTGTGTGGTGTAAATTTCATTTTATGGGGCTCGTCTAGGAGGAAGTTTCTGGTTGGCAAGAGAATGCATGCAACTGATGCTTTACAGGAAATTGAAACGGTGCCTTCAGATTGAATTTTTCACTACCACTATGATTGTGTGATTTGGCTTCCATAAGCTTCTTCTTACTTGCAAACACACAATGCATAGAGATGGTTATCTAATACTACTATGGACATTTGTGATCAACTAAATTATGATAAAAGTAAAGGACATGTACAAGTATTTGTAACTTGTGTAGGGACAAGTGTTGCTTTTCTAGAGTGAATTCAAGTTCTATGTAAGATGATGTATGAGAAAATTTCATCTGGGAACTATTTGTAGTAAGAAGGTCAGTGCTACTGCAAGAGATAGGAATATGAGATAGGGATTGGATCAATCACAAGAATATTGAAGGTAAGTTCTGATTGAATGAATCATATTCATTCAGTAAAGGTATTTTAAAATTAGGATGATTAAATTTCCTTACCATACTCGAGAAGGTGATATTTTGTGAATGTTATGAAAGAATGAAAAATGTGCTAATCCGGAGTGATACAAAGAGAAACATGCATTTTTATGTGCTAGGGTTTATTATGCATAATGTGGATTCTTCAAAGTTTTGGTTAAGTCATTTTGGACCAAATCTTGTAGTTGGAAAAAGGAGAATTCTTTTGATTTGTGATTGAAAACATAATTTCTTGATGTTGTAAAATATATTTTTTTACCATCATGTGGCGGCATCTAAAGAGGTTTTATTCAGAATGGATGTGATGTACGAGTTGTACATTATTCATCGAAGAGGTTGAAAACATGTTCTCTATACACACGTGAAGAGATGTGAATTGATGTTGTGTGGTGCATAAAAGTGCAGGGAAAATGTTTGCATTAAAATGACGAACTTATGGGCATGCGAGTATTTACAGTGACAAAAATGGCACAGAAGAATTGAAAACAAAGAATCGAGATTGCGAAGAGAAGGTTTGTTAATAACCTTAACAGGGAAGAAGATATCATAAGTCAAAAAGGTATTTTTGAATGTTGAAAAGTGAATGGTTTATTTATTTTCACCATAAAATAAATCTCTGAAAACATGGATTTCATTTCAAGTTAAAGACTTCAGCATCATGTGAAATGATAATGGGAAATAGATGATCTTTCATAAGAATGAAGTATTGAAGAGAGTGAACATTTTATATCCTAAAAATGTATTAGGGGTGTATGTTTGTTGGAGGATGGTATAACTTGAATTAATTCAAAATATCCACTATCATAATTATTGGGGCAAAGCCTTGAAGTCAAAACAGAGGTTAGGGTTAGATGAAATTTTGGATAGTTTGAGTTAAGATTAAGTATTTTTCATCCAAGATGAAGAATTGGTGTAATTCTGAAGTCAAAGAGTCGTAAGCTAAGTAAAATTTCTGAATGTAATGGGGTGCATGATCGACAGAGCTTGACACCCAAAGAGTTGGTCATTGTAACCCATGAATTACTGCAGTTGTTATTTTGCAGCAGAAAGAAGCAAGGGAGTTGCCAGAGATTGGTTTGAAGAAAGAGAACCAAGAAAAGCGAAGTGCAGGAGAAGAACTTACATTTTTTATGAATGGCAAGTGTGAAGTATTGTTGAAAAGAAGATTGAATGAAATACACACGTGAATAGATGAAGTTCACAAAGGAAGAGAAGATGACTGTTGATAGTCATTTCCAAATATCTGTTGAAGACCACAACAAAAGGAAGAAGAAGGAAAATTCCAAGGTAAGTGGCATATGTGAGCAATTGACAGATGAAGATTATGAGTGGGAGAAGGCTGAGATAATAATTGACCTTGAATTTTTAATGGAGTTGTTGCAAAAAAATGTGAAAGACTAAACACATGGTTGGACCATGAGAAAGAAGGTAAAGTGGCAGAGACTACATGCAAAGAGGGAAAATCAGGTAAACATACAGTTGATAGAAGATTTGAGGAAGCTCAAGCAGATGTTGAGGTGTGAAGAACTAAGAGAGGCTGAGTTAAAAATGGAAGTTTCCATTTGTGGCCTGGAACAGGGTGAAATTCTAGGTGAAGAGATCAATTAGGAAGATCTCATGAGCTATTGGGTTAGTTCAGAAGAATATGAAGATGTGTTGGCAAGAGAAGCATACGAGGCTATGAAACCTTGTATTTTTAAATCTTGCAATTTATGTATGTTTGCAGGATGTGGGAAAGATGGTGGAAAGTTTAGTGAAACTCTCACAGAGATGAAGGAAACTCTTGAGGTGGAGTTTGATGGAGAATGAATTTCAGAGGAGGAAGGTACTGATTTGTTACAGTAAGAAGAAATCATCGATGAATTCTTGTCTGGGGTAAGACAATCAGTTAAAGTTGTTATAGAGTAGGAGCATAATGGAAATGCTGAAGAAATATTCCAAGGAGGTAAACAAATGTATTTGTTTAATGAATTTGATGAAATGTTTTTACAGTGTGATGATGCTGAAACCAAGACAACTCAAGAAGATTACCAGAAGAAGAATGAAGCTAGGAATGAAGGTTGTGATGAAGTGATAGAAATATTTCATATGGAAATCGAGTTCTTGGAACGATGGCTTAAGGAACCTGAGGGAGAAGTGAAGATTGCAGAACCTGATCCAGAAGGAATTGTAGTTAATATGCAGGATAGGGATGAAATGTTTCTAACATTTATGGAGTTGAATGAATGTTATAACTTTTCAAAAAATGATTTAACTATAGGTAGAGAAAACAAAATTAACATATAGGATGTCAAAATAAGAAAAATTTAGTGGAAAATATTTGGAGTTGAGATGAAGGATTAGAAGCAGAAAGAAAATTATGTCCGTAGAGACATGAAGGAGACATAAATATTGAATCAGCAGGATGAAGATGGAAGCATCCAATAGTTCAAAATAGGATCTAATGAAGTCTAGAAAGTCGATGATGGAAGATTGGTGCTTGAACCATCAAAAGAGATCGAAAGGTCTTATCTTTTTAAAACTAATAGTTTGTTGGTGAATGCAAGTACAAAACTGGATGAGAGAGTTGTTGCTCTAAAAGCAATCAAAGACTATAATTGTATTCAAAAGGGAGTTCTTGATTATTCTTCATTGCAGAAAGTTGAGTGTTCAACTCAGTTGGAGGCGAAATAATTTGACAAAGAGGAATTACTCTGAGGAATTGGCGAAAGAAAGTGTTGGAGAAGCCGATGGAATCCAATCGATAGAGTGAGTGATGAGTTACCAAATCAAGTTGATACTTCAAAGGACCAACGACAGAATAGAGTCTAGAATCCTGGAGGGAGCAAGTCATCAAGACTTGTGGCTATTGCATTGTTACAGAAAAGCGACATACCTCATAGACTGGAGTCTATGGAAACTTCTCTACATGGGGAGTCTGATGCAGGAGCATCAAAACTAAATTTTCATTATTCAATTATGTAATTAGGGGGGTGATGATTTTTAATTATTTTATTAATTAATTTTCTCATTTTTAATAAATTAGGAGAGAAAATCCAAATGTGAGGATTATTGTAAATATTCATTAAATAATTAAGGATATGAGTGGAGTTGAATTAGGTAGATAATCTAGGGATGATAAATTCCATAAACGAGACTTAGTTGAGTAAAAAATTAGATAAATCTAAATTAGATTTTAAGCTGAGATTTGTGTGGAGGAAATTATGAAATGGAATAAATTATATTTATGTATAAATATGTATCTTGTGAGGGTGATAAAGGACAAGTGAGGAGGCGAAGAAGTGAGGAGTACAGAGAGTAAGAGAAATGGTTTGAAGGGCCGAGAGCCAAGAGGCCACCCACTGTAATATTTGGCCAAAGATTTTTTATGTTTTATGTCAGTATTTTATTTGTATGGCTCTCTCTTTCCTTCATATGTATTGTTTGAACTGAATATATTTGTGGTTTTAACGAAGAATTTTAATTTGGAAGGAAGAACATGAAGATTTCGTATGCTAGGTTTTGTTTAACCTAGTATCCTAGCATCACATAGTGGAGGAAGCTATGATAATCATTTGGTGGTATTGAAACTTAATATTACATAAAATTCATTCCCTTTAGATCACTGCAAGAAAATTATGATATTAGTTGTATTACTAATTTATCTTCATAATGTGGGAAATATATATTACTTTATCTGGAAAAAATGTGTAGATGGATTTGCAAGAAAGAGAAATTTACATAAAGTAATTTTAGAAATCATCTGATAGATAAGAGGAAGCAGGAAGGAGACAAGGCATCGTGAACAACTATCTAAAAAATGGCATGTGGGATATTGAAATTTTAGCTGTAATACATTGTTAGGAATCCATTTTCATGTAAATGTCATAAAGAAAATGAGACTTTTTTTTTTTATATCTTGGGATATACTTTTTATTCTCCTAACAATTTTATATGTACATTTGTGTAATACCTAATTATGTTATGTATAGTTGATAATTATTTCTCAAGTATTTTATTTCGTTTCATGTAGAATTCTATGTTAGGCTTTGCCAACTTGTATATGGAATTATGTGTTATAGCATTGATTTCAGGAAACAATAAAATATTTATTATTATTATTTTTAAATATTCTGATGTTAGATCAATGTTTATTTGACATGAAATATCTCCATATATTTGACTCCTTTAGTGGTCCATACATTTCACTTTTTTAGTTATTAGTTTTTTTTTTTTTTTTGTTCAGTGTTACACTAATATTGGAATTATCATGATATTATGCCTAAAATCCACGTCGCTGGTAGATGTGACAATAAATTCATTTTAGGAAATTATCATGATAATATGAATTTTTCGCAATAATTTCCATATTATTGAGAGAAAATTGATGTAATTTCCCTTCTACTCTCTCATCCAATTCAAGATACTATTTTCGGTTTTAAAATATCATTTTGCAAAATTTTTAAGCGGATTGATTTTTGAGAATATTATGACCATTTTCCATTAGGTAAGGGAAATCTAAGGTTCTCTTTTTCATCGATTATGCATTGCAGTGTGGGGATTTACTCCAATCTACCATATTCATAATCCTATATATGTAAATATATTCATTCCTTTATTTTCATTTTTTATCAAGATTTTCTATAAGGTCTGCAATATACATTCAATATACCTCTTCTTGCCTTTTTTACTGGAGGATATAGTACTTAGGTAGAAAATATATCTTAATTGCGACATTCCTGAAGCTTTTAGTGGATTTGGATTCTAAATTTTATTCACTTTTTTTCTGCAGTATATTTACAAGTTTAATCAGTTCTCTTCACATTTAAAAAATCCAAATCCATTGGACCCAATGTGGAGTATTGTCTACCATATGATGGTCATAAGAGAATTAGGTTGAATGTCAAACTATGTGCTATGGAAATGTTCAATGAAATCAACCACTTGAAATAACACCCTACCAAAATCCCAGGGAATTGTTGATCAGCGGTTGTCATTGATGTCAACCCAAGCAGAGCACCAGGGGCTAACCCAATATTGAAAGGGAATTTTTACCTGCCAAATTAATATATTCTGGGTCAATAATGATTTTGATGGTTTCTACTTGTTGAGATGTTTCAGTTGATATATGGCATGCCATGTAATTCTTCACTTTTTGAGAGATATTCATGTTTGAAGTTTGTACCCCAGTTAGTGGGCTAAAACCCCATGGGGTTGGGGCATGGGTCATTGAAAAATCCTAATTAATATTTTTTTTATGCCCCTAAAATCCCTCCAATGTTCACTTGTTGAAGCCCTTCTCAACTTAAGCATTCATATATATTGTGATCTTCATTTCCTCCTTAGGCAAGGGATTCTGCCATCTGAAATAGGTCATCATGGAATTTTCACTCTAATTTTTTTTTTATGAAGGCTCAGAAGCTGAGATTTTTATGAGGCGAAGCCAAAATACTGAGGAAGTTTCAGTAGAAATTTTAGATCAAGTTGCGCAATATTTTTGGAGATATGATCTGTGGAAGTAAGGGTTTTTGCAGGCTCCTGAAATTCATCTCAAAGAAGTGACCTTCATAAAATCGTCATAAATCTCTCTCTGAGTATCAGATTTGAATGCCGTAAAAATTGATGGATAGTTCACAGCCTGTAATTTTCTCTCTATCAATTTCAGAAAAAAATGATGTTGTGTAACCAGCTTCAAAAATAGAAGGAAAGAGATATCAACGCCTTAGAAATAAGCCACTTCGAGGGGGAAACCTCCAATACATTACATAAATGCACAATTATTGGATGATATAATTTACAAAACCTCCTTTCTATATATAGGAGTCCATGGGGCCATAATGTAATCCTAGTGGGCCACAATGTAATCTTAGCCGACCTAACAATAATAATTTAAGGGCACAATAATAACAAAATGGGTGTTACAAGGGTACAATAATAAAAATAAGGGGGTTACACTAACAATAATAAGGGACTATACTAGTGATATAGGGTCCTAACATGCCCCTCTCCTTCAAAAAAGTGTTGTCCTCAACGATTGAGTAGCTCCGAGTGCTTCTGTATAAAATTCTCATCCTCCCATGTAGAATCTTCAGTGGGTAAGTTCTTCCACTTGATGAGATACTCTGAAATTGATCGATTCCGTAGCTATCGAGTTCTTGTTTCCATGACCGCTTCAGGTTCCAATATGATTTTCCTTCCTCATCAAGTTAAAGCAATATTGTTTAGGCTTGGAAAGATTTTCACCTATAACCTTTTTAAGCATGAAACATGGAAAAGCGGATGTACTCGCGAAGAAGCGAGCTCAATTTGTATGCATAGAACGATCTTCCTTGCATGTGTGTAAACACTGCTGTCAGAACATACAATACTAGTGACAATTGTATTAACTTTCTCTTCATTTCTTCAAAGGACAATTTGTTTGCCATGTATGTAGTCATAAAATACTAATCTCCTATAAAAACTTCTCTTGTACGTGTTGGTCTCTTGTTGTTCTGATGAATTTGTCGCCAAGTAGTTTGTCTTCAAGGAGTTTAGAGGCTTGCTTGTTGATGCTCGATGTGATCTTCCACTGCTTGAACCTTCGAATTTTCTCTTAAAGATGATGTGATGGATGGTGGATGATATCCATAAAGTGCCATAAATGGGGTCATTTTTGCTGCAGTATGGAAGGAAGTTTTATACCACCATTCAGCAAGAGGTAACCACTTGACCCATTATGTTTTTTTATCAGATACAAAACAATGAAGATATCCTTCCAAACATTTATTTATGATCTCAGTTTGACCATCAGATTGAGGATGATAAGATGAGCTATGAGCTAATTGAGTACTCAAACAAGAAAATAACTCCGTCCAAAAATTTCTAGTAAAAATGGGATCTCTGTCACTCACAATAACCCTTGGGCTTCCATGTAACTTTTAAATTCTATCCATAAATGTAGTAGAAACTGTACTTGCTTTAAATGGATGAGATAATGGACAAAAGTGTGCATACTTGGTAAGTCTATCAACTACCACCATGATGACACTCTTTCCTTTGGACTTAGGTAAACCTGTGATAAAATCCATTGAAATCTCTTCCCAACGTTGACTTGGAATGGATAAAGGTTGTAGAAGTCTCGGGGTCTTAATTGTTTCCACTTTATTCTGCTGGCAAACCAAACATTCCACCACAAACTTTTGAATATCAGATTTAAGGCCATCCCAAAAAAATTATTTCTTCACCCTGTGGTAAGTTTTTAAAAATCCTGAGTGTCCTCCTAAAGGAGAAGTGTGCAATTCCAGAAGAATATTTTGTTTTAGATGGGAATTCTTACAAAGATATAAGCAATCTTTGTACCATAAGGAATCATTTTCCAACTAAATGTATCGGATGTACTAGGATCTTGCTGCAACTTTTGGATGAGTGTCCATACATATTTGTCGTTCTTCCATTCATCTCTTGCTTCAGTTATCCAATCTGGTTGGATAATAGAAATGGCACAAAGCAATGCTTCCACCTCTTCATTCTTTCTTGAGAGTGCATCTGCAACAACATTAAGATTTCCTTTTTTGTAGATTATTTCAAAGTCATAACCCAACATCTTTGTGACCCATTTTTGCTGCTCTTCTGAAGATAGTCTTTGTTCCAAAAAGTGTTTAAGACTATCATGATCAGTTTGTACCTTGAAGTGTCTTCCCATTAGGTAAGTTCGCCATTTCTTTAGTGCATGCGGTATTGCTAACATTTCCTTCTCATAAATAGGTTTCTGTAAATACTTTCCTTTGATTGGACGACTTTCAAAAGCAATGGGTCTTCCTTCCTGCATTAAAACCGCACCAATTCCATTTCATGAGGCATCACATTCCACAATAAAGGTTTTTGTGAAGTCTGGCGTAGCTAAGACCGGTGCTAGGCACATTGCCTCTTTAAGATGTTCAAAGGCCTTAGTTGCTTGAGGAGTCCATGAAAATGCATCTTTCTTCAATAATGTTGTTAGAGGTGCTGCTATTCTCCCATAATTCTTAACAAACTTGCGATAATACCCTGTTAACCCAAGAAATCCTCGTAACTTGTTTATGGTTGTGGGGACTTTCCATTCCTTAATGGCTTTAATTTTGTTAGGGTCTAATTTAACACCCTCGTGAGATACAATATGACCCAGATATTCCACCTCTTGTACTCCGAAGAAACATTTGGATTTTTTTGCATATAATTGTTTCTCCTGCAATAGTTTGAGCACCCTGTCAACATGTTCAACATGATCCTTCCAAGACCCGCTGTAGATTAGTATATCATCAAAAAATACTAGCACAAATTTTCTAAGGAAGGGTTTGAAAATGGAATTCATCAACCCTTGAAATGTAGAAGGTGCATTGGTAAGGCCAAAAGGCATGACCAAAAATTCATAATGACCCTCATGAGTTCGAAATGTTGTTTTGGAATATCTTCAGTCTTCATTCTAATTTGATGATATCCTGAACGAAGATCCAACTTGGTAAAATAAATTGCTCCATGTAATTCATCCAATAATTCATCAATCACAGGAATGGGAAATTTATCTTTAATGGTGAACTTATTGAGCTCCCTATAATCCGGACACATTCACCATGATCCATCCTTCTTGTGTACCAATACTACAGGAGCAGAGAAAGAACTTTGACTAGGTTGAATTATACCCGTCTCTAACATTTCTGCAATCATACATTCAATTTCGCTCTTTTGGAAGTAAGGATATATATAAGGCCTGATGTTTGGAGGAACACTTCTTAGAATCAAATGAATAGCATGATCATGATCACGAATAGGTGGGAGTCCTTTGGGAGTTTCAAACACCTTGGAATGATTGTCCAAGACTTGTTGGAGATCTGCAGAAATAGATGATTTTGATGTCAAAACTTCTAGAGAGCATAATTGTGCAATTACGCCTCGTTGTTCTTTCTTTAGAAGCTTTGTCATGACATTAGAGCTTATTATCCTTCCTGGCTTCCCTTCAATACCCCGTAATTCGACTTCCTTTCCTTCTGAAAAAAATTTCAAGAAAAGTTCTTGAAAGTTAAAAGCTACCGTCCCCAAAGATTGTAACCATTGTACTCCTAGTACAACATCAGCACCTCCCATAGGAATGGAAAGCATTGGACTAGTCAATACATATTCCCCCATGGTTAGCTTGATATTATGGCATTTTCCAGAAAAATTTATAGTTCCTCCATTTGCAACCATCACTTGACATTCTGGTGCTGGGTATAAGAAACAATTTAATTCCTTGGCTACCTTACAATGAATAAAATTATGGGTGCTACCTGAATCAATCAACACTATTACCTTTTTCTTCTTGATCTGTCCTACTATCTTGAGAGTTTGAGGAGTGGTAATTCCTGCCAGTGCATTACATGATATGGTTGGATTCATTTCTTCCTCTTCTATGGCTGGTTCCTGGTGTGTATCCTCTTCTTGTTCATTTTATTCTTCTTCTTCACAATCTATGTAAAATAATTTCTTTTCAGCACACTTATGACCTTTGATGTATTTGCTATCACAACTGTAGCAAAGCCCTTTTGCTCTTTTTTCTTCCAATTGTTGTGGTGTCAACCTTGTAGGTTGTGGAAATCTAGGCGTAGAAACACTTACTTCTTTATAGAATTGAGTGGTAGGCTTCCTTGTCGCCATAATTTTACATTCAACTTTTCTTGCCAACCTGAATGCCTTCTCCAATGAATCAGGTTCCAAAACACGAACTTCATGTTGGATGTTATCCTTTAGAGTACCTATGAAGAGATAAATCCTGTGTTCCTCTGGAATATCAGTTACCCTTATATTCAATTTTTGGAAGTCCTCAATGTGCTGCCCCACTAAACCCTTTTGTTTGAGATTTATCAATTGGCTAAATAAGGTGTTGCTCTTTGTATCCTCATAATGTGGTATCATTTCCTTCGTTAAAATTGACCAAGTGACAATTTTTTTATGGGAGAAAAGCCATTGATACCATACAAATGTATTTTGTTCTAAATGTAAACTTGCAATGCGTACCTTTTGTGTGTTTTGCACGTTATGGAGATCAAAATATTGCTCCATCTATAGTATCCATGTTACAGGATCCTTTCCATCAAACTTCCTCATATCCATCTTTGGAATATGGTGGTTCTTCCCACCAACATTAGAGTTTATGAAATCATAATTAACATTTATTTTTTTCTCGTCATGAGGTTCTTATACTATATTTTCATCATTAGGAAACCTTTCTTTTATCAACTTTGTCAAACCTTCCATGTCTGCTTTTAGTAAATTCTTCATGTTTTCCATTTTCTCATCGATCTTAGCTTCCATGTCATCCATCTTAGATTCCATGCCAGCCTCCATGCCATCCATCTTAGCTTCGACGCCATCAATATTAGCTTGCACTTCATCCATCTTAGCTTCCATGCCTTTCTTCAAAACTTCCATTTCATTTTTTGTTGCTCTTTGCGAGAGTGAAATTTGTTGCACTTGCTCTTGTAATTTTGATAGATCATGTTGCAATTCTTCGTCTTCATGAGTCATAGTAGAGCTTTACAAAGTCTTAATGGGTGTTGAATTATTTTTTGGGGCCATTTTATAATCCAATACTGATATCTATTCTACAATATGCCCTTGCAATCAATTCAACTTGATTCTTCAAACAAGACTTATGCAATTCGGAAAAAAAAATACACACCTTTTACTTGCTTTTGAGGAGGTCGATATTGAAATTGTATTATCTCTATGATTGTCGCTCTTCTATATCTGAAATTCAGCACTAAATTATCCCTCTGAATTCTCTTTTGAATTCCATAGGTCTGACCTGATTTGGATTCTCCAAGACAAAGTTGTGTCCAATCTCCCACAATGACCTAATTATGGACTGGTTCAGTAGAGCAAACTTATACGACTTTCTACGTGTCACTGTTCTGTCCTTTGTCTCTGAAATTGATAGCCAAGAAACTAAATTCTATGTACTTGCAACCAATTTTTACGGCACTCCAATCTGATGCCCAGAGAGAGAGTTATTAAACGTTTTCTACGAACACCTCTTTGAGATGAAATTCAGGAGCCTGAAAAAGCACTACCTTCCACAGATCATATCTCCAACAATATTGCGAACCAAGATCTGAAACTTTTTGACAACTTTCCTCAGGATTTCAGCTTCTTACCATACGAATTTCAGATTCTGAAACTTCGTAGAAAAAAATCTATAGCGCAAATTCCACGATGACCTGTTTAGGAGCCTGAAACAAGACCTAACTTCCACAGATCATATCTCCAAAAATATTGTGAACCAAGCTCTGAAATTTTTAGAAAATCTTCCTCAGGATTTCAGCTTCGCACCCTAAAAATTTTAGCTTATGAAACTTTGTAGAAAACAATTTATATAGAAAATTCCACGATGACCTGTTTGGAGCAGCGAAACCCTAGAATCCAAAGCTCTGATACCAAATGTTGTGTAACCAACTTCAAAAATAGAAGGAAAGAGATATCAACGCCTTATAAATAAGCCACTTCGAGGGGGAAACCTCAAATACATTACATAAATGCACAATTCTTGCATGATACAATTTACAAAACCTCCTTTCTATATATAGGAGTCCATGGGGCTATAATGTAATCCTAGTGGGCCACAATGTAATCCTATCCGACCTAACAATAATAATTTAAGGGCATAATAATAACAAAATGGGGGTTACAAGGGTAAAATAATACCAATAAGGGGGTTACACTAACAATAATAAGGGACTATTCTAGTGATATAGGGTCCTAACAAATGAAGAAACAGTGACACGTGGAACGCTGTACAGGTAAGCTCTTCTGAAGCAGTCCATAATTAGGGCATTGTGAGAGATTGGGTATAACTCTCTTTTCAAGAATCCAAATTGGTTTAGACCTATGGCATTGGAAAGATGACTTAGAGGAATACTATAGGACTGAAAAGAAAATATTGAGGATTTAAAATGACAGAGATACACCAGATTCAATATCGAGCTCCTAGAAGGCAATAAAAAGCTAGATCATGTGTTGTCAAGGGTTACAAAGGACCATAATTTCTATGGCAGAAAAGGAAAGCAAGGTGAAGAGGAGGGTAGCATGAAAAGATCAGCATTCAAGGTGCATAACAGCAACAAGAAGTTCATCATATGAAGTCTTCAAGTGGGCAGCACTGCATACAATCATTGTAAAGGTATCATTATACCTAGTCATTGTAAATACATTATTGTACAAATTGTACTTGTATCTATATGCCAAGGGTTGAAGAGGCAGTGTTGGGAGGTCTAGGATCATCATTAGGTGTTTGTGTCAAATTTGGGGTTATGGTCTAGTATATCTTCTTCTTATAAATCATTCTATATCATTGTAAAGTGGACCATTTTCCCTGGTACAGGAGTCCATTGTTCTTTTATTCTTCTATAGGGTGCTAGGGTGGTGCTAGGGTGAGTTGTAGCTCATTGGGTGTTGGGGCATCCTTTCAGTTAACTAATGAATAATCTCAGTCGTTGGAGCGTCCATCCAGTGGGAGCTGGAGAAGAATGCTTTTCTAGATTCTAGGAAGTCGGAGCTTTATTTTCAATTGGAGTTGAAAAGAATTATTAGAAAAACATTAGGTGGTTTTTGTCCTGGAGTGGGTTTCCACCTTAAAAATTGTGCGCACTTGTGTTCCTCTTGTTTGCTGCTATCATTGTACAAACACTGATAAAAATTGAAGATTAACTAATGCTCAATTGAAAGGAATACTGATTCACCACCCCCTCTCAGTGTTTCCAACAATTGGTATCGGAGCAGGTTCCTTCAATAGTAGTTTAACAGCTGGAAGGAGGTCATGGAGCATACCAAGAATGGTGTACCTCTATTGAATGAAAATAATTATGCACTTTGGAAGGGAAGAATGGAGGTCTATCTCTTGGCACAAGGTTACGAAGTATGGGACACTGTTCAAAATGGATTTACATCAACCGCGGATGAACAAGGTAAGAAGAATTTGGTAAATGATGCAAAAGCAAAGAATATTATTATCAGTGGACTTATTGAATATGCTTATCATAAGGTGTTGGGTTGTAAAACCACCAAAAATGTGCGGGACAAGCTTGAGAATATATATGCAGGTGACTCAAATGTCAAAGAAGCAAAGCTTCAAATTTATAGAGCAAAATTTGAGCAACTCAGAATGAAAGAAGATTGCAACATTGTTGCATACATTCAATACATTGATGAAATAACCAATACTCTGGAAGGATTGGGAGAGCCAGTTGATGAAAAGAATATTATACGGAATATTCTTAGAACATTACCAGGGAGATTCAACCCAAAGGTATCGGTGTTAGAATACAGTGCAAATCTGGACAAACTCAGCAAAGAGGAATTACATGGAATTCTCATAGCATATGAAATGAGACTTGATGAAGAAGAGGGTACTTCGCATCTAGAAACTGTGTTCGTTGCATCTAATAAAACCAATAAGGATAAATAACATTCAATTGAAAAGACATGCACGTGCAAGTGTGAAGAAAAGGGAGATGATGAAGAAGGTCTTTCAGATGAAGAATATGCTTACTTCACGAGAAAACTACAAATTGGTAAGGGACAATTCAAAGGTAAGCTTCCATTGATATGTTTCAGCTGTAATGAGGTTGGGCATTTTGCAGAAAAATGTCCAAACAAAAGTAATGGCAACTCAAAAAGAAATAAAGGCTTTAAGAAATTCAACAAGCAAGGATCCAAAAGGAACTTTCTCTCTAAAGAAGATAGCTCATCATCCGATGAAGACAATGATAATGAAGAAGAAGCCAATGAGAGAGTATTGTTTATGGCCAAGCACAATAAACCCAAGCACAATAAGCAAGAGGTATCAAAAAACGAAGAAGAAGGATGGACCATAGATGAATTTTACGAGGAAGCAATCAAGCTTATGAAATATCTCAAGGCGGAGAAGATCCATTCCAAAAATCTTGAAGAACAAGTTCAAGGTCTCAAAATTGAAGTTGAAGAACACAAATGCATTGAAGAGTCACTTCAAAAGAATTTGGAAGAATGCAACCAAGAAAGGGAAGAATTAGAAGTCGAAGTAGTCTCACTGCGTGACGAAGTGAAGAAAGGAAAAACTATCCAAAACTATGCCAACATCTCAAGGGTATTGGAAGAACTCGTCAACAATCAACGATCTTACAATGACAAAACTGGCATTGGTTACAGAGAAGAAGCAAGACCTTATACAACAAAATACAATGAACCTATGAGATCTGACATGCATGTAGACTTCATTGGACAATATTTGCAAGAACAACCTTGGAAGACAATTCCTCGATGAAAATTTCCATCCAAGTACCAACATATTTTTTATGGCTATTGTTATTCATGTGGAAAATTTGGTCATAAAGCTGTAGAATGTTGCACGTACCCTAGGAACGAATACAATTCCAAGAGATCTGTGAAATATGAACCTCCCAGGGCTCAGCAAAACATAAATAGATTTGAACATTTAAGAAATAATATTGAATGTTACAAATGTCGAAACTTTGGACACATAGCCAAAGATTGCAGGCTTGAAAATGCTCCAAAAGAATCTTCGAAGCCACAGAATGAATGAACATGGAAGAAGAAGAAGAATGATAATTGTGCTCTCGCTCTCAAGGCTCAAAAGAACAAAGATGTGTGGTATTTTGATAGTGGTTGCTCAACGCATATGACTGGAGATAGAAATAAATTTGTATCTCTGAAAGAGAAAAAGGATGGAACCGTGTCCTTTGGAAATGATGGATCTTCAAATGTTATAGGATCAGGTACTGTCACTATCAGAAGCAAATATTCTCTAGCCAATAATTTTCTACTGGTTGAAAACATGAATCACAATCTGCTCAGTGTTGGACAAATGTGTGATCAAGGACACACAATACTATTCAAATCCACGAAATGTGAAATCAGGAAAGGCGTGTATGGTGAAATTGTGGCTACAGAAAGTCGAGCTCCAAATGACATATATGTTCTGGATGAAGAAACTAAAGCATGTCTAATAGCTAAAGAGGATGATACAATAATTGCTAGCAATGATGATCGACTAAGTAAGAATTTTGCTACAAAGGTGCAAAGTGATTTCGAGATGTCTTTTCTTGGTTACAAATTGAGCATAGATGACTCATCTAAGGATGTGGATCAAAGGTTGTACAGATCTATGATTAGTAGTTTTCTATATGTAATAGCCTCCCGACCAGATGTTATGCAAGTAGTTGGACAAGTAGCAAGATTCCAAGCAGCACCAAAAGAATCACATATTAAATATTCACCAGCATTAGAATATATTTGTCAAAATCTTGGGATTCTTCCAAGTTCTCATTATATTATAGGTCTGTAGGACGGTTGTGTGTCAGGGGGAGTGGAAGTGTGTACAGGTATGCAGGACAGTTGTGTGTCAGCGTGAGTGGAAGTGTGTACAAGTCTGCAGGATGGTTATGTTTCAGGGGGAGTTGCCTTTTGCCATTGATGTCAAAGGGGGAGAGAATGTTGTAGGAAGAGGTGTCATGATTGTAGGGGGAGTACTTGTGTTGCCATCATTGCCAAAGGGGGAGATTGTTGATTAGCGGTTGTCATTGATGTCAACCCAAGCAACACCAGGGGCTGACCCAATATTGCATGGGAATTTTGACCTACCAAATTAATATATTATGGGTCAATAATGCTTTTTATGGTTTCTACTTGTTGAGATGTTTCCATTGATATATGGCACGCCATGTAATTCTTCACAGTTTGAGAGATATTCATGTTTGAAGTTTGTACCCCAGTTAGTGGGCTAAAACCCCATGGGGTTGGGGCATGGGTCATTGAAAAGTCATAATTAATATTTTTTTATGCTCCTAAAATCCCTCCCACGTTCACTTGTTGAAGCCCCTCTCAACTTAAGCATTCATATATATTGTGATCTTCATTTCCTCCTTAGGCAAGGGATTCGGCCATCTGAAATAGGTCATCGTGGAATTTTTGCTCTAATTTTTTTTTGCGAAGGCTCAGAAGCTGAAATATTTATGAGGCGAAGCCGAAATCCTGAGGAAGCTGCAGTAAACATTTTAGATCAAGTTGCGCCATATTTTTTGAGATATTATCTGTGGAAGTAAGGGTGTTTGCAGGCTCCTGAAATTCAAATCAAAGAAGTGACCTTGGTAAACTCTTCATAACTCTCTCTCTGAGTATCGGATTGGAATTCCATAAAAATTGATTGATAATTCACAACCTGTAATTTTTTCTCTATCAATTTCAGAAACAAATGAAGAAACAGTGACACGTGGAATGTCGTACAAGTAAGCTCTTCTGAAACAATCCATAATTAGGGCATTGTGAGAGATTGGGTATCACTCTCTCTTCAAGAATCCAAATTGGGTCAAACTTGTGGCATTGTAAAGATGACTCAGAGGAATACTATAGGACCAAAAATAAAATATTGAGGATCTAAAATGACAGAGATACACCAGATTCAATATCGAGCTCCTAGAAGGCAATAAAAAGCTAGATCATGTGTTGTCAAGGGTTGCAAAGGACTAGACTTTCTATGGCAGAAAAGGAAAGCAAGGTGCAGTAGAGGGTAGCATGAAAAGAGAATCATTCAAGGTGCATAACAGTAGCAAGAAGTTCATCATATGAAGTCTTCAAGTGGGCAGCACTGCATACAATCATTGTAAAGGTATCATTGTACCTAGTCATTGTAAATACATTATTGTACAAATTGTACTTGTATCTATCTGCCAAGGGTTGAAGAGGCAGCATTGGGAGGTCTAGGATCATAATTAGGTGTTTGTGTCAAAGTTGGGGTTATGGTCTAGTATATCTTCTTCTTCTACATCATTCTATATCATTGTAAAGTGGACCATTTTCCCTGGTACGGGATTCCATTCTACTTTTATTCTTCTATAGGGTGGTAGGGTGGTGCTAGGGTGAGTTGTAGCTCATTGGGTGTTGGGGCATATGTTCAGTTAACTACTGAATAATCTCGGGCATTGGAGCGTCCATCCAGTGGGAGCTGGAGAAGAATGCTTTTCTAGATTTTAGGAAGTTGGAGCTTTATTTTCAATAGGAGTTGAAAATAATTATTAGAAAATCATTAGGTGGTTTTTGTCCTAGGGTGGGTTTCCACCTTAAAAATTGTGTGCACTTGTGTTCCTCTTGTTTGCTACTATCATTGTACAAACACTGATAAAATTGAAGATTAACTAATGCTCAATTGAAAGGAATACTGATTCACCCCCCCCTCTCAGTATTTCCAACAGGAATTAAGTGGGGATTTTCCTAGCATCTACCTTGTTATAGGTCAATTTGGGCACCATTCCCAATGAAATGATTAATTGGACATCATATCTAGAACTGATGAATAGTGTCTTTCATCCCCTATCATTTCAGTTGCTACATGCCCTAAGACAAAGAACAAGAACAAAACATCTATGACTTCCATTTGCAAGGTTTCCAAGATTTGAAGTAGATGTTATATCACCTATGAGCTCACTAATGCAGTCTCTCAAGGGGCTAAGTGTGTTGCATATGCAAGTACCTCCATTCAAAGGTGCTCTGCAAAGCACTTCCCGACATTCAAGGGCGTGTTCATCAATTGGGAGCAAAATTCTCATTGTTCTGGAATCTTCACTTGGCCAGTCCCTCCTAAAAGAGTGCATATGTGTCAAAATTTGAATCCATGTGTCCATTTGATACCTATGAGACATAAAACATGTCTTGCCTATTATTAGAAAGTTATTTATTGTAAAAATACCTTCAGCTCTATAAATTGAGCAAAGATCCTAGTTCTTGGAAGGAAGAATTTGAGTAGAGAAATGTTAGTCGAATTTCAATTGAGGAGTTGATCTGAGTGACATGCTATTGGAGAGATGTGCATTTTTATGAGGCTGGGATGCTACTGGAGATGGTGACATAAAATAAATCATTGGGTTGTAACCTCCTCTTCTATCCATTAATAAAGATTGCTGCTTACTTTCCGACATATGTATCTGTATAAGCCTTTATCTTTCATATTATGAATTCTTATCTAATGTATATGGTTCATGTTTCATTGATTTAACTGAATAACTTGAATAGACATATGTATATTGCTATCTCTTTGTTTTTTAGTGTTCATTCTTGTAGGAAATATTTTGGTGATCTAGCATGGATTCGAAGCTACAACAAGAGTGACAGAAGGAGAATTTGAAGTGCTTGGACTCCAAGCAAGTTTCTTGATTTACTCTGTGTGTCTATTTACTATTAGGAAAAGTAGTTGCAAAGTCTTTAACCTATTCTTCTAGATGAGCACCACATCTAGGGAAGAATGTTTTATCCATAATCCATAATTTCACATAACAAATTGGCGACTTTGTTTGGGAATTTACCCTTCATCCTTGGTGTATTTTCCTCTGTTTGTCTTTGTTTATTCACTCAGTAGAATTTACTCATAAATATTGGGCTTTTTGAAATCAAAACTTTCATTATAAGTGTGTTAAACAATTGAGTTTTTGTTCTTTGCTGCGCTCAATGCATTGTTGAATAGGACACAGTGCTTTTCATAGCATTGTGTTGCTCTCAGAGGTGCGTTGAAATGCACTGTCTTCCCTTAGAGACTACATTTCCCCCTAGAACCAACTAAATTCCATTGAGTTTTTCATTGCATTTGCTTTCAGTTTGTTGTGTGTTGTGTTTTAAAGATCCTAATGCCTCATATTGACCAGTAACTTTATCTACTTCTTCCCCCTTTGAAAGAAAATTTTGTTCAATGTTTATTTAAAGTGTTTTTCTTTATCATTGACAAATTAATTTCAAAGTATTTTCATTTTTGCATTACATCCATTTTCTTCTGAAAATGAAATTGTCGTTAAATTATGCGTTCCCTGTAGGAGAAATTGTAGTTCTATTCTTCATTTTTCCTATTAAACAAAATTTGTTGTTCTATTCCTCATTTCTCAAAGTAAAAGGCATTTTTTTTTATTGATTTGATGCACTTAGTTTCCTTTTCTGCATTCATATTAAAGGGACTGAAAAGAAAAACGTGCATTTTCATGTAGTGGATTGTGTGTTTTTCATAGTAACAATTAGGAAAGTTTCATTTTAGTATGTGCTCTTCGATTTTTTGCTCTCAAATTGATTTCTCTTTCCCTCTAGTAGCTAGGATTTTCATTGAAAAACTAAAAGTGAAAGATTTCTTATCATTTTAGTTTGCATTTTATGAATTTCCAATACATCGTTGCGGTGAAACTTGAAAGAAAAATTGATAAACAAGATCAACTTAAATTTATCTCAATTTACCTAACAAAGAATTGGAACCATAACGATTACATTTAGAAGGTCTAGGCTAGAGACGTGTTCTGGTGTCGTAAAACATAGCAGCTGTCATTAATTGTCTACGATACATTCTGAGTGTGATACCTCACTCCATGTATGTAAGTATATTGTAGCTCTTCCACGTACTTTCGGGTATATTGGGCGGTGTTACAGTACGAAAAGTATAAAGGGGTGCTCTCACTGTGTGGTTTCGCATTAGACAACGCTAATATAGACTTGGGCCTTTACGTACCTTCGGGTATATTTGGGAGGAAAAATTTAGGTTGATATCCATCCATAGTGAACCAAGTCGACCACCTTGTAAATTTTGATACATCGAACACAGAATTCAGGGAGATTGCCTGCCCATACTTCTTGGTTCGCTAGGACGTATTCTGTAGTTCACAGTTTCTTGGTAAACCTTTTGCCTAGAATTACCCTTTTATTTTTTTTATTTGTTTTTGGTTAAAATAAATCAACAATCATGGAAGAAAAAAATCCTTTTCCCCATCGTTCGCGTAGATTAGGATTGAAACCACCTTTACCACCAGAAGTCACTCTTGGTTAGTGAAGGCGACATCACTCTACTAAAACCAGTACCATCAATACCTATGGTGAAGCATCATTTTCACATATACCAGAGTTGGCACAAGTGGTCTCTACACATCCTGGTTTGTTACTGTTGTCAAGATGGAGTCCTCATAGCTACCCGTGGTCACGATCCATCCAATCAGTGAGACCATACCTCCTGAACTTGATGTTGTTCAACTGGAAGTTGATCTAGATCCTATCTCATTTTTTTCAAAACATCTAAATCCCGAAGTAAAACTACAAAAATTTGTTCTTGAATTGCTCATCCCACATTCTATTGTAGCCATTGAGTCTCCCATATCACACAATCAACCTCCTAAAATATACTTTGGGCCTAGTGGTGAAATACTTCCACCTGGTTTAATTTCAATTGAAGAAATCCCACAAGACAAGACACCTTTAACTCATACCCATTTTGGGGAGGATCTTTACCTGTACGAATCTTTTCCTCAATCACCACCATATTCTTTTGTTGATCCTATTCTTATTCAAAATCTCGTTGAACAAAAGGGTATACATTTGGTCAAGTAACCATGCCTGAACCAACATCTTCGTTTGGGCCATCTATTCCAATTACGTCAGTACCTACCCTCGCTACCCTGTTGATGTTTACAACTTCACCAGAGTCATATTTTCATGGTGTCCCTATGGTCCCATCAGGTTATAAATATTTATCTGGAATTTTCTCTGGCACATCTTCAAAACCATGGACTTCAACAATGTCATCGTTTGGTAATCTAACTGGTAAACCTATAGTGAGTACTAAATGGATTGATTCTTTATACACATCATCAGGGCAATATCAAGCTAGTCCTTCTAGGTCTATTCCATCTAGTACCATATCAACTGGACTCCTAGCATTTGAAGAGAAATATCTTCTGTCTTATTATACTCCTCATGCTAGGGGACAACCTTTGGTCACCCACTATGACAATACTCCGTCACTTTTTGGTCAACCTAATGTTGAAATGAACGTTTGTCAATGGCATCCCACTCTACATATCCAACCACAAATGGTTGTACACTCGTATCAACGATTTCAACCTATTACACCCACATCATTCCCACTTGTTAATACATATTTACCCCTGTTACAGAATCAAAATGTTGTACAACAACCTTTTCAGGTAGGTCCTTCAACTCAATACCCTCAAGTATTGGGTCCACAAACTCGAAATCCTTTGGTTAATTTACAACAACAACCTGTACTTGGAATCATTTATTCATAATATGGTTTACCATTTTATGGGATGTCATAGCCACAACCAGGTTATACCTATCATCAACCGAATCAAAGTTATTCTAATTTGGGTTATAATATTGGTGGATAGGCACCTTGGAAGCCTCAGGCACAAATACCTCAACCTTCATTTCAACAAGTACCATATCTAGGTTTTGGTCAATAGAATCCTAAAGCGTTTGCTTTTTAAAACAACCATTTTCTGGGTTGCCAGCAGCAGATTCCTTATGCTGGTACTCAAAGGTCTGTTTCTCAAGAAATTCCATCATACCCTGGCTATGCTCAACCTAACCTTAATCGACAGTTTCCCTTTGTTGCAACATTAGAGTTACCAGATTTAAATCAGCTAACCAATGATCCAATCAACTATGATCCTTGGTGGCCGATGATACCTCACAGATTACCCTCAGATATTCCTAAGTTCAATGGAAACCCTAGGGAAGACCCGTTGAATCATGTTATGACTTATCATTTGTGGTGTTCATGAAACTCCCTGAATGATGATTCTATTCGACTACTTCTTTTCCAGCACACGCTCACTTGTTCGGCTGCAAAATGGTATATTGAGTTACCTAGAGCTTCTTTTGATAATTTCACTGCACTAGCTACTATCTTTTTGACTCACTTCTAGTTACCCATATGATATGAAACTAGAATGAAACTCTTGACCAATTTCAAATAGACTAATGCTACTCACATTTTTTATCATATTCATGAGTGGCATCGATGTCGTAGAAAGGTTAAGAAATTTGTTCCAGATAAGCTCCTTGCTGAGTGGTTCATTAAGTCCCTATCACCATCTATAACTCAGGATGTGGCTAAGGGTGGTGTCGTCATAGAAGAGCAGGTTACTGCTCATGCCCGATATTTAGACTTCATTTATACTTAGTCTAGCATGATTTATGAAAAAATTCCTAATGCACCGCGATCTACTTTTATAGTTCCTCCTCAATTAAAGGACTCTCATGGCGGAGATGAATTGATTGGTACTACAAGCATACATCATGCTACTGCATCTAATCCTACACCTTCTTCTGAAATTAATGCCATGTCATTTGACAAGGGAAAAAGTGAAAAGCAACCCGGAAGTAAGAAAAAAGGGAAATCTAAGAAAAAGAAAACTTCTAACCCACAAGAAAGATCATCTAATCAATCATCTTGACCTAGGAAAATTGGTTATCCATGGATAATATTTAATGAGGAACACTTTGTTCAGGATTTTCCTCACCGCGTTGTAGTCTCAAAAATCATTAAGACTTCACATGTGTCAGCTGTGTTGACAGATCTGTTTCCAAATCCGAACACAAATTTGGTTGCTGCAGATCCAACTTCTAGTTCCCAAGTACTTATGTTATCCATCACAAAACCTTCAACAAATATTGTAGTGTCAAATCATAATAAATATTATGGTGGTCAGGCCATTGATAAACCTACTACCTCGACTATGAATTCGTCTACAGAATCAGTACCGCCTACTGCTATTCCTGAATTGACAATTAAGCCACCAAAGGGAGTCATTCATAAATCGACATATAATCCTCGAGCAAGAGCTGCTCAAAACTATAATATAGTTGAAGATTTGGCTCAATCCCCTTCAGCTATGTCTTCTCTTGAGGTATTATAAAATTTTCCCTCCCAGAAACAGGCTTTATTGTTGGCTATTGGTGGAATTGACCCGACTCATTCTAATCTAGTCGTCTTTAATCATACAGGCTATGTACCGCAACTACCAGTAGAATTGGCATTCTCCATACAAGTATATTTTCTCATTCACATTGTTCATTGTACTATTAATTATGAGGGGGCATCAACCTATATTATGTCCCTAAATTGTTGGAATTCACTTGGCTTTCCGCGCTTATCTCAATCATCAACAACATTGAAGGATTTCGAAGGACGTACATATAAACCTTATGGTATTATTAATAACCTGCATGTTGAAATAAGGGGTAAAAAAGTGAATTTTGATGTCGAGGTTTTTGATGGACCCCTTGACTATAATATTCTACTTGGAAGGCCATGGGTATATTCTATGACTGCAATTGTTTCTACATATTTTAGAATGATCGCCTTTCCATATAAAGGTACAATTACAATCATCAATCAACTATCCTTCTTTGCCTCAGCTTCGCAGGTAAATGTAAGTGTTATGTTTGTTCACGCACCCAAACTAGCACTTTAGAATATTGGTGTAGGACTCTTAAAGGATTCCACCCTCATGGGAACCTTTCCATTACCGCCGTCTATGACGTCGACATAAATTGGAAGTATAGAAACATCCTACATGATCTCTTCCGCTCCATCTAGCTTAAGGGAGAGTACGGGTAATTCTAATATTATTACATAATATGAGCTTCTACCGCCCAACCCTATTGAGATGGCATAGCAATCAATCTATTTGGCTTTAGCGGCGAATCCGAAATCAACGTTGACGATTGTTTGGGTTGATCGTTCCTTAGATTTTGGTACTCCATCTAATCCATTTTCCTCAACCTTCTTGACATATGAGAATATTTTGGAAGAAATGATGTCAGAAGGAGAACCATGGGATGATTATCATCATCATTCCCATCTTCTTGATTATGAAGAAAATTATGTTATTGAAATATATCACCCATCAATCAGAAATTTCTTTTCGAATTATTTACCTATTAATGCAATCTATTCTGAGTGAAATTTGTCAAATATTGAAGAAACCATTTCTATTGATATTTCAACCAAACCTGGCATTGTAGAAAATATTCATGTTGGTGTGTCTTGTTATCCATCAAAACTTGACACATATCGCTCTCTATTTCTTGAATTTCGTGATGTATTTTCTTGGTCTTACGAGGAAATACCAGACATAGATACTAGTATCGTTGAACACTATTTTAATATGTATCCTGATGCAAAAACGGTGCGTCAATGCCTTTTTCCTATTCATAGAAAGAAGGTCACTGCCATCAAAGCAGAAGTTGAAATTTTTTTGCGTGCTAGTTTCATTTACCTGGTTCTACAAACTGAGTGGGTTTCCAACATTGTTCTTCTCATGAAAAAAACAAGGAACCATTAGAGTGTGTGTCAATTATCAGGACGTCAACATTTCTTGTCCAAAAGACAACTATCCTACTCCCTTTATCGACTAGATTATTGACGATTGTGCTGAATGTGAAATATTTTCTTTCATGGATGGATTTTCCATCTACAATAAAATAAATATTCGCCTAGAGGATCAACATAAGACAACATTTATTTGTCTCTGGGGCACATTCGCTTATAGGAAGCTACTGTTTGGTTTAAAGAATGTAGGGGAAACATTTTAGAGAGTAATAGATTATGCTTTCAATGACATCAAGCACATTGTTCAACCTTATCTACATGATTTAGCTGCGCATTCACGGAATTAGACTGATCACCCATTGCATTTAAGAGCCATATTTTTATGCTACCGGAACTACAAAATATGCCTCAATCCACATAAATGTGTGTTTTGTGTTGGTTCTATTCATTTGCTTGGATTCGTAGTCTCAAAATAAGAAATTCGAATCAACCCATTGAAGGTCTAGGCTATTCTTGATTTTCCTGCGCCATCAAATTTACTTTAGATACAGAAAGTTCAAGGAAAGGCTAACTTCCCAAGAAGGTTCATTCCCAACTACGCTGAAATGACTATAGGATTTACTCGACACTTGAAAAAATGGGTTCTCTTCTATTGGGAACAAGCTCCGCAAGCTTCTTTTGATGTTGTTAAGGATACTCTTGTCCAAGCGTCATTAATGTATCCCCCTAATTATCAAAATGATTATTTCCTATATATCATTGCAACAAAAATGACCATTGCTATGGTATTGGTCCAAGTAGAAGATGGGATAGAACATCCAATATATTATTTGAGTCGTAATCTCAATGATACGGAAGTTAAGTATTCATACGTCAAAAATATCGCCTTGGAAGCCATTCAAGATGTCCAAATATTTCACCATTATATCTTGTTCTAGAAGACCATTGTCATTTCGGATTGCAACCCCATGACAGACATTCTATCACATCAATTTCTAGGCAGAAAATACTCAAAATGGATCGTCATTTTGTATGAATTTGATTTGGAATTCATCAAATCCAAGTCAAAGAAGTCTTTAGTTTTTGTTGAGCTTCTCTGTGACCTTCCCTCTAATAGTACTATCAAGCTTCAGGGAAATATCAGAATTCCAGAGCATATTGATGTAACCTCCTACTGAAAGGTAAGCATGCTTACTTTAACAGACTCACAACCATGCACGTCTGCAGGGAAACTAAATAGAGTAGAATGAGAAAGTTACACCTGTGGGTCCTACGGTTGAAGGTGATCCGTGGTCCAAACCTCCTTGAAGAACCGTCCTTCCTTCTTAACCCGCAAGACAGAAGAAACAGCGCACAAAGGATCAAGGTACAACATATATCTACTCTAAATGTCAGTGAGATTCATATAAAACATTAAATAAATCATAATGAATGCTTGTATAACAAATATTCTCATACATAAAAGCATACACTAACACGTTTATTTCGGGAACAGCATGGTACTTCTGTATTATAAATAGTATGTACAAAAGTAACACGTGGAGAGATCACCTGATCCTTCCAAGGCCTTCGCAGACCGTCGTCCGGATCCGTCCAGCCCTTGCCTCGCTAAGACTCCTTCCAAACTAGTGCATACGAGATAACATATAAAGGAATGTGTATCTCAAGGAAACAAGGGTTTCCTGTAATGAACTGGGAAAGTGCAGGAGGCACGGGGAATCAGACTTGGATAGGGAATACCAACAGAGTATAATATCAATAATTCTCTCTCTCCCTTAGGCCATACATATGAGGGCTTTTTATAGTCCCTCCAAGTAGTTTCAACAGTTGGAAACAATTGGCCACGTGCTGGGGTGGTTGAACTACCTGAGTAACCATCGACCCAGCCCGAAAATAGGGAATAATTATATATTTTTTAATCATTTTAATGGCATACGCGGAAAAGTATAGCTGGACTCACGTATACACGTGGAAAAGCATGGGCATAGTCGCGTATGGGGATTTTTACACTGTTTTTAAGTGAATTTGTCCAAGTCTGTAGGAATGGGTGCCCAAAACCATCAAAGCAATCATGAATCATGTGAAGGTGGGAAATGATGCTATAACAACTACTACTACGTTGGAACCATCAACTCATGACGAGACTCTATTTATAATCAGATCATGTGATCCTTGTTATGGATATTTCATCATTTATCTCCAAACTCAAACTTTTTTGCCTAATACCTCTCGCTATGAACAACGACGTATTCAATACCAAGCCAAAGATTATATGATCGTTGACGATACACTTTATCATCGTGGTGTCAATACTATTTTAAGAAGGTGCCTCAATCATGAGGAGGTTGAATTTTTTTTAAATGATTGTCATGCTTGGGCTTGTGGTGGAAATTTATCTGGATATGCTACCACACAGAAGATACTCCGTGCTGGTTACTTTTGGCCTACCTATTTCGCAACTCCATTCTCGCGGTCAAAATTTGTCATGCGTGCCAAATTTTTTATCGTCAAATCCGCAAACTGCCAGCGCCAATGCATCTTGTTTTCTCTATGGGACCATTTTTGAAATGGGGTATTGAATTCATGACCTGTAACCCTCGTTCGTCGGGGGGGCATGGTTATATTATTTTCGGAGTAGACTACTTTACCAAATAGGCTGAAGCGATGCCTCCATTCAACAACACAGGACAAACAACTGCATTGTTTTTCTTTAATCATGTTATTGCATAGTTTGGGGTCCCACAGGCTATAGTTATAGATCATGGGAAGCATTTTTGCAACCACATGATGACTGAATTGAATGCCATGTTAGGATTTTCACATGATAATTCTACTCCTTATTATCCAAAATCAAATGGAAAAGTTGAGGCTATCAACAAAATTCTTAAACGTATGCTTCAACGAATGATAGGAGTTCGTAAAAGAATCTAGAATTTAATCCTATACTCAGCTTTGTGAGCATACCGAACCTCGGTGAAAAATGCAACTCGATTAACCCCTTTCAATTGGTGCGTGTTTTGGAAGCTATATTTCCAATCTAATGTGAAATACCGTCATTAAAACTCGCAATCGACTTGTTACCTGACACCTGAGAAGAATAACTGTGTCTTTTTAACCTCATCCATCTTAATGAAATGGGTCATGAAGCCCAATTGGCCAATGAAGCGAATAAGAGACGTATAAAGGTGCAATATGACAAAAATGTCCAACCTCACATTTTCTCAGAGGGAAAATTGGTCCTTCTTTATGATCAAGAAGTTGATGTAATAGGTATAGTGAAATTTGAGCCACTATAGCATGGCCACTATATTTTCAAAAGATTTCTTGCTAAGGGTGCCTATGAGTTAGTTGATTACAATGGAATTCCGTTGGTGTAGCCTAGAAATGGGTTGTATCTGAAATGTTACTATGCTTAATCATGAGCGTAGTAATTTTTTGTATTATATTGTATATGTATGTTGTTGATTTGCATTCACTGCCTTAGTTTGTTTTTAGAGTTTTCTTAACATTAGTAATCCAATTTACATTTTGTCACAGATTTTTGAATCTTTGGAACCATTTGTTGGATATGTTGATGGTGCTAGTCGTAGTACACAGAATCTATCCTCTGCAGCGTGGGCCCTTTTCACTCCGAATGGTGAGTTAGTGAGTTTTCAAGGGATTTGTATCGATAGATCAACAAACAATATCGCTGAGTATAGTGTGTTGATCGAAATTCTCTCTGATTCCATTTCATTTGGTATTAACCACATCATCATAAGGTTAAACTCACAACTTGTGGTATTACAACTTACTAGTGTTTATACTGTTAGAAATCCAACACTACGTTGATTGTTCCTAAGAGTTGAACTTTTGGAAAGACACTTTGATTTTATTCAATATCAACACATTTCCAAAAATTTGAATACATTGGCTGATTCTTTGGCTAATCAAGTTTTAGATAGACATGTACAACACATATAAAGAAAACATTCACATCATTGAATAGGATTGCACAAACATAGGAAAACACTGAAACCAAATAGATAGATATTTATAGGTTTTTACAAAAAATTGTGCCCAAGAAACATTGGTCATTTGACCTCAAAATGTATGCAACATTTCAAAAGTAAAATAGTGGTGCTCGTGGTAAAAATCTATAGATCTAGCTATCCTACGAAGTAACCGCATCCAGCAGTTAGGAACACCTATAGTGTGGCGCTGCAGTCGCATGGGTAACTCATCGATCCAGAAATCCATAATCTTGAAGGTCAACCCTTCTATGTGTTGTTGAAGCTCATTCAAAATCTCATCCATATCAAGATCCTGAAGGATTTCTCTCCCGACATCCCTCTCTGCTGGCTCATCTGCTACACGCTCTGGCTCCTCCACTGGTTGAACTCGACCATCATCTGCATTACATCAAACATTTAGTTTAGTCTTGGGAAAACATCAAAAATACAAAAAAAATGTATAAACCTTAGAAAAATAAAAAACATGGTCAAAACATCCTTACCTATTGCACCCCACTGACCACCTTCTGGTAAAGCTAAATCTGGATCTCCTCGGAAATCAATGCCTGTGTATGCATACACATCGATGGTGACAATCTATCGCCTAAACGAGATGAAGAATGCAGTTGAGAACGCAATGGTCGATTGGTCTGCATGCCTACTATTTAGTCAATTTAGTGTTTCTAAATTGCTTACATAAATTATCGACTAGGGCTAGTAAACTGATGAAGTATGGTGCACTATATGTGCCTAAGTGACCTTTCCCTTACTTCGTTTTTTATGTTTTTCTTATTGTTTTTGGGGGTTTGTATTTTAGTGCTTAGTGTCCTACTCTAGGCTACTAGAAAATTTAAAATGAATCTAATTAAAAAGGAAGAAAAGGAAGTGTTATGAAACTAAGTTAATTTTCTATAAAAGAAAACCAAAGCTTGTTGACTAGTTCTAAGATTTAGTTTTGAGCAAAAAGGTAAAGAATGTACTTCATTAGTGATTAAAACTAATCCATGGATCTATGAATAAACTAAGATTGAAGACAAAATGAAAGCAGGGGAATGTGTCAACTATTGTACTTTAGGTTGTCTCAACATTCAATCTTTAGGTCAAAACCCTATGAGATGAAATCAACTGTTTGTACCTTAGTTGCTAGAGTCCTAAGACAGAAAGCAGAAAATTCTTATTAAAAATCACCTAATATGTTTTAGTTACTCGATTTACCCAATATGTAGAGAATGACCTCTTTCTGGTAATGTTTCTAAGCAACCATTACATTTGTCTAAGATAAAGAACTACAACAACTCTATAAATGAAATAACTCAAACATTGCATTACATCTAATCATTTAACCATCCTTGCTCATTATATTCAGGTTAGTTTCCTTCAGAATGATCTTTAAGAATATTTTTTGTTGCAATGGGATGAGGATCTTCTAATTCAAACTAACTAAGTGAATAATTCAATTATCAGTCTCATCCAATTTTGAAGCTTGTGGCCTCTTGATATGGCTTTGGAAAAATCAATTACCCCTTTAGTTCTTAGCAAGAAAATGACAAGAAATGAAATGTATTCTAAAACTAACTAAATGAATAATTGAATTATCAATCTCATCCAATTGTGAATCTTGTGGCCTCTTGATATGGCTTCGGAAAAGTCAATTACCCTTTTAGTTCTTAACAAGAAAATGACAAGAAATGAAATGTATTCTAAAACTAACTAAATGAATAATTGAATTATCAGTCTTGTCCAATTGTGAAGCTTGTGGCCTCTTGGTATGGCTTCGGAAAAATCGATTACCCTTTTAGTTCTTAGCAAGTAAATGACAAGAAATGAAATGTGTTCAACCACTGCACTTATAAAATATTTAACCATTCAATGTAAGATTTAAGATATGGGAAAAATGGTTTTCATAAATAATTAGACACAGTAATTGACAGCTAGCTTCTAAATTTGAAAAGGAAAAACAATAAAATAAACAACCATGTTTCTCAGCACTCCGTTCTCCTTTGAACATGAGTCTTATCTCCTTGAAATGTTTTGAAAGACAAATATCCACAGTTGCATTTAAACTATTGAAAATTGGAAATTAAGCATGAAAGAATTAAAAACCTCCTTTAGAAGCAGGGGCCCTCTGCTACCAAGTTAGTTAACTCCTTAGCTCTTCAAAAATGTAATCAAACCAACATCTGGGAACTGAACTTATTTATTGAAACAGAGTTTTAGAAAACAGAGTATGTCATTGTAATTCTGAACTTGTGTTACAAAAAATTCACTTGTTCTCGGTTCTATAGAAACCTCTATTTATAGATAAATTGCATAACTATCTATGAATAAAAGTAGCTACAGGTGTATCTTTGAATCATAATCAAACTATGACTTTTAGGAGTCATGATTTTCTATTAATCTAATCAGGAGTGCTAATTACTGTAGGAAACAGTCTTCGACTTATAGCTTTGACGATAGGGTTAGACACCTCCGTATGTCGATCTGGTCCATATTAATGAATAGGATGAAATCCTTCTAGGAGGGATTTTGAGAACACCCATGTGGCCCGCTCCTTCAACTGACACCTCTGACATGTTCAACCACAAGAGTAGCTACGGAATGCACAATTAGCTGCAGAATAGGGTGCATTATGTGGCTAATATGAAAAAACTTATTAAAATAGAAAAATTCATGAAATAAAAATATTTCAACCATTTGTATGTATCCTTTAGGAAAACCTTAGCATTTAGGGTTTATGAAATGATGGAAAAGAGGTGAAATGAGATGAGAGAACTGTAAAGGAGAGGGTAATCCTAGGGTTCAACATACCCCCACTGCAAAATCATTGCATGTCCTCATGCAATTTGCCAAGATTTTAATTTATTCTCCCTTACTGCATGTGTTCTGAAACTTTAGCCAAGACATCCAACCCTATTCTTCTGTTTCTTTTGGAATTCAATGTTATTCTTATCTTTTTCATGAGAAGTTTGAATATGAGGTTTATGAGTGCTCTGCTTAACCTCTTTTTCTTCTTCTTCAATTTCATGTTTTCCTTATGTGATAGCCTTAGTTGCAGAGTAGAGTTATCATTCATTTCATTTTTGAACTTGACTTGCTCTTTCAAAATCTCATTTTCATTCTTGATAATCTTGTTCAATATCTCTAATTCATATTTATCTTTTCTAATATTTTCAATTAGGGGTTATTGTGGATTGACAAGTATTTCTTGACTCATTAAGGCGCTTCTTTCCAATGATTCCACATAATCATATATTTGTTGTTGAACTAAGTCTATACCAGGAGATATTCTACTGGGGCCTTCTTCAAAATGATACACAAGAGAGTTTTGAGGACTGTACTCAGGAGATTTGTCAATAGGTGATGGAACTAGGGTTTCTTCATCTATATTTATGAGTTCTTTCTCCTTGGTCAATGTCTTATTTATGATGCCTTGAAGTCTAGAGCTTCTTCTCAACTTTGGAGGATTCTCATCCTCTTCATTAATATCTCCACTTGCTTTCTTTTTCTTTCCTCTAACCCGAATTTGTTTCCTAATTTTTGTTAGCTTCTCAGAAATTAGTTCTTCATCTTCTTCCTATGCTGGAGTGTCAATTCTATTTTCAAAAACCATGTCAATTTTCTTTCTTCTACTTCTGCTAGCAATTTCTAGCTTAGGTGGTGATTCTGGTTGTTCCTGAAAATGATTCCTTATAAGGAAATCTTCCCAATTATCTCCTATTCTCTTTAAGTAAAATTGAACAAATATTTTCACTAAACCATGATGATGTAGAGTGGTTTATAAAATTTGGATTCTCTTTTGGACATTGAAGGCCATTCTCCTTAGACTACTGAGCAGAAACTAAGGTAGGTTGATCTCTCCATTTTCTAGAAAATTCATTAATAATGTGATATGATAAACATACATGGTTCCATACCTTCCCTCACAAGTTATAATTTTTTACAAAATTAGCAGCATTTTTCTCCACTTAATTTTTAGAGAAGTACTTGTAATTCCTTTTCTAAACACTGAAACATCCATACCTAGGTTTTTAAGTATCCATTTCCATGATTCGTTATGAAATTATTTGTTCTTGAACCACTGTTCTCCTTGCCTTGGGAGTTCTGTTGCTTCAGCCAAGAATGATTCCATTATTGTGAATTTGATGTCTCCAATCTCCAACTTAGTTCCATCAAAAGATTTGGCAAATGATTTGGTAATTTCGTTATGGAAGCCATCAAAATTTTCTATAAACCTCAGTCATCTAACTTGTTGTAGTAGCTCTCTAACTTGTGGATATCCTTCCATGTATTTGACTCCTGTTGGCTTTGTTATGACAATTAGACCGATTATTCTTCTGTGCAGGGTATCTTTACCCCCAGAAGTACTGTTATAGGTCAATTTGGGAACCATTCCCAATGACCTAGTTAAATGGGCATCATCTCGAGGACCGATGATTACGGGTCTATCATTCCCTATCATCTCAATTTCTATATGCCCTAAGACATGAAACAACATGAATCAAACAAGACTTTCATCAAGTAAGGTTTTCCATGGTTTGAAGCTTATCATTAAACATGTGGGAGCTCAAAAACACAGGCTCTAAAGGGCCTAAGTGCGTTGCATATGCAGGTAGCCCCATTCAAGGCTGCCCTGCAAAGCACTTCCTGACATTCAAAGGTGTGTTGGTCACATTGGGAGAGAAATTCTCATTGTTCCAGAATCTCCACTTGGCCAGTGTCTTCTAGAAGGGTTCACATGTGTCAAGCTTCGGATCCAAGTGTCCATTTGACATCTACATGAATGAAAACATGTCTTGCCTATTTTTGGAATGCAATTTATCGCAAAACTACCTATAGTTCATCTATGAATTGAACACAAATCTAAGTGTTTGAGAGGAAGAATTTGAGTAGGGAAATGCTGGAGAATTTTCAATATAGAGTTTGATTTGTGGAGCTACTACTGGAGAGACTTATACTATGATGAGACTTGGGAAATTTACTGGAAGGTCACTACAAATCAGTCACTACGTTGTAACCTCTCCTTCTACCATCAATAAAGAGTACTTCTTGTTTTTCCCTACATGCATCTATGTTTACTTTGATTTTCCATATTGAAAAATCTTGGTTGATGAATGTAGTTTATGCTTAACTGATTTAGCTAACTAGCTTTAATAGATATCTATATTATTGCATCTTATGCTATTTCAGTGTTGTTTCTTGCAGGAAGCATTCAACTATTTGAAGCTGTGGTGGAAGCGACAGAAAGGAGTCATTTGGAAGCTACTAAAACAAGTAAGCATCCAATCCTCTCTGTGTATCTATTATAGGTTAGGAGAAACATTAGTATAGTCTTTTGCCTGTTGTTCTAGACTAGACACCGGTCTAGGGAAGCGTAGTTTATCCGTAGATTACAATTCTGGCCCAACAAACTGGTGACTCTGCTGGGGAGAACTACTCTTGTTTCTAGGTGTTTTAGTCTCTAATCTGCTTTCTAAATCCACCCAGTAGTTGTTCTACATAAATATTAGACTTTTTTAGAGCTTAATTTGCAAAGTTAGTGAGACAAACAGTAGCTTTTTCTTTGTTTACTACACCCAACGCACCCTTGGTCAGGGCATACTTCTTTGCAGAGCACTGTCTCCCTTCTTAGCCTACATTGCAGAGCACTGTCTCCCATTTGGAGACTGCATTGGCTCCTAAAAGGACAAAATCCCCCTTAATCTGACTTTGTACTTTACTTCAATTTTGTTTGCTGATTTGTTTTGAAAATTTTGATGCTCTATTGACCAGCAACTCTATATATTTCTTCTCCTTTGACTAAAAATTTGTTCAATGTTCTTTTAAAAAAAATTTCATTATCATTGAAAAGTTGATTTAAAAGTAATTTTTATGGTTGCATTAAGAATCATTTGCTTTCGAAATAGGAAATTGTCGTAAAATCTTCATTTCCTTGATAGGAGAAATTTTTGTTGAAATCCTCGTTTTTCCTTCAAAAGAGAAATTATTGTTTGTATTATTTGTTTCTCGAAAGTAAAAATCATTTCGAATATTGATCTAATGCACCTAGTTTCTTTTCTGCACTCATATCATTAAGGAAACTGAAAAGAAAAACTTGCATTTGCATGTAGGATTGTGTGTTTTTTGCAAAAGGAACATTAGGAAATTTGCATTTAGTTTGAGATTGATTGATTTTTTTTGTCCATTGATTTTTTTTTCTCTCAAATTATTTGCTCTCTTCCCTTAGTAGCTAGGTCTTTCATTGAAAAAGCTAAAAGTGAAATTTTGTTTATCATTATTAGCTTGCATTTTAGGAATTTCATATACATCATCGTGGTGAACCTGAAAGACAAACTGTTAAGCAAGATCAACATAAAATAAATCTCAATTTACTTAACAACGCATTGGAAAATTAACGATAACTTTTAGAGGTCTAGGCTAGAGACATGTTCTGGCATTGTAAAACATAGCAGTTGTTGTTAACTTGTCTGCGATACATTTCGAGTGTGATACCTCACTCCATGTATGTAAGTATATCGTAGCTCGTCCATGTACTTTCAGGTATATCGGGCAGTGTTACAGTACGATAAGTATAAATGGGTGCTCTCAGTGTGTGGCTTCACATCAGACAGCGCTAATACGGACTTAGGCCTCCACGTACCTTCGAGTATATTTGGGAGGAAAACTTTTAGGTGCTATCCATCCATAGTGAATCGAGTTGGCCACCTTGAAATTTTGATACACCGAACACATCATTCGGGGAGATTACCTGCCCATACTTCTTGGTTCACCAAGAGGTATTCTGCAGTTCACAGTTTCATGGTAAACCTTTTTACCTAGCATTACCCTCTTTTTTTTATTTGTTTTTGGATTAAATAAATCAGTAACTGTGGAAGAACACAATCCTACCCCTCATCGTTCACATAGATTATCTTTGAAACCCCCTTTACCACCAGAAGTTATTTCTCGTAGGCGAAGGTGATCACGATCTGTCGAATCAAGTACAATTCGTACCGCTGACAAAACACCATCATTTAATCCAGAGTTAGCTCAAATTGTTTTCACACATCCCGGTTCATCTACTGTTGTCGAAATGGAGTCTTCACAACTACCCGTGGTCAAGATCCATTCAATCACTGAGACCATACCTCCTGGACCCGAAGTTGTTCAATCACAGATCGATCTAGATCTTGTCTCTTCTTTGCTAGAATATCTGAATCCTGAATCTAAAAAACCGGAAGTTGTTCCTACCTTGGTCATTCCACAAATTTCTGTAGCCACTGAAACTCCTATTTCACACAGTCAACCGTCTGAAATATATTTTGGGCCTGATGGTGAAGTTCTTCCTCCTGGTTTAATCGTAATTGAATAAATACCTCAACTTGATACACCTTTAATTCAAACCCACTTTTGGGGAGACCTTTACCTATACCAGTCATTTCCTTAATCATTTCCATCTGCTTTTGTTGATCCTATTGTCGTTCAATCACCCGTCAATTTTCGAGGGTATACATTTGATCAAAAAACCATGTCTGAACTAGCATCTTTGATTGGGTCTTCTATTCCAATTACGTCAGCTCCTACCCTCGCTACTCCGTTGATGTTCACAACCTCACCAGAGTCATATTTTCACGGTGGCCCTTCGGTCCCAACAGGTTACAAATCACAATCTGGCACTTTCTCTGGTGCACCTTCACGTTCATGGTATTTTCCAATGTCATCATCTAGTGTTTTAACTGGTAGTCCTATAGTTAGTACTGAATGACTTGATTCATTAAATCCATCATCAAGGCAATATCAAGCAGGACATTATGGGTGAATTCCTTTATATACCATATCAACTGGACTCCCAACATTTGGAGAACAATATTTTCCATCTTATTATCCTCCCTGTGCTGGGGGGCAACCTATTCTCACCCAATATGATAGTACTCAGTCACATTTTGGTCAAACTAATGTTGATTTAAATGTTTGTCAATGGCAACCCACTCTGCCTATCCAACCACAAATGGTTTTCCAATCGTATCAACCAATTCAACTTGTTACACCCACTTCAATACCACTTGTTAATATATCTATACCCCTGCTACAACATCAAAATATTGTACATCAACCTTATCAGGAAATTTATTCAACTCAATATCATCAAATTTTGGGTCCACAGACTCAAAATCTTTGGTTAATTTACAACAACCTGTATCAGGAATCATTTATTCACAAGTTGGTCCACCATTTTATGGGATGTCACAAACACAATCTGGTTATACATATCTACCGAATCCAACTTATACAAATTTGGGTTATAATCTTGGTGGAAAAACCCCTTGGTAGCCACAAGCACAAATTCCTCAAACTTCATATCAACAAGTACCATATCTAGGTTTTGGTCAACATAACTCCCAGCGTTTGCCATACAAAACAACCCCTATCTGGGTTACCAGCAACAAATCACATATGCAGGTGCTCAAAGACCTGTTGCCCGAGCAATTCCATCTTATCCTGGCTATGCTCAACTTGACCTTAATAGACAATTTCCTTTTGTTGCAACCTTGGAATTACCAGATTTAAACCGGTTAACCAATGATCCTATCAATTATGCTCCTTGGTGGCCAGTGATACCACATAAATTACCCTCCGACATTCCTAAAATCAATGTAAACCTTGGAGAATACCCATCAACTCATGTTATGACTTATCATTTATGGTGTTCATCAAATTCCCTAAATTATGATTCTGTTCGATTACGTCTTTTCAGCGAATGCTCACAGGTCCGGTAGCTAAATGGTACATTGAATTACCTAGAGCTTCTTTCGACAATTTCATTTCCTTGGCTACTATCTTTTTGACCCATTTCCAGTTATCGATTAGATACGAGACTGGAACGGAACTCTTGACCAACTTCAAACAAATTAATGCTACTCACATTTCAGATCATATTCATGAGTGGCGTCACCATCGACGAATGGTTAAGACATTTGTTTTTTATCAGCTCCTTGCTGAATGGTTCATCAAATCCTTGTTACCATCTATAATAAAGGATTTGGCTAAAGGTGGCGTCGTCATAGAAGAGCAAGTTATCGCTCATGCCCAGTATTTAGACTTGATTTATACTCATTCTGGCACACTCTATGAGAAAATACCAAATGTGCCGCAATCTAATTTCCATGTTCAACCTTAAATAAAGGACTCTCATGCCAGAGACAGCTTGATAGGCACTGTAAATAGACACAAAACTACTGCATCTAATCCTGTTCCTACTTTTGAAATCAATGTCGTCTCATTTGACAAAGGAAAAAGTGATAAGCAACCAGGAAGTAAGAAAAAGGGGAAATCAAAGAAAAAAAAAACTTCTAACCCGCAGGAGCGATCATCTGATCAACCGTTAGGACCATGGAAACCTCGTTATCCATGCATAATCTGTAATGAGGAACATTTTGTTAGGTATTTTCCTCACCGTGCTGAAGTCTCAAAAATCATCAAGACTTCTAATGCATTAGCTATGTTGACAGACCCATTTCCAAATCTAGACACAAATTTGGTTGCTACAGATCCAGCTCCTAGTTCCCAAGTGTTAATGTTATCTACTACAAAACCTTCACAAGATATTTTGGTGTTGACGTGGAATACAGACTATGGTAGTCTGGCCACTGATCAACCTACTACCTCGACAACGAATCCATCTAATGAATCAATACCACCTCTTGTTATTCCTAAATTGACGTTTAAACCACCGAAGTCAGTAATTCATAAATTGACATATAATCCTCGAGCAAGAGCTACACAAAATTATAATATAGTTAAAGATTTGGCTCAATCCCCTTCAGGTATGTCTGCCCTTGAGGTATTACAAAATTGTCCCTCCTAGAAGCAGGCTTTATTGTTGGCCATTTGTGGAATTGATCCAATTGATTCTAATCTTGTCGTCTTTAATCATATAGGCTATGTGCCACAGCTACCATCATAATTGGCATTCTCCATCCAAGTAAATGTTCTCAATCACCTTGTTCATCATACTATTATAGATGAGGGAGCATCTACCTGCATTATGTCTCTAAACTGTTGGAAGTCACTTGGCTCGCCATGATTATCGCAATCAGCAACGACGTTGAAGGTTTTTGATGGAAGAAAAATTACCCCTTTGTGTTTGAAAGTGGATTGGATGTAGAGTTTGATGGAGGTGAATGAGCGATGGAAATGAACTAGCTATGGGAAAAATTAAATGAGCTATGGATCTGATGGAGGGTTTATAGTAAACTGTAGGGAATAAGTGAATGATACAGTCTTAGAGAGATGTGGCCTAATAGGTTATGTTATGATTATGACTGTTAGTCATTGATCAATGTTTTTAATGATGGACCATTGTTGAAATGGTTAAGATTCATCATGATGAGGATTAATCAATTCGAATGATAGGCTACTAAGGAACATATAAATGTACACATTATACATTTTTCATGTTTTTAGTTTTTTCTATTAAAATAAATTTATACATTTTATCTCAGAATTTGACCTTGTTGTTTGTTGTTGCTTGATCTTGTTCCTTAGGAACTCCTTTTGTAGGATGGTGATCTTTAGAACATAGTCCTATAATCCCTTTTTGCAATTATCATCTATGTATTTATTGGAGTGGCTTTGCAGAATCAGATTAGCTGCAGAATAGAACAAACTACAGAATGTGAGTAGCTGTAGAATGTGCCTGGCTGCAGAATATGATCTGTCAAAAGAATATGAAATATGGATATGGTATGTGGAGTGAAATGGAATATGAATGTGGAGTGTAGTAAAATGTTATGATAAAATGAAAGTGAAATGAAATGGAAGTGGAATGAAATGGAAATGGAGTGACAGTGGAGTGTAGTGAAATGAATTTGCAATTTATGATTTGAAAATATGATCATTTATTCACAGAAAAGAGAAATGAAAGTATAGGATGTCAAAGGGTTCTGATTTTCACCCTGTACTTTCTGCATAAGTATGCCAATCATTGATTGGTTTTCATACTTATACTTTATATATATCTATAATATTATTATTATTTATTTATCTATTATTATTATTATTATATATATAGAAAAATAAATGCTAAGTTTGTGAATAAGAAGAATTCTTCTTCACTAACTCCATATCAATGTTATCCTGAAATTTTCTGACAAACTCCTCTTTTGAAAGTGGTTTATGATATACTTTCAGCCTATGACCATTTACAAGAAGAGATACCTTTTCTTCATCTATTGTTCTGATCTTTATTGCTCCATTTTCAAAGACTTTCTCAATCTCACATGGTCCAAGCCAATGAGTCTAAAATTTCCTTTGAAAATCCGTATATTTTGAGTCAAACAAGAGTGCCTAGTCCCCTTCTTGAAACATTTTCTCTTTGATATACTTGTCATTCAATTTAGACCTTTGTTGCTAGACTATACTGGTTATTTGGACTGCATCTTATCTAATTTCATCTAGTTCATTAATTTTCTCTAGTGTATGCTTTTGTGCTTCTATCAAATCAAGTCCCAGTTGGACTGCCATCTTGAAGGTTTTGATCTGAAATTCTATAGGAAACAGGACTTTCTTCCCATAAACAAGTTCATAAGGAGTATGTCATGTTGTGTTTATCCATGTAGTTCTATAGCCCCATAAGGATTCAGGAAGCCTTTCTTCCCAATATTTTCTGTGTTAATGAATAGTCTTAGTGAGAATTCCTTCAATCACATTGTTGGTAGATTCAACTTGACCATTTTCTTGTGGATGGTAAGGGGTAGACTTCATGTTCTTGATTTTGTATTTTTATACGATCTTTTGCACCATATTTGATGTAAATTGAGCACCTTTATCTGTTACAATTGTTGGAAATACTGAGATGGGGGTGAATCAATATTCCTTTCAATTAGAGCATTAGTTAATCTTCAATTATTATCAGTGTTTGTGCAATGATAGCAGCAAAAAAGAGGAACAGAAATGCATACCGTTTTTAAGGTGGAAACCCACTACGAGACAAAAACCACCTAATGCTTTTCTAATAATTCTTTAATATTCAACTCCAATTGAAAATAAAGCTCCAACTTCCTAGAATCTAGAAAAGCATTCTTCTCTAGCTCCCACTGGATGGAAGCTCCAATGCTCGAGATTCTTTAGTAGTCAACTGAAAGGATGCCCCAACACCCAATGAGTTGCAACTCACCCTAGCACCACCCTACCACCCTATATAATAATAAAAGGATAATGGACTCCCATACCAGGGGAAATGGTCCACTTTACAATGATATAGAATGATGTAGAAGAAGAAGATATACTAGACCATAACCCCAAATTTGACACAACAACCTAATGATGATCCTAGACCTCTAAGCACTGCCTCTTCAACCCTTGACAAATAGATACTAGTACAATTTGTACAATAATGTATTTACAATGACTAAGTACAATGATACCTTTATAATGATTGTATGCAGTGCTGCCCACTTGATGATTTCATATGATGAACTTATTGCTATTGTTATGCACCATGGTTGTTGCTCTTGTCATGCTGCCCTCTGCTACACCTTTCTTTGCTTTGCTACCGTAGAAATTCTGGATCTTTTCAATCCTTGACAACACATGATCTAGCTTTTTCTTGCCTTATAGGAGCTCGATATTGAATCTGGTGTATCTCTGTTATTTCATATCCTCAATATCTAATTTTTAGTCCTGTAGTATTACTCTGAGTTGTATTTCCAATGCCATGGGTCTGACCCAATTTGGATTCTTCAAGAGAGAGTTATACCAAATCTCTCACAATTCCCTAATTATGGACTGTTTCAGCAAAGCGCACTTGTACGACATTCCACATGTCACTGTTTCTTCATTTGGCTCTACAATTAGTAGAGAGAAACTTACAGACTGTGCACTATCCACCAATTTTTATGGATTTCCAATCTGATACTCAGAGAGAGAGTTATGACGAATTTACCAAGGTCACTTCTTTGAGATGAATTTCAGGAGCCTGCAAAATCCCTGACTTCCACAGATCATATCTCCAAAAATTTTGTACAGCTTGATCTGAAATTTTTACAACAGCTTCCTCATGATTTTGGATTTGCCTCATAAAATTTCAGCTTCTAAACCTACGTAGAAACAAAGTTAGAGTGAAAATTCCATGATGACCTATTTCAAATGGTGAAATCCCTTGCCTAAGGAGGTAATGAGGATCCCAATTTATATAAATTCTTAGGTTGAGAAGTGCTTCAACAAGTGAACGTGGGAGGGATTTTAGGAGCTTAAAAAATATTAATTATGACTTTTCAATGACCCATGCCCCAACCCCATGGGGTTTTAGCCCACTAACTAGGGGTACAAATTTAAAACATGAATATCTCTCAAACCGTGAAGAATTACATGGCGTGCCATATATCAACGGAAACATCTCCACAAGTAGAAACCATAAAAATCATTATTGACCCAAAATATATTAATTTGGTAGGTCAAAATTCCCATGCAATATTGGGTTAGCCCCTGGTGCTGCTTGGGTTGACATCAATGACAACCGCTGATCAAAAATCTCCCCTTTTGGCATTGATGGCAACACAAGTACTCCCCCTGTGATCATGACACCTCTTCCTATAGCATTCTCTCTCCCTTTGACATCAATGGAATAGGCTAACTCCCCCTGAAACAAAACCATCCTATGGACCTGTACACACTTCCACTCCCCCTGACACACAACCGTCCTGCAGACCTGTAATCTAATGAGAAATTGGGAGAATCCCAAGCTTTTGACGAAGATATTCAAATTCTTTACGAGGTAAAGGTTTAGTGAAGATATCATCAATTTGCTCTTTTGTAGAAACATACTAAATTTTTATATTCTTTTCAGTGCCTTGTTCTCTAACAAAATGATATTTGATCAGAATTAGTTTTGTTTTTGAATGCATGATAGGATTCTTGGAGATGATGATGGCACTAGTGTTGTCACAGAATATGGGAATAGGCTCACTAAATTGTACTTGAAGATCTTGCAAATTTTGTTTCATCCAAAGGACTTGAGTACAACATGATGCTGCTACAATGTATTCTGCTTCCGCTGTAGATAATGAGATTGAAGTTTGTTTTTTTCTCAAGCATGATATGAGACAACCACCTAAATAGAATGTTGCTCCACTAGCACTCTTACGATCATCAACGCTTCCTGCCCAATCTGCATCTGTGAAGGCTTGAATAATGAGATTGTTACCCTTGGGATACCACAAGCCATATTATTTTGTGCCCTTTAGATATCGAAGAATTATTTTGACGGCAAGAATATGTGATTCTTTTAGTGCTGCCTAGAATCTTGCTACTTGTCCAACTGCTTGCATAACATCTAGCTGAGAGGCTGTTACATATAGAAGACTACTAATCATAGACCTGTACAACCTCTGATGCACATCCTTAGATGAGTCATCTATGTTCAATTTGCAACTTGTTAGCATCGGAGTAAGAACGGGTTTTCAATCTTCCATTTTGAATTTCTTGAGCATTTCCTTGATGTACTTGGCTTGACATATAAATATTCCTTTCTCTTGCTGAGGTATTTGAAGCCCTAAGAAGTATGTCATCTCACCAAGTAAAGACATCTCAAACTCATTTTTCATCTTTGTAGAATATTTCTTACTTAGTCGATCATCATTGCTACCAAATATTGTATCATCCACATATACCTCAACGATTGTTAAATTATCTTCATCTATTTGTACATAAATATTTCTATCAATAGTAACTTTCTTAAACCCTTGTTATCGATAGGGATATCAATACATGTATATCTATGCCTGGATCCCGCTTTGAGGATCATATTTTCCTATCTACAGCCAGCGTATTCATAGTCTTCTTTTGTGATAGTAGAACCTTCAGTTGTTCGATAAATTGCTTCTACTCATTCAAATGTTGATCAACATCCATTTGGTAGACTTTGATCTTTCATACTGCATAGTATGAAACATCTCGATAGAAACATTCGGATGGCTTCCATTCTGGCAACTGGTGAAAATGTTTCGTCGAAATCAATTCCTTCCACTTGTGCATAGCCTTTGCAAACCAATCTTTCTTTGTTTCTGGTAACCTGCCCATCTTCATTCAATTTTTTCCTTAACACCCATTTAGTCCCAATGAAATTTTTATCTTTTGGTCGTGGAACTAATTCCTAGGTGTTATTCTTCTCAATTTGATCCAATTCTTCATTCATAGCTGCTACCCAATGTTCATTCTGGCTGGCTTCCTCAAAACTACTAGGCTCAAAGGTTGCTAGAAAAGCAACGTGAGCTTGTTGTGATGAATGAAGCTATCGACCTTCATTTATGTCACCAATGATTTGATTTGATGGATGGTTCTTTTGAATCCAATATTTTTTTCTCCTTGGAGGAGCTTCTTGTTGTTGTTTTGGTATATCTTGATGATCATTGTTTACTTCTTCCTCGTTGATAGTTGCTTCTTGTTCTACAATTTTATCTGTGTCTTTTTCAGCCTCTATCTCAAGTTTCAAAGATTCTAGATCCTCATTATTACTCGCTAGAACACCATCTTCGTCAAATGTAACATTTATGTTCTCTACTATCTATTTTCATCTTAGATTACAACATTTATAGGCCCTTCTTTTGCGTGAGTAACCAAAAAAGATACATTCCTCAACATGTGATTCAAACTTACCCAAATTTTTATCTTCTCTTTTGATATAACATTTGCTTCCGAAGATTCTGAAATATTTTACATTAGCTAGTTTTCCTTTCCATAATTCATATGGAGTCTTGTTGCAATTATTTCTGAGAAGACTTCAGTTGATAATGAAGACTGTTGTATCAATTGCTTGAACCTAGAATTTTTCATCCAATTTTGAGTCCTTCAACATTGTTCTACCCATTTCCTATACGGTTCTATTCTTTATTTCAACAAATCCATTTTGTTGAGGTGTTCGTGCTGTTAAAAATTGCCTTTTTATTCCATTTTCGTCACAGTATTGCTGAAATAATTTGGAAGTGAATTCTCCACCATTATCTAATCTTAAATAATTTATTTTCAAATCAGTTTCATTTTCAACCAACTCCTTGTAGATCTTAAAGCACTCAAATGCTTCAAATTTTTTCTTTAGGAAACTGACGGCTGTCATCCTGGTATAGTCATCTATCATTAACGTGAAATATAATTCTCCGTCTAAGCCTTTTGTTCTCACAGGACCACATAGATCAGTATGTATCAATTCCAATGGATGTGATGCAAAGTGTTCTTTTGTTTTAAATTGGAATTTTGTCTGCTTGCCATGCCGACATGCCTCACATAGTGTGTTGGAAGGTTTTGAGATTTTCGACATTTCTCGTATTGCTTCCTTTTTGCTTATCCTGACAAGATTGTCAAAGTTTATGTGACCCATTAGTTTGTGCCATAACCAGCTTTCATCTTCTTTAGCTAATAGACACGCTTTAGTTGCTTCATCCAAAACATGTATGTCATTTGGAGATTGACTTGCTGTAGCCACAATTTTACCATACGTGCCTTTCCAGATTTCACATTTTGTGGATTTGAATAGCATTGTGTGTCCTTGATCACACATTTTTCCAACACTGAGCAAATTGTGATTCATGTTTTCGACTAATAGAACATTCTTGGCTATAACATCTTTGCTTCCGAGAGTGACGGTACCTGATCCTATAACATTTGAAAATCCATAATTTCCAAAGGATATGGTTCCATCCTTCTTATCTTTTAGAGATACAAATTTCTTTCTATCTCCAGTCATATGCACTGACAAACCACTGTCAACATACCACACATCTTTATTTTTTTGAGCCTTGAGAGCGAGAGCACAATTATCAGTCTTCTTCTTCTTCCATGTTCGTTTATTCTGTGGCTTCGAAGATTCTTCTGGAGGATTTTCAAGTCTGCAGTATATGGCTATGTTTCCAAAGTTTTGACATTTGTAACATTCCATATTATTTCTTAAATTTTCAAATTTATTGATGTTTCGTTGAGCCCTGGGAGGTTCATATTTGAAGAATCTCTTGGAATTGCATTGGTTCCTATGATACGTGCGACATTCTACAGCTTTATGACCAAATTTTCCACATGAATAACAATAGCCATGAAAAATATGTTGGTACCTGGATGAAAATATTCATCGAGGAATCATCTTCCAAGGATTTGCTTGCGAATATTGTCCAAGGAAGTCTTCATGTATGTCAGATCTCATAGGTTCATTGTATTTTGTTGTAGAAGGTCCTACTTCTTCTTCTTTGTAACCGAGGCTAGTTCTTTCATTGTAAGATTTTTTATTGTTGATGAGTTCTTCCAATGCCCTTGAGCTGTTGGCATAGCTTTGGATAGTTTTTCCCTTCACTTCCTTACGCAGCGAGACTACTTCGGCTTCTAATGCTTCCCTTTCTTCATTGATTTCTTCCAACTTATTTTGAAGTGACTCTTCAATACATTTTTGTTCTTCAACCTCAATTTTGAGACCTTGAGCTTGTTCTTCAAGAGTATTGGAACGGATCTTCTCAGCATTGAGCTCTTTTATAAGCTTGATTGACTCATAAAATTCTTCTATGGTCAACCCTTCTTGTTCATTGTTTGATACTTCTTTTTTATTGTGCTTAGCCATAAAAAATACTTTCTCAATGGTGTCTTCTTTGCTATCACTTTCTTCATCAGATGATGATCTATCTTCTTTAGAGAGAAAGTTCCTTTTGGATCCTTTCTTTTTGCCTTGCTTGTTGAATTTGTTAAAGCCTTTCTTTCCTTTTGAGTTTCCATCACTTTTGTTTGGACATTTTTATACGAAATGCCCAACCTTACCACAACCGAAACATATCAATGGAAGTTTACCTTTGAAATTTCCCTTACCAGGTTATAGTTTTCTCGTAAATTAAGCATATTCTTCATCTGAAAGAGCTTCTCCATCATATCCATTTTCTTCACACTTGTAGGTGCATGTCATTTCAATTGAAGGCTGTTGGTCCATATTGGTTTTCTTACACGAAACGAACACAGTTTCTAGATTTAAAGTACCCTTTTCTTCATCAAGTCTCATTTCATATGCTATGACAACTTCATGTAATTCTTCGTTGCTGAGTTTGTCCAGATTTGCATTGTATTCTAAGAACGATACCTTTGGGTTGAATCTCCCTGGTAATGTTCTAATAATATTCCATATAATAGTCTTCTCGTCAACTGGCTCTCCCAATCCTTGCAGAGTATTGGTTATTTCATCAACGTGTTGGAAGTATGCAGCAATGTTGCAATCTTCTTTCATTCTGAGTTGCTCAAAGTTTTCTCTACATATTTGAAGCTTTGCTTCTTTGAGTCACCTGTATATATATTCTCAAGCTTGTCCCATACATTTTTAGTGGTTTTACAACCTAACACCTTATGATAAGCAAATTCAATAAGTCCACTGATAATAATATTCTTTGCTTTTGCATCATTTACCAAATTATTCTTACCTTGTTCATCCGCAGTTGATGTAAATCCATTTTGAACAGTGTCCCATACTTCGTAACCTTATGCCAAGAGATATACCTCCGTTCTTCCTTTCCAAAGTGCATAATTATTTTCATTGAATAGATGTACACCATTCTTGGTATGCTCCATGACCTCCTTCTAGTTGTTAAACTATTATTGAAGGAACCAATCTCTGAAACCAATTTTTGGAAATACTGAGAGAAGAATCAAGATCATTCATTCCACCAGAGCCTTAGTTAATCTTAAATTATTATCAGCATTTGTAAAATGATAGCAGCAAACAAGAGGAACACAAATGCACACAGTTTTTAAGGTGGAAACCCACTCCAGGACAAAAACCACCTAATGCTTTTCTAATAATTCTTTAATATTCAACTCCAATTGGAAATAAAGCTACAACTTCCTAGAATATAGAAAAACATTCTTCTATAGCTCCCACTAGATGGACGCTCCAATGCCCGAGATTCTTCAGTAGTCAACTGAACGGATGCCCCAACACCCATGAGCTACAACTCACCCTAGCACCACCCTACCACCCTATAGAATAATAAAAGAAGAATGGACTCTCGTACAAGGGAAAATGGTCCACTTTACAATGATATAGAATGATATAGAAGAAGAAGATATACTAGAACATAACCCCAACTTTGACACAACCTCCCAATGATGATCGTAGACCCCCCAACACTGCCTCCTCAACCCTTGGTAGATAGATACTAGTACAATTTGTACAATAATATATTTACAATGAATAAGTACAATGATACCTTTACAATGATTGTATGTAGTGCTGCCCACTTGAAGACTTCATATGATGAAATTCATGCTGCTGTTATGCACCTTGGTTGCTGCTCTTTTCATGCTACCCTCTGCTTTGTTTTTCCGCCGTAGAAAGTCTGGTCCTTTGCAACCTTTGACAACACATGATCTAGCTTTTTCTTGCCTTCTAGGAGCTCGATATTGAATCTGGCATATCTCTATTATTTCAGATCCTAAATATCTAATTTTTGATCCCCTAGTATTCCTCTGAGTCATCTTTCCAATGCCACAGTTTTGACCCAGTTTGGATTCTTCAAGAGAGATTTATACCCAATCTCTCACAATGCCCTAACTATGGACTGTTTCAGCAGAGCGCAGTTGTACGGCATGCCATGTGTCACTGTTTCTTCATTTGACTCTAAAATTGATAGAGAAAAAATTACCAACTATGCATTATCTTCCAATTTTTACGGAATTCCAATATGATACTCAGAGAGAGAGTTATGAGGAATTTACCAAGGTCACTTCTTTGAGATGAATTTCAGGAGCCTGCAAAAACCCTGACTTCTAGAGATCATATCTCCATAAATATTGTGCACCTTGATATGAAATTTTTACGGAATCTTCCTCAAGATTTTGGCTTCACCTCATAAAAATTTCATCCTCTGAACATGCGTATAAAAAAAAATTAGAGCGCACATTCCTCAATGACCTATTTCAGATGGAAAAATCCCTTGCCTAAGGAGGAAATGAGGATCACAATTTATATAAATTCTTAGATTGAGAAGGGCTTCAACAAGTGAACACGGGAGGGATTTTAGGATCTTAAAAAATATTAATTATGACTTTTCAATTACCCATGCCCCAACCCATGGGGTTTTAGCCCACTAACTGGGGGTACAAACTTCAAACATGAATATCTTTCAAACCGTGAAGAATTACATGGCGTGCCATATATCAACGGAAACATATCGACAAGTAGAAACCATAAAAAGCATTATTGACCTAGAATATATTAATTTGGTAGGTCAAAATTCCCATGCAATATTGTGTTAGCTCCTGGTGCTACTTGGGTTGACATCAATGACAACTATTGATCAACAAAAATTTCTCTTGGAACACCAAAAAGAGTAAATATATCCTCAAAAAGAAAATTAACTACAGATATTTCATTAGCAAATGGTAATGCTTTAGCCTCTACCCATTTAGTTACATAATCAGTGCATACTAGGATATACTTCTTTTTTTTAGATGGAGGATTGATAGGTCCTACAAAATCCAAGACCCATTTTTCAAAATTTTCAATAAGTACCTGAGGTTGGAATGGCATTTCATTTTAAGGAGCAGGTTTCCCTACGCTTTGACAATTGTCACACCTTTTGACATATTCTTTGGAATCTTTGAAGATGGATGGCCAATAATATCCTAAATGAAGAATTTTATAGGATTTCCTCTTGTCAACAAAATTTCCACCACAGGGTTCATCATGACATGCGTTAATAATTTCAGGCATTTCATCCTCTCGAACACATCTTCTCATAATAATATCTTCACCTGTCTTATAAAATTCATTAGTAATCCATGAATATTTTGCACTAATTTGAATGATTCTTCCTTTCTCTCTAGCATGAATATTTGAAGGTAATTTCCCTGTAACTAAATAATTGGCAGTATCTGCAAACCAAGGAGTTTGAGTAGTTATTGCAAAGAGATATTCATCAGGAAATTTATCCTCAACTAGAGTGTTGTCTTTGATATTTTGAATCCTAGACAAAAAGTCAGCAACTGTATTTTGTTTTCCAGGTCTGTCTAGAATAGTAATGTTAAATTATTATAGGATCAATAACCATCTTGTGACTCTACTATTAGTAATAGATTTATTCATTAAATGCCTAATTGCAGAGTGATATGTGTGAAAAAAGGTTTAATATCTTGTTATGTAATGTTTGAATTTATTGATAACATGAAAAACAGCTAAGAATTATTTTTCAGTTACAGTACAATTCAACTTTGGGGGAGTCAAATTTTTACTTTTGTAGTAGATGAAATTAGGGATAAGGTTTTTTTTCCTAACAAAGCTCTTAGAGTTGTTACTGAAGCATCTGTTGATATATGAAAAGGTAGTTTCCAGCTAGGTCCTCTTAAGATGGGCGCTTTAGAAATTTTTTCTTTTAGGTTTTCAAATGCTAACTAGAAGTCAGGATTCCATTTGAATTCACAATCCTTGGTAATTAATTTTAATAGTGGGGATGTTATTTTGGTAAATTATCTATAAATCTTCTATAATACCCTGTGAATCCTAGAAAAATTCTAACATCCTTTTAGCAACTTGGGACTAATAGTCTGGAGATAACCTCAACTTTTAATTTATCAAATTTTATTCCATCTCCTAAAATATGATTTCATAAAAAAATCCCTTCAGTAAACATCATGAAGCATTTTTCATGACTCAGTGAAAGGTTTTCTTCTTTACATCTTTTTAAAATGTTCTCCAAGTTTTCTAAAGCTTCTTCAAATGAATTACCATAGACTGTAAAGTCATCCTTGTAAAATTCTACACAATCATGTATTAGATCACAAAATATTCCCAGTACTACCCTTTGAAATGTTGCAGGTGCATTGCACAATCCAAAAGGAAGTACTTAGTAGGCATAAGTTCCCCAGGGATAGGTGAATGTGGTTTTATCATGATCTTTAGGTGCAACTTGAATTTGATTGTAACCACTAAAACCATCCAAGAATGAGAAATAATTTTTTCCTACTAATGTATCTAACACTTGATCTATAAAAGGTAAAGAAAAATTATCTTTAAGAGTAGCTTTATTCAATTCTTGATAATCAATGCATACCCTCCATTTACCATTTTTCTTGGGTACAATCACCAAGGGAGAAACCCACTGACTGTTTGAAATTGGATAGATAAAGTCAACAGTTTTTGTAACTCTTCTTTCACAATTTCCCTAAGATTTTGATTCATCCTTCTCTGAGGTTGTTTGATAGGTTTAAAATTTTCCTCTATGTAGATGTGATGAGTGCAAGTCTTAGGACTAATCCCTTTCATGTCAGTGTATTCCCATGCATATGCAAATGAATGTTTTTGTAATGTTTTGATTAGCTCTTCTTGTTGTAATTTTTCTAGGTTTTTGTTTATGTTCAAGGTTTTTCCTGGAAATATTTCAATTGTAGAGCTACCAAATTCTTCCATGGAGTGAAGATACATCTGCCTAGATGACACATATTCCATATTAGATCTTTGTTGGAAACGATTCTGTCCATATTTTGGTGATCATACATAATTTTCTAAAGTATTCAGGATTTGACTATCTTCCCTGACGTTTGAAATAGTAAAGAGAGGTTGTATATATTCTTCATCATCAATCCATTTTTTTTCATCTATCTCTGTGATTTTTCTTGATGGAGGATATAAAGTGAATTTATTAGTTGAATTTCCATCAAAGATGTACATACCACCAAATCTACAGCTGATGAAAGCATCAACTGTATCCAACCAAGGTCTTCATAGTATAGGAGGATGTCCTCCTAGATTATTTTTATGAGTTAGGATCATAAAATCGACAGGATACTCCCAAGAAACTGTAATATTCCAAATCTAGAAATTTTTGCTCCATCGAGAATATCTTAATATATTCCAATTTCCTTCTTCGGTGAGCTATCACAAGTCCATTTCAGAGATTGAATGTTGGGGAATTTACAAGATATGACTCCTTCCAAATAAGGGAGAGATCCTTAGGCTATCTGGCCCTTCACATATTCTACCTATGGATATGCAATATTCCAGCTCGGGAATTCCTGCTACAGGGTCCTTGAGGATGCTGTATAAGGAATATGTTGCATAAATAAGAAAAAAAACCACTGTGATGCCCTATAAAAACTCTAATAAAACTCCTATGCTGAATATGAGCTCAAAGAAATAACTCTAGATGGGTTATTCGGATCTCCCCAATCTAGGTCTCTAAAACAATGCTCAATGAGAGAGCTTAAAACAACATAAGAACATAAGCATGAAATCTGGAACTCTGAATACATCATAAGAGGGAAATTCTACATCCATCATTATATTATGATATATCAGCATAAATATACAAGATATAGTTGAGGGACAAGCCACTCAAGCTTTAAGATCCAACCTTCAATGAAATAGCAATGAAATACAAGAGTAGTTGCAACTCCAAAAAATGTCGGAGTATCTGCAACTGCGTACTGTATATGAAGGTAAAAGCGATTGAAAATGAATAAAATACATATATGGCTGAAGTAATATAAGAAATATCCCAATAACAAATAAATTGGCTGAAATACAAGATTTCTAGCCAATCTATGAAAGATTGCTAGAAATGCAGGAGAAACCAAAAATGTCACAACAGAGTTGTCACTGCAATTGAACGCAAACAAGAATGATGCTATGGCTGATATTAAATGTATATTCCCTCCTCTTATAATGTCTTCAATACAAATGGTTGATCCCCTTGTCTCAAAAACATCCCCTTTGAAGCTCCAGAAACCCCTCTATCACTGCCTCCTCCAAAATAACGCAGTTTCCTCCAGGGACTGTGTAGTGGGAGATGATGGAAGTTTGGCCTCATGCCACTGATCTGAAATATAGCTCAAGAATCTTCCTTGCAGCTCCTCCAATGAATAGATCACTCCTCCACTAAATAAAACAAGACGAGAGAGGCTCCATGAGTTCCTCCTTTGCTGCCCCCAGCAACACAATGTCCTCTCTGCTGCAGAAATAACACTGTAACTAATGGTATTAGATGTGTCCAATGCAGGATTGAGTAAAATCAGCTCATTCTTCATCCTTCCTTGAGGAAGAGGTAGGGATTCCCAACTGGAAACACCCTAGTGCCCGAGGGCACCATCACCCTGCTAAACAACCCGGGGATGCAAGCTTTGCAGACCCAAGTCTGAAATTCTAAAACATAGCATAATGAAAATAGGCTGCCATCTCCTCCATATAAAGTGAGAGAACTCTTCTCCACCATGGTCCAACCAATTAGGGTTTCCACCCTCATGAGAATCTCTTCCCTCGAAAACTACGCAGCTTCTCTAGGAAGCCTCTTCCTCCTTAGGCAGCGCTGTTGACTTTAGTCAAAGGTGACTAATCAAGTGAGTTGGGTTCCATTCACACCCTTGGTGTTTATTTCAGTTGATTTATTCTCCTCCTTTTCACATGAGGAGTGTTATTTCTTCATCTAAAAGGGGCTAAGGTGTCTCCTTCCCCATTTTATTAAATAAAAATAAAATGTGCATCTATAATGTTCAATTTTAGCTTGAGGCTAAAATTGGGAACATTATAGTCCTCTCCTCCCACATGTTTCTTGCCCTCAAGCAACTGCATAGAGAGAACAAAATTTTCTCCCCCTTCTTCTTTTGTGGCCTCCTCGTCAATGGTCCCACCACTGCTCAAATGTGCTGCAATGAATCTATCCTCCAATTCTCTCTCCCAAGTATGCAAGCTGACATAATGCTCCTCATGAAAAGATAGAAGGCGTAGTGGAATCCTTCTTGCTATGCTATGGCCCCCTTAAGGTAGGAGTTTTGATATGCATGGGAAAATTTGTCTCCCAATGATGGTACTCTTATCCATGAAATCATCCAAATGAAATCTCAACCCCCAGTTTGTGCAATGTGTTGGGGCTGAATGGAGAGTTGTGTTGGTGCTTCTTATGATGGCCCTCTCTCCATTTGAAGTGTGCATGGGGCTTCCTCTATCCTTGGGCTGAAATGTATGGCCTCTAAGAATTGCCCAAGCCACCCCATTAAGAAAATCAGCCATGGATTGCCTCCTCAAACTCTCCAAGTCGTTCCTCCCACAAGAAGAGACAAGTAGTAATGTGGCAATCATGGTTTTCCCATGGTATCTCTTGCAAGATAAAACATATACAATGGGAAGAATCATGCTCCCAGTGGGTTGTACATACAATACTATCCAAATAATGCTCCTCATAAGGGTACAAATATCTGAAATACAATGGAGCAATATGCAATAAAAGCAAGTTTTCACATGACAACCAGAGAGTGGTTCAAAGTTCCACTCATGGAACTGCGTAGTGCCTCCTTGGCTTGCCTCAAAATAAAAATTAACAAGTTTTGTACTAGCCACTTGTTTGCTGCCACAACATCTCATCATAAGATAAAAAATGAGAATACAAGTGGGTGCCAATGGTGCACACCAAGAAACATGTAGCTTCCCCCAAAAACCATCACATAATTAGCCAAAATCAAGGCTACAAGTAGCTGCAAGTAAATCCTCATGAAAAATGAAAGAAGGAACAAGCCTCCTTGATACATCATGCTCCTCAATCAATGAAAGAAGTACAATAAAAAATATGAGATTATACCTCCGTCGTCATGCACTAGAGCTCTTGAGCTGAAATGGCTCAACTGAATGCCCTCCCTCTCCTCCAATGAGTAAGGGAATGGTTGTGCCAACCTCTCCAAAATCAACCGGTCTATGCATATATCCATATGCTGATGAAGATCATGCTGAATTCCCTCCCAAGTGAACTCCTCTAGCAAAGCAAAGTATGCATCCAAGTGCATAGCTACGAAGTCTGCATGCGTTGCATGCAAAGTTTCTCTTTGAGACTAGAAACTCTAGTCAAGAAGAGCCTGCCATGATGATAGATGATCATGTCATCCACCAAGTATCTACCATCTCCATCAAGGCCATCCAAGAATCATGCATGCATCAAGATCCTGGGGAATACTCAACCAAAGCTAAGTCCCCCATCCTCGATCAATCCTCCACATAGATAGCGCTGGTAATCAGCAATAAAGTGCTCCATCATGCTGCTTCCTACTACCTTGACATCCCCTCATGCCAAATTCATCCTCCAATTTGTTGCCATGCCCATCATGCAACTGCTCATGCTCAAAATAAAATATGATCTCTGAAAATAAGCCTCCCATGAGAGACTATCACCTCCAAAGAATCTCTCGATCCTCGGAAATGTAAGCATGAGTGGCCTCCATCTACTCTAATACATGAAAGAGTTATTCTCCCAAAGGAAGTAACCTCTCTCTCACCATATCCATGGAGCAGTCATCCGACATCATGAAGATGCTATCCTCTATCCATACAGCAACTCCATCTGTGCAGTGAAACTAATGAGAATGGGTGGTACTGAAAATCAGAGAGTATATCCCTCCTCCATCAGCTTGTCCCCAAACTCTCTACGCTGTAATGGAATCCTCAAGTGTCTCCACCCCTCTGGAATCCAAGAGTGGTGAACCAAAAAGCATGATGCCTCTCATCATCTCTAGATCAAGTGGCCTCCCTAGTGGAAAGCCTCCAAAAGTGAGACATCAAGATAGGAAGTGGACTGAATATATGAGAGGAATGAAAGGTCCTCTCTCTCTCTCTCTACTGCATAGTTTCATCCTTCTCCCATGTGAAGAAAATTTTTGAAGTAGATAAGGGTGAATTCCCATCATCCTTCATGCTGATCCTTCTTCTCTTCTTCTTCTTCCAATGATGTAGCGTTGTAAGTTCTTCTATACACCTCCTCTTCTTTAAATCATCTGAGTGTATCTCTCCTCAATGAGAGGCCTTGTATCTTGGCCTTCCCTTGAAGAAAATGTCTCCATACCCTCAAAAATGGAAGAGTGTCCTTCATACAATGGGGTCTTGCCTCTAGCAAGCCATTCTTCTTATTTACTCCCCCTCTAGAAAGATGGAATGATCTTTGTTTCATGGTTCCCCTCCATGCATGCAAAGTGTTTGAATTTTTTTCGCACCATGTTTCACATTGGTTTTCATGAATCCCCTTTGAAATTTTTTTTGTGACTGCAGCATATGATCTCTCATTTGCTTGAGAACATGAAATAGAACTCTGAAATCAATCATCATGAATCATACCTTCGAGTTTGCAGCGCTTCTCCTCCAAAGGCCTCAACTCTTTCCATCCATCCTTCGTGTAGTAGCTATGGGCAATGTACTGCGATGTGGATCTGCATGTGTGGATGAATGCTCACACCCTCCATGAAGTAGCTAGGATTTGTCTCATCCACAAACCCTTCTTAGAAAATTCCTCCAAAATTTTCCCTTTCATCGAATCTTCAATAATGTCCTGGAAAAGAAGAAGGGAAACCTCATCTTCCTTCATCTTCTTCCCTTGTTTCCTCTGTCAATTTCCTCTCCTTGGGGAGAAGCTCCTCTTGCTGATGGAATTAGATCTTGGGCATAGGCTAAGCCAAGATCATGCTCTGATACCACTGTAGTATTCCAAATCTGGAACTTGCTGCTCCATCAGGAATATCTTAAGATATTCCAATTTCCTTCTTGAGTGAGCTATCACAAGTCCATTTCATAGATTTAATGTTGGGGCATTTACAGGATACGACTCCTTCCAAATAAGGGAGATATCCTCAAGCTAGCTATCCCTTCACAGACTCTGCCTATGGATATGGAATATTCCACCTTGGGAATTTCTGCTACAGGGTCCTTGAGGACGTTGTATAAGGAAGCTGTTGCATAAATAAGACAAACCACCACTGGGATTCCCTATAAAAACTATAATAAAACTCCTATATAGAATATAAGCTCAAAGAAATAACTCTAGATGGGTTATTCAGATCTCCCCAATTTAGGTCTCTAAAACAATGCTCAATGAGAGAGCTTACAACAACATAAGAACATAAGCATGAACTTTGCAAATATGAATACATGATAAGAGGGAAATGATATAGCCATCATTATATTATGATATATCAGATGAAATATACAAGATATAGTTGAGGGACAAGCCACTCAAGCATTAAGATCCAACCTTCAATGAAATAGCAATGAAATACAACAGTAGTTGTAACTCCACAAAATGCCGGAGTAGCTGCAACTACGCAGTGTATATGAAGGTATAAGCTGCTGAACATGAATAAAATACATATATGGCTGAAGGAATACAAGAAATATCCCAATAACAAAGAAATGGGCTGAAATACAAGATTTCTAGCCAATCTATGGAAGATTTCTAGAAATGCTGGAGAAACCAAAAATGTGACAACAGAGTTGTCACTGCAATTGAACCCAAACAAGAATGAGGTTGTGGCTGATCTAAAATTTAGATTCCCTCCTCCAATAATGTCTTCAATACAAAGGGATGATCCCCTTGTCTCAAAAAAATCCCCCTTGAAGCTCCAAAAACCCCTCTCTCACTGCCTCCTATAAAATAACGCAGTTTCCTCCATGGACTACGCAGTGGGAGATGATGGAAGTGTGGAATCATGCCACTGATCTGAAATAAAGCCTGGGAATCATCCTTGTAGCTCCTCCAAGGAATAAATCACTCCTCCACTGAAGAAAACAATACAAGAGAGGCTCCATGAGTTCCTCCTTTGATGACCCCAGCAACACAACGTCCTCTCTGCTGTAGAAATAATGCTGTAACTGATGGTAGTAGCTATGGCTAATGCCGGATTGAGGAAAATCAGCTCATTCCTCATCCTTCCTTGAGGAAGAGGTAGGGATTCCTAACCGGAAACACCCTAGTGCCTGAGGGCACCATCACCGTGCTAAACAGTCTGGGGATGCAAGCTTTGCAGACCCAAGTCTGAAATTCTAAAACATAGCATAATGAAAATGGGCTACCATCTCCTCTATATAAAGTGAGAGAAATCTTATCCACCATGGTCCCACCAATTAGGGTTTCCACCCTCATGAGAATCTCTTCCCTCCAAAACTGCGCAGCTTCTCTAGGAAGCCTCTTCCTCCTTGGGTAGTGTTATTGACTTTAGTCAAAGGTGACTAATCAAGTGAGCTGGGTTCCATTCACACCATTGGTGTTTATTTCAACTGCTTTATTCTCCTCCTTTTCACATGAGGAGTGTTATTTCTTCATCTAAAAGGGGCTAAGGTGTCTCCTTCCCCATTTTATTAAATAAAAATAAAATGTGCAACTATAATGTTCAATTTTAGCTTGAAGCTAAAATTGGGAAAATTACAGAAACTAAGGACACTAAAATATCTTCTAATACACTATCTGGTTTGATTACAGACCTATCTACTAACTATAGTAATGTAGGTGTATAAAGAAGATTAGGAAGCTTAAGTTGTTCCATGGTTTACTTGCTCATGATGTTTATTGTTGCTCATAAATCAATTAATGTGTTTGGAATTTGAATTCCATTGATATGTGTTTTGACCTAGACTTCTGGGATCTAGATATTTTTGAATGACAATATTTCCCATGATTATGTCTGCTATTTTTCCTACGAGTTGAATTTTTTTTATTTCCTTTATTTTTCTTCCTGGTTTCTTCATACTCAACTCCTTTACGGTTTTAACTAAAATTGGAATTTCCTTGATGGCTTGTAACAATGGAATTTTGACGCAAACATTTCTTAACTCATCTAGGAAATCATAATTAGGCAACATAATATGTTTCTATATACCTCTATCGATTTGTAATATTTCAGGAAAAGGAGGTGCAAAAGTAGATGTTGATGGTTGCTCTAACATAGGGTTTGAGTTTATTGTTTCTTTCTGTTTTTCATTTTCAATGTTTGGGTTTTGATGAGATGTTTTCTCTTCAAAACTTTTATTAACTTGTAGAGAATCTTCCTCAGAATTGTCTTGTTCTTGAATTACCACAGAAGGTTTCCTTTTTTCAAGTATCTTTCCATATCTAAGTTGAACATCATTAAGATCTAGAGGAGTGATTAAATGAGTTAGAAATTGTTGACCTTCTATCATATAAGTATTCTGAGGATTTTTATTGTTGGGGTTCGGTGCTGGATGGGAAGGTAAATGATTTGGTCTTTGAGGGAATGGTAGTGAGAGTTGTCGATTTTGATTGTGAGGTTGAAGTTGGGATTGTGTATTTTGTTGAGGATTGTGTTGGGGAGGATAATTTGGATAAGATGGATAATATGGGTAGGATGGAGGATACTGATAGTGCTCGGAGAATCTTCCAAAAGGATTTTGCATCCCTTGAGTCCAAGGTTGGGATTGATTTTGAGATTGAGGCCAAGGCTGTTGCCAAGAATTCCAATTTGGTGGGGGTTGATTATATGCTTGGTTGTTAAACCCTTGATTTTTAGGCCCCTACCAAGGTCTTCTAGAGACAAATAAAAAAGATTTTGTAGGGTTTGTAGCTGTTTCTTCTTGAAAGACATCCTTAAGACCAAGAATTGAAGGCAACCCTTAGTCTCATGGTTTTCTGAACAAATCACACAAGTTTCTATTATTTTTGCATCAAGAGGACATTATCTCAAATCATGCTTCTTTTTGCACTTAGGATAGTGTTGTCACACAAATTGTCCAGGCACCGCGACAACGGCTCAGATTGGGGGTTGTCAGCTTTATCCCCAATCTCTCTTTTTAAGTTGTCTCCTTACAAGCTAAAGGAGGTAGACCCTATTAGAAATGCAGAGGGAAAAACTAGGAGACACAGCTAAAACACCAAATACTTGATAAAATTAACGGGATTCCACAGATCTGAATTAGATTTCACATTTAAGACTAGTGCCTTATGGAGTCAAACAAAGTCCCATTATGCAATTATAAACAAGTGATGATTAACTATTGCTTATTATAACACGATTGATCACAATGATATTTAATTTAAAACGTCACAACCATGGATAACTTGAACTCACAATAATATGAGAATCCCAGATGCTTGAAAAAATTCTAAAATTAAGATATTCCAATATAACCCAGTTCGAAAATTAAAATGATGCACAGTCAAACTTTAGATTAATTTTTTTTTTTTGCATTTGAATATAGAAAATGTGAAATTTTTTTATATTTTTGTATTTTCTAGATTTTTTAGAATTTTTTGGAATTTATTTATTTATTTATTTTATTTATTATTTTTTAAATTTAAAATAAATTAAGAAATAAATAAATAAATTTTAATAAAAAATTTAATCTAAAATCTAAATTAAAAATCTAATTTAAGAAAAGTTAGAAACTAAATTAAAATTTAAATCTAAAGCTAAAACTAAACAAACTCTAAATCGAATTTTAAAACAAAGGCTAACTAAATTAAAATCCAAAACTACATAACCAAGTTAGAATCATACTAAATTAAATCTAAATTAAAAAAAAAAAAAAACAAATACTACGACTAATTGACGTTGACAAATGAAATCGTATTAAAAAAAAAATTTACAATCTAAATAAAACTAAATATTGAAACAAAAGAAAAATCGAAAACAAAACTAAACAAAAATTATACATGAATTAGATATAAATCTTCCAGGAAAATCACATGAGAATTTTAGGATAAATTGGGTTTGTCAGATCAGCCAATCTTCATTATCCTGATGATGAACTACAGTTGGTAGTTCGAAATGCGTCATTCCTAAAATTGTCATGTGATTTTCCCAGAAGATTTATATCTAATATGTTATGGATCACAGAAGCTTGCATTCCCAATTATACATGAAATCGACCGCATATACACGAGGGCTTTGTAAACTTTAATGTTTGTTTCGTTTTTATGTAGCTGCAGGTCGAGGAGTGAGGGATGATGGAGGACGCAGGATCAATGAGATAGATGGCTTTGAGGATGATGGGGAGAGACACTAACACAGGATGGCGGAAGAATTGGAGCTCAACGGTAAAGCAACATGGATGAGGGCTTGGACAGGGACAGAAAGATAAACGCTGGGCAGTGGAGCAAACAAATAGCAGCGGAAGAGGGAGCTATGAAGGAAGGATTCATAGACAAGGGCAGAAGGGAGGTCGAAGCATGAGAAATGGGACGAATTTGGCTTGCAGATGAGATGAAGGAGGGCCGATTTGTAACTTGGACGTGGAAAGGAGCACGATGGGTCTGCTCGAGCAGATAAAAGATCGATGGGTTTTTCAATGCAGAGAATGAGAGGCCGAATTAGTAAGGGAAAAGGCAGGACGGGCAGTAAGAACAACACGCAGAGATGATGCCGCATGGACAGCTAAGTGAGGGCAGATGAATGAAATTTGAAAGCAGCATGGAGATGGAGGATGACGGCGGCAAAGAAATCCAAGATTAATAAAATTCAATTGTGGATGATTCTGCAGGTTGGACGACAGATGAAAGTGGAATTTATGAATCTAGTCCAACAACTTCAAATTGTTCCAAAATTCATATTTTCAAATTTTTTTGAATCAATCATGTCTAGATTTGCCCATAGTGGGGATTTGAGGCCAGATCTAACCTTTGGAGGCTAGATCTGCCTTAGATCTAAAAAAATTTCCAATTTGAACCCTGAACCTGCAAGAAACAAGCCAGATCTAAAGATACACACACCAAGACACCATTAAACCCTTACAGTCTTCAAAAATTTACAAATAAGAAAGCTATTTTACAGATTTAAAACCCTCATGGTCAGATCTGAATCCATTTCAGCACAATTTTCAGAGATTTAAAATTTTTTGGAGAGGCAGAAGCCTTAGAAAACCCTGCAAAACCACCAATTTCGTAACATAGACTTGGAATTTAACAAATGATGATCTTTTCAGATTTATGCTTATTGAGAGTCGGCTGGTCCAATCGAAGACTTCCCTAGATGCTCAATTTTAACAAATTTCCCTGCACACTTGGATTTGAACCTTAGATGGATAGAGATTTAAGAAAACAACATGAGACCCTTTCAGAAAAATTAGAATGTCATTTTATAAACCCAGAAAACTGCACAAGATACCTATATGCAGATTAATCCATGAAGGACATCAACCATAAAATGCAAGAAACAAAGTAGCAGAGTTTAGAGACAATTCACCACATAGATCTGGGAAGGAACATCAAGATTTGTAACCCCAAAGTCTTTATTCTTTATTCATAAATGAAAATTCACAAGAGCTTCCAAGAACAAGTGCACGATCTTAAGATCCGATGATTCAAGACTGACAAAGACCTCTTAATTTATAGGATAAAATCTCCAACGGCTAGTTCGGTTAATCAATGTCAAAATAGTCTCGACCGTCAATAAGATTTGATCATCTTTTAATCTAGACACTCGAAATTATAATTTTGAAGAAAAAACGAATTTATGATTTGAATCCATTTTAATTAACTCAAAAATACTATTTTTGAGTTAATTACACCAAAATTTTTACTTTGACTTAATCACCTAGGCCCAAAGGTCCAAAATTTCTTAAAATTCTCAAGATTCCCTTCGCTTGGGGCTTTCAAAATAATTTTCCAAGCACCCACAAATTTTTGCTTTAAATATTTAATCCTAACATAGGACCCTAAATTAATTAAATTTCTGGTTTAAGATTTTTTAAATTAATTCACCAGAAAATTTAATCAATTGACTAAGAGGGGATTATAATTATTTTTCAAACCCTCTTTTACATGAGATAATACATTTACATACATGAAGGGGAAATACCCATTCGTATAGACCCTCAAATAAATACCCAATTCTGCGACTCAAAAATATGATCTAGTAGACCAATTAGCTCATACTACTTTTACAGGAACTCGATAGAAACACTAGGACTCACTTAGTATGCTGATGATAAAATCCACCCTAGCTTTGGGGTGAGGATGGAGGGAAAAAATCTGCTGATCACTTATGTGAATCAGTGAGACAAAAAACATCCTAGGATGGAAATCATCAACAACATACTAGGCTTACCTAGGTTGTTACATACATTGACGGTCTTACTTAGATCATTTACATCATAACATGCAGAATGGGTTTACATCATTATAAAAACTGTCCTCTGGTGATGAAATCTAGATGACACGAGCCTCAAACATGATAAGTCCCATTTGAAAAAATGGGGGTGTACTGCTATGGGGTAGTTGACAAGGTGTGGTCAACATTTGGCTCTACTTGGGGACACGTTGCTTCATTGAAGGAATGTGAGAATCCAGAATCTGCATCCAAGCAACACACAAGATTACATAAGTAGTGTCAATCCAAATATCATCATATAACATTAAGCTCATGAAAAATATAAGATCTTCTTTTTTTTATTATTCTACTTAACATGAAAAGTAAATCTACTCTAACTACAAAATGAAATACTGAAATAATAAGGAGTAGGGTTAGAAATACGATACAAAGGATGCCCTGTGGCATCAGATGTGCTCAATATAGTGCATGCTAAGCATTTTCCTGCTTTCAGGCAAGTCTATAGGCTATTTTTCAGATGTGCCATGTCTGATATTGCATAATGTAGGACTCTGGCTTATCCGAATGTCAAGCTGCTCTCGACCATCAGACGAATCAAACCGCTTACTTCTTCTTTTTTGATTTTTTCTCTTCGTCTGAGTGGGCTATGATGTCAGAAATGAGACTACTGTAGATTTCTTGTCCTTATCTTGAAAATACTTGTACAAAACATTTGATGAACCTGGAACGCAACCAATCTTATTCTGGATATACTCTGTCAATGGTGACACATAAGCTTTGTCTTTCTCAACGTCCTTTGTGTTGGAAATATGATGCAGAGTGTTGTCCTTGATGGCAACCCACTGAATGAAGATGAAGACATGAGATTGTTGACTTGTGTTGTCCTTGATGGCAATCCACCTGTTGAAGTTATTCTTGACTTGATGGACTTGGTAAATGATGTAAATCTGATGTGATATGATGTTTGTTGGCAATATGATGATGGGTGTTGTCTTTGATGAAAACCCACTTGATAGAGTGTTGTCCGTGAATGGAAACCCACTTGATGAAGATGATGGCAACTTACTTGATGAAGTTGTGCTTGATAGAATATGTCTTGATGAACTTATTAAATGATGTAAAACTGATGTATCTACAGTTAGTACAGAAGGTAATGAAGAAAGAAATTCAGTATGTGCTAGATCTATGATGAAAAGAGTATGTTTCAAGGCATACACGGATTTGTCTAGTAGAAGTCGCGTATGCACGTGGTAAAGTACGTGCCAAGTCGCGTATGGGAAAAAGCGCTCAAAAAGTGCAAAACCAGTGGTAACCACCATGGTATTGACCCATTGTATTGAGTAATGATTCGTCTATGTGACCCCGTCCAGGAACACCATTGGAAGTAGTGTGGTTTTGGCTCATGGTATTGAAAAAGGGTAAACCTATATAAGGAGAAGAAATTCATTATGCAAATCATGAGTGTGGGTGCAAGATGTCTGAGCTTGAATGAATACTTCTCTCTGAAGTATATCTGAATGGAAAGGGTTACAGTTGAATGATAGATCTAAATGCATGATGCACCAATGATGAAGAAGGGTATCTAGATCTGAAATGTACTTGTATTTGCTAGATCTGTTTATGGAATGATTGGATCTGAGATGAGGCGAACATCTGTCTGAAGTAAAGGCTAAAATCTGTGTGATGTATCTGTTCTGAAGAATTGCATTGATCTAAATGTCTGAAGAACCATACGCTAGTTTGACGCAGAGGAAGCACGTATATACGCGGCTTTGCTGAAGAGAAAGCGTGTATGTGCAGTGAAATTAGCTCTGTAATATGTGCAGAAGTATACGTGGGTTTGTATTGTAGAAGGCGCGTATATACGCGGTATCAGTAAAGGAAAGCGCGTATGCAAACTAGGGTTTGCTGAAGTATGGGGTATGAAATGTCTGATATGTTCTGTTGTGTTACTGCTATCTGTCTTCTACAGTTCTGAGTTGTCTGAATTGATAAGTATCTGTTTTGATGTATGATTGAGCTTAAATGTATGGAGTGGGTCCAGTCTGAAAATATCATGAAACGTGGCCTGCAAGTGGTGTCCTAAAGGAAGCTTTGGATCCAGTGTGAAAATTGATGAAACGTGGTCCATTGAGGTGCTGAGGGTTGTAGCCTTCAGTCAAGGGTTGTAGCTCCCTTCCAGGTGAGGTTGGTAAACAAGATCAGGGGGTCGTAGCTCCCTTCCAGGAGAGGCTGGTAAACGAGCGCAGGTGGGTGCCTGCGTGCTGGGAGGAGTCTGCGCCAGCACATATGTTGTAAGATGTTTTCTCTATAATAAAATATTGAAGGTTGAGCAACTGCAGCGGTGGTTTTCTCCCGACTTGGGTTTCCACCTAAAATCCTGGTGTTCATGTGTGATGCTTATGTGTGATGGTTTATTCTTTTCTTACTACACATGTTTACTGTTTATTGAACATCTAATGAATAAATGATGGAATGATATAAGTGAAGAATTAATGGCATAATTAGATCTCTGTGTATACGCGAGTTTTATGAAGCATATCCGCGTGTATACGCTAGTTGGCTTCAACAAAGTAGCGTATGGGTTTTAGACAGTGAAAAAGTAAAAATTTTGATAAAGTCCTAAATACTGATTCACCCCCCCCCCCCTCTAAGTATTTTTCCCAACACTTTGTATCCATAGTTAATTTTTCCTTAATGGGAAAAGTGACCTGCGTGTGATGAGATGGAAACTGCTTCAACAAACTGGGAGGCCTATGATCTGTTGACAAATCTGACTTGGGTTGGAAATTATGCATGTGTGATCTTTCCATTTTTTCCAACTTTTTTTGAATATCAAACATCTGATTAGAATGATTAACTTCCATTATCTTTAACCTGTTTTCCATGAGATTTATTTCCTGTGCATGACTTTCCTCAATCATCAACAATTTGTGTTCCATGTTTTTTGTTGCTTCATCATTATCTGCTTTCATGGCCATGAAGATATTTTGCGTACAATTCATTTCTTTCTCATGATTTGTTTCCATGATCGTCATTTCCTTGATATGTTTTTTTTTCTAAGGCCAATAACTTGCTTTGTATAGAACCAATTTCCCTGGCGTGATGTGCTATTATTTTTTCTTGATTAAGTTCCATATTCTTAATTATTTGAGCTTGATCTAGATGTATATCCTTAATCATCTGAATCAATTCACTAACAAGATGCTTATCGTTGTCGAGACTGATTTGAAAACTTGTTTCTGATTCACCACTATCATGGGTTTGTGCTATTGTGGTACAAGTGGATTCATCCTGAGAATTGTCTGGAAAACTCCTGCTGATAGCTGAATCTTCTACAAAATCAATTTCAGTATTTTTCATAACACTGGGAACGCAAGGCGAGTCATTTTGTTTTATATATTTATCTGTAAAAGCATTGATGATGTCTTGTAAACAATACTCTCCAGGACAATTTCGAAACCAATCGATAGCATCACCTTTTAAAGAATAGCCAAAGACACGTATCTTGACATCTTCATGACTATATTGTGAAGGACAACAATATTTATGTATAAAAAGGTTGACTGTCCTTAGATGTAATAGAGCAGTGCCTGGATCACCACCTGAGAAAAAGGAAATTTTGAGGTGGCCTCTTCCGGCATGTCATGAAAGGTGTCATCCATGATGTCCTGCTTAAAATTTAAGAAATAGATCCATGTTCAAGAATAGTCAAAGGGTCCTCAAGAAGTGAACTTCCTAGCAGGAACTCTTGTAAGAAATGAAAGAATTGGAGTCACCACTTGAACATGAAACTAATGCTGAAAATAGAAGAAATAATAGCAGATGGATATCAAGGGGGGATTCTTGTTTGGGAGTAAATAGATAAATATGTGGAGTTGCCACCCAAACAAGAAGGCAACCAAAATGTCCAGGTTCCAAAGATACGATGATGAGAATGATTAGTGATATGATGAAAGATAAGACGATGAAAATATGAAGAGATGAAAAGATGCCAGAAAATGTGATCCCTTGTGACAGGCTAATTAATGGCGAAAGAAGATCTGAAGATTATAAAATTTCGTTAAGACCAAGGACAAAAAAACTCTATCCTTGGCAACGATGCCAAAAAATGTTGTCGCACAGATTGTCCAGGCACCGCGACAATGGATTAGATTGGGGGCTGTCACCTTTATCCCCAATCTCTCTATTTAAGCTGTGTCCTTACAAGCTAAGGGAGGTAGACGCTATTAGAAATGAAGAGGGAAAAACCAGGAGACAAAGCTAAAACACCAAATACTTGATAAAATTAATGGGATTCCACAGATCTAAATTATATTTTGCGTTTAAGACCAGTGCCTTATGGAGTCAAACAAAGTCCCGTTATGCATTTATAAACAAGTAAGTGATGATTAACTTCTGCTTATTATAACCCGATTGATCACAACGATATTTAATTGAAAACATCACAACCATGAATAACTTGGACTCACAATAATACGAGAATCCCAGATGCTTGAAAAATTTCTGAAGTTAAGATATTCCAATATAACCCAGTTCGAAAATTAAAATAATCCACAGTCAAACTTTAGATTAAAAAATTTTAGTGCATTTGACTATAGAAAATGTGAAAAAAATCTATATTTTTGTATTTTCTAGATTTTTTAGAATTTTTTGGAATTTTTTATTTTTTATTTTTTATTTTTTTTATTTTTTTTATTATTTTTTAAATTTAAAATAAATTAAAAAAAAAACTAAATTTAAATAAAAATTTTAATCTAAAATCTAAATTAAAACTCTAATTTAAGAAAAGTTAGAAACTAAATTAAAATTTAAATCTAAAGTTAAAACTAAACAAACTCTAAATCGAATTTTAAAACAAAAGCTAACTAAATTAAAATCTAAAACTACATAACCAACTTAAAATCATACTAAATTAAATCTAAATTGAAAAGAAAAGAACAAACCCTAAGGCTAACTGACGTTGACAAATGAAATCGTATTAAAAAAAAAATTACAATCTAAATAAAACTAAATATTGAAACAAAAGAAGAATCGAAAACAAAACTAAATGAAAACTATACATGAAATTGACCGCATATACATGAGGGCTTTGTAAATTTTAATGTGTGTTTCGTTTTTATGCAGTTGCAGGTTGAGGAGCGAGGGACGACGGAGGACGTAGGATCAATGAGATAGATGGCTTTGAGGACGATCGGGAGAGACGCTAACGCAGGATGGTGGAAGAACTAGAGCTCAACAGTAAAGCGGCAACGATGAGGGTTCGGACAAGGACAAAAAGATAAATGCTAGGCAGTGGAGCAAACGAATAACAGTGGAAGACAGAGCTATGAAGGAAGGATTCGTAGACAAGGGCAGAAGGGAGGTCGAAGCATGAGAAAGGGGACGACTTTGGCTTGCGGATGAGACGAGGGAGGGCCGATTTGTAACTTGGACACGGAAAGGAGCACGATGGGTCTGCTTGAATAGAAAAAAGATCAATGGGTTTTTCAATGCAGAGAATGAGAGGCTGGATTAGTAAGGGAAAAGGCAGGATGGGCAGCAAGAACAACACGCAGAGATGATGTCGTATGGACAACTAAGTGAGGGCAGATGAATGAAATTTGAAAGCATCGTGGAGATGGAGGACGACAGTGGCAAAGAAATCCAAGATTAATGAAATTTGATTGTGGACGATTCTGCAGGTTGGATGGCAAATGAAAATGGAATTTATGAACCCAGTCCAGCAACTTCTAATTGTTACAAAATTCAGATTTTCAATTTTTTTTGAATCAATGATGTCCAGATTTGCCCACACTGGGGATTTGAAGCCAGATCTGACCTTTGGAGGCTAGATCTAACTTAGATCTAAAAAAATTTCGGATTTGAACCCTGAACCTGCAAGAAACCATCCAGATCTGAAGATACACACACCAAGACACAATTAAAACCTTACAGTCTTGAAAAAATTACAAATATACAAGCTATTTTACAGATTTAAAACCCTCATGGTCAGATCTGAATCCATTTCAGCACAATTTTCAGAGATTTAAAATTTTTGGGAGAGGTACAAGCCTTAGAAAACCCTACAAAACAACAGTTTTTGTAACATAGACTTGGAATTTAAAAAATGATGAGCTTTTTAGATTTATGTTTATTGAGAGTCGGCTGGTCCAATCGAAGACTTCCCCAAACGCTCAATTTAAAAAAAATTCCCTGCACACTTGGATTTGAATCTTAGATCGATAGAGATTTAAGAAAACAACATGAGACCTTTTCAGAAAAATCAGAATGTCATTTTATAAACCTAGAAAACTACACAACATACCTATATGCAGATTAATCCATGAAGGCCATCAACCATAAAATGCAAGAAAAAAAGTAGCAGAGTTTAGAGACAATTCACCACATAGATCTGAGAAGGACATCAAGATTTGTAACCCCAAAGTCTTTATGCTTTATTCATCAAAGAAAATTCACAAGATCTTCCAAGAACAAGTGCACGATCCTAAGATCGGATGATTCAAGACTAACAAAGACCTCTTAATTTATAGGATAAAATCTCCAATAGCCAGTTCAGTTGATACACATCAAAATAATCTCAACCGTCGATAAGATTTGATCATCTTTTAATCTGGATGGTAAAAATTATAATTTTGAAGAAAAAACGAATTTATGATTTAAATCCATTTTAATTAACTCAAAAATACTATTTTTGAGTTAATCACCCCAAAATTTTGACTTTGACTTAACCACCTAGGCCCAAAGGTCCAAAATTTCTTAAAATTCTCAATATTCTCTTGGCCTGGGGCTTTCAAAATCATTTTCCAAGGACCCACAAATTTTTCCTTGAAAAATTTAATCTTAACTTAGGACCCTAAATTAATTAAATTTCTGGTTTAAGATTTTTTAAATTAATTGAACAGAAAATTTAATTAATTGAATAAGAGGGGATTATAATTATTTTTCAAACCCTCTTTTACATGAGATAATACATTTACATACATGAAGGGGGAATACCCATTCGTATAGACCCTCAAATAAATACCTAATTCTGCAACTCAAAAATATGATCTAGTAGACCAAGTAGCTCATACTACTTTTACAGGGACTCGATAGAAACACTAAGACTCACTTAGTATGCTGATGATAAAATCCACCCTAGCTTTGAGGTGAGGCTGGAGGGAAAAACTCTGCCGATCACTTACGTGAATTAGCAAGACAAAAAACCTTCTAGGATGGAAATCATCAACAACATACTAGGCTTACCTAGGTTGTTACATACATTGACGGTCTTACTTAGATCATTTACATCATAACATGCATAATGGGTTTACATCATTATAAAAACTGTCGTCTATTGATGAAATCTGGATGACACGAGCCCCCAACATGATAAGTCCCATTTGAAAAAATGGGGGTGTACTGCTATGGGGTAGTTGACAAGGTGTGGTCAACATCTGGCTCTACTTGGAGACACGTTGCTTCATTGAAGGAACATGAGAATCTAGAATCTACATCCAAGCAACACACAAGATTACATAAGTAGCGTCCATCCAAATATCATCATATAACATTAAGCTCATGAAAAATAGAAGCTCTTATTTTATTTATTATTCTACTTGACATGAAAAGTAAATCTACTGTAACTGCAAAATGAAATACTGAAATAATAAGGAATAGGGTTAGAAATACGATACAGAGGATGCCCTGTGGCATCAAATGTGCTAAATATAGTGCATGCTAAGCATTTTCCTGCTTTCAGACAATTCTATAGGCTATTTTTTAGATGTGCCATGTCCGATCTTGCATAATGTAGGACTTTGTCTTATCCGAATGTCAAGCTGCTCTCGACCATCAGACGAATCAAACCGCTTACATCTTATTTTTTTATTTTTTCTCTTTTTCTGAGTGGGTTGTGATGTCAACAATGAGATTACTATAGATTTCTTGTCCTTATCTTGAAAATCCTTGTACAAAACATTTGATGAACTTGGAGCGCAACGAATCTTATTTTGGATATACTCTGGCAATGGTGACACATAAGCTTGATCTTTCTCAAGGTCCTTTGTATGCATAGTTAATTCTTCCTTAATGGGAAAAGTGACCTCTGTGTGATGACATGGAAACTGCTTCAGCAAACTAGGAGGCCTATGATCTGTTGACAAATTTGACTAGGGTTGGAAATTATGCATGTGTGATCTTTCCATTTCTTCCAACTTTTTTTTGAACATCAAACATCTGATTAGAATGATTAACTTCCATGATATTTAACCTATTTTCCATGACATTTATTTCCTGTGCATGACTTTCCTCAATCATCAACAATTTGCATTCCATGTTTTTTGTTGCTTCATCATTATCTACTTTCATGTCCATGAAGATGTTTTGCATACGGTTCATTTCTTTCTCATGATTTGTTTCCATGATCATCATTTCCTTGATATTTTTTTCTTCTAAGGCCAATAAATTGCTCTGTATAGAACCAATTTCCCTGGCGTGATGCGCTGTTATTTTTTCTTGATTAAGTTCCATATTATTAATGATTTTAACTTGATTTAGATGTATATCCTTAACCATATGAATCAATTCGCTAACAAGATGCTTATCGTTGTCGAGACTAATTTGACAACTTGTTTCTGTTTCACCACTATCATGGGTTTGTGCTATTGTGGTACAAGTGGATTCGTCCTGAGAATTGTCTGGAAAACTCCTCCTGATAGCTGAATTTTCTACAAAATCGATTTCATTATTTTTCATAACACTGGGAACACAAGGCGAGTCATTTTTTTTTATATATTTATCTGTAAAAGCATTGACGGTATCTTGTAAACAATACTCTCTAGGACAATTTCGAAACCAATCGATAGCATCACCTTTTAAAGAATAGCTAAAGACACGTATCTTGACATATTCATGATTATATTGTGAAGGATGACAATATTTATGTATAAAAAGGTTGACTTTCCTTAGATGTAATGGAGTAGTGCTTGGATAACCACCTGAGAAAAAAACTATTTTGAGGTGGCCTCTTCCGGCATGTCATGAAAGGTGTCATCCATGATGACTTGCTTAAAATTTAATAAATAGATCCGTGTTCAAGAATAGTCAAAGGGTCCTCAAGAAGTGAACTTCCTAGCAGGAACTCTTGTAAGAAATGAAAGAATTGGAGTCGCCACTTGAACATGAAACTAATTCTGAAAACAGAAGAAATAATAACAGATGGATATCAGGGGGGATTCTTGTTTGGGAGTAAATAGATAAATAAGTGGAGTCGCCACCCAAAAAAGAAGCCAACCGAAATGTACAGGTGCTAAAGATACGATGATGAGAATGATTAGTGATATGACGAAAATGTGATCCCTTGCGACAGGCTAATGAATGGCAAAAGAAGATCTGAAGATTATAAAATGTCGTTAAGACCAAGGATAGAAAAACTCTATCCCCGGCAACGGCACCAAAAAATGTTGTCGCACAGATTTTCCAGGCACCGCGACAACGGCTCAGATTGGGGGTTGTCACCTTTATCCTCAATCTCTATATTTAAGTCGTCTCCTTACAAGCTAAGAGAGGTAGAACCTATTAGAAATGAAGAGGGAAAAACCAGGAGACACAGCTAAAACACCAAATACTTGATAAAATTAATGGGATTCCATGGATCTAAATTAGATTTCGCGTTTAAGACTAGTGCCTTATGGAGTCAAACAAAGTCCCGTTATGAAATGATAAACAAGTAAGTGATGATTAACTGTTGCTTATTATAACATGATTGATCACAATGATATTTAATTGAAAACGTTACAACCATGAATAACTTGAACTCAGAATAATATGAGAATCCCAGATGCTTGAAAATTTTCTGAAATTAAGATATTCCAATATAACCCAGTTCGAAAATTAAAATAATCCACAGTCAAACTTTAGATTAAAAAATTTTAGTGCATTTGACTATAGAAAATGTGAAATTTTTTTTATATTTTTGTATTTTCTAGATTTTTTAGAATTTTTTGGAATTTTTTATTTTTTTAATTTTTATTTTATTTTTTTATTATTTTTTAAATTTAAAAAAAAACTAAACAAAAAAAACTAAATTTAAATAAAAAATTTAATCTAAAATTTAAATTAAAACTCTAATTTAAGAAAAGTCAGAAACTAAATTTAAATCTAAATCTAAAGCTAAAACTAAACAAACTCTAAATTGAATTTTAAAACAAAGGCTAACTAAATTAAAATCTAAAACTACATAACCAAGTTAGAATCATACTAAATTAAATCTAAATTAAAAAAAAGAACAAACTCTACGACTAACTGACATTGACAAATGAAATCGTATTAAAAAAAAAAATTACAATCTAAATAAAACTAATATTGAAACAAAAGAAAAATAAAAAACAAAACTGAATGAAAACTATACATGAAATCGATCACATATACACGAGGGCTTTGTAAATTTTAATGTGTTTTTCGTTTTTATGCAGCTGCAAGTCGAGGAGTGAGGGATGATGGAGGACGTAGGATCAATGAGATAGATGGCTTTGAGGACGATGGGGAGAGACGCTAACGCAGGACGGTGGAAGAACTGGAGCTCAATGGTAAAGCAGTAGGGATGAGGGCTCGGACAGGGACATAAAGATAAACGCTGGGCAGCGGAGCAAACAAATAGCAGTGCAAGAGGGAGCTATGAAGGAATGATTCGTAGACAAGGGCAGAAGGGAGGTCGAAGCATGAGAAAGGGGACATCTTTGGCTTGCGGATGAGATGAAGGAGGGTCGATTTGTAACTTGGACGTGAAAAGTAGCACGATGGGTCTGCTCGTACAGACAAAAGATCGATGGGTTTTTCAATGAAGAGAATGAGAGGCCGGATTAGTGAGGGAAAAGGCAGGGCGGGCAGCAATAAAAACACACAGAGATGATGCCATACGGATGGCTAAGTGAGGGAAAATGAATGAAATTTAAAAGCAGCGTGGAGATGGAGGACGATGGTGGCAAAGAAATCCAAGATTAATGAAATTCGATTGTGGACGATTCTACAGGTTGGACGGTAGATGAAAATGGAATTTATGAACCCAGTCCAGCAACTTCAAATTGTTCCAAAATTCATATTTTCAAAATTTTTTGAATCAATGATGTCCAGATTTTCCCACAGTGGGGATTTGAAGCCAAATCTGACCTTTGGAGGCTAGATCTACTTTAGATCTAAAAAAAAATCCGATTTGAACCCTGAACCTGCAAGAAACCAGCCAGATCTGAAGATACACACACCAAGACACGATTAAACCCTTAGAGTCTTGAAAAATTTACAAATATACAAGCTCGTTTACAGATTTAAAACCGTCATGGTCAAATCTGAATCCATTTTAGCACAATTTTCAGAGATTTAAAATTTTTTGGAGAGGTACAAGCCTTAGAAAACCCTGTAAAACCACAAATTTGGTGACATAGACTTGGAATTTAACAAATAATGAGCTTTTCAGATTTATGCTTATTGAGAGTCGGCTGGTCCAACCGAAGACTTCCCTAGATGCTCAATTTTAAAATATTTCCCTACACACTTGGATTTGAACCTTAGATCGATAGAGATTTAAGAAAACAATATGAGATCTTTTCAAAAAAATCAGAATGTCATTTTATAAACCTAAAAAACTGCACAAGATACCTATATGCAAATTAATCCATGAAGGCCATCAACCATAAAATGCCAGAAACAAAGTAGTAGAGTTTAGAGACAATTCACCATATAGATCTCAGAAGGAACATCAAGATTTGTAACCCCAAAGTCTTTATGCTTTATTCATCAAAGAAAATTCAAAAGAGCTTCCAAGAACAAGTGCATGATCCTAAGATCAGATGATTCAAGACTGACAAAGACCTCTTAATTTATAGGATAAAATCTCCAACGGCTAGTTCGGTTGATCCACATAAAAATAATCTCGACCGTCGACAAGATTTGATCATCTTTTAATCTGGACGGTCGAAATTATAATTTTGAAGAAAAAACGAATTTATGATTTAAATCCATTTTAATTAACTCAAAAATACTATTTTTGAGTTAATTACCCCAAAATTTTGACTTTGACTTAACCACCTAGGCCCAAAGGTCCAAAATTTCTTAAAATTCTCAATATTCTCTTGGCCTGGGGCTTTCAAAATCATTTTCCAAGGACCCACAAATTTTTCCTTTAAAGATTTTATCCTGACTTAGGACCCTAAATTAATTAAATCTCTGGTTTAAGATTTTTTAAATTAATTGACCAGAAAATTTAATTAATTGAATGAGAGGGGATTATAATTATTTTTCCAACTGTCTTTTACATGAGATAATACATTTACATACATGAAGGGGTAATACCCATTCGTATAGACCCTCAAATAAATACCCAACTCTGCGACTCAAAAATATGATCTAGTAGACCAAGTAGCTCATACTACTTTTACAGGGACTCAATAGAAACACTAAGACTCACTTAGTATGCTGATGATAAAATCCACCCTAGCATTGGGGTGAGGCTAGAGGGAAAAACTCTGCCGATCACATACGTGAATCAGTGAGACAAAAAAACTCCTAGGATGGAAATCATCAACAACATACTAGGCTTACCTAGGTTGTTACATACATTGACGGTCTTACTTAGATCATTTACATCATAACATGCAGAATGGGTTTACATCATTATAAAAAATGTCATCTGGCGATGAAATTTGGATGACACGAGCCTCGAACATGATAAGTCCCATTTGAAACAATGGGGGTGTACTGCTATGGGGTAGTTGACAAGGTGTGGTCAATAGACAGAAGATTTCTAAGGAATCAGTTTCAGGTTTCTGCTTGTTTTGTAGCTTAAGGGTGTTTGTTTGCTCATTAAGACTCCCCAGAATTTTGGTTTTGAATTCATCAAGCATGTTTCCAATTTCTACCCTACTTACTATTCCAGCTATATACTTCTTTACCCTAGCTAAAGTAGGATCTCTTGGTCTTTTCAAAATTTTCGATTTTCCTCTTGAGAGATTAATACATAGTTCCCCAATATCAGCTAATGGAAGTTGAGATATGTCTCCCTTCCCCATCATGTTAAGGATATATATCCATTTAGCTCTAATTTCTTCAATAAAAGAGCTTTTAGAGTATCTTGGTCTAGATTCTTCATCTTTGCTCTCTTAATGTTATAGTTGAATCTTTCAAGTAGATCTTCCAAATTATCATCCTCCTTTGCATCATTTTAAACACTTCCTCTTTATGGTTAATAGGTATACAATAACCCAAATACCTTTTTAGAAATGCTTTCTTCATATTATCCCATGACCTAATAGACCTAGTGATTATACTTATGAACCATTTTAAAGTTGCTCCTTTCAATGTTAAAGGAAACAATTTGAGTTTTTGAGCATCTTGTAGATAATCATAGGTTCTACACATGACTTCAAATTCAAATAAAAATGTCTTAGGGTCTTCACTTTTTAGCCCATGAAAGTTTGGAAGAACAGAGGATGAGATATTTTTTATGGTAGCATTTTTCTTTTCATCTATTATATGGAATCCAAAGGAGCTTTCAATTCCCCTTCTACCTCTACCTCTACCTCCTCCAAATAGTAAGTTCTCTCCATTGAAGATTTCACCTTCTCCTTCTCCTCCTTCTTCTCCTCTTCCTGTCATGATAGATTCTTCAGAGCTGATATAAGGTTCAGATTGGAGGGTTAACTGCTCTTCTGGTTCTTCTATCAATGGTATGTTGAAGAAGGGTTCCTCTTCTTCCTCTTCACTGCGGATTTCTAGCTCTTTAGCTGGAATATATTCCTCTGTAGAAGTGAAAAAGGTTATTCCCTCTGTTGGAGTTCTAGGATCTTCTTCCTCCAAGATTGCCTCAGTGGATGAAGTGGGAGAACCTCCTAACTGAATATATAATCTTAAAACTTTAGGAATCCTATGACCAGTATAGTATGGGATATGAGTTTGAGAGGAAGGTGTACTACTTCTTGGCCTAGGTGGAGTGAGTGGTGTTGTAGGGATTAAGTTTCTGCCTCTTACAAATATACCCCTAGAATCTCTTTCTCTACACATATCATTTTTTTTGGGATGTAAGAAATAAGGCTACCTAGTAACAATTCCCGGTAGCGGCACCAAAATTTTTAGTCAATTTAGTGTTTCTAAATTTCTTACATAAATTATTGAACCAGGTCAAGTAAACTGATGAAGTGTGGTGCACTATATGTGCCTAAGTGACCTTTCCCTTACTTCATTGTTTATGTTTTTCTTATTTTTTTGTGGGTTTGTATTTTAATCCTTAGTGTGCTACTCTAGGCTATTGGAAAAGTTAAAATGAATCTAATTAAAAAGGAAGAAAATGAAGTGTTATGAAACTAAGTTAATTTTCTATAAAAGAAACCAAATCTTTTTTACTAGTTCTAAGACTTAGTTTTGAGCAAAAAGGTAAAGCATGTAATTCATTAGTGATTGAACCTAATCCATGAATCTATGACTAAACTAAGATTGAAGACAAAATGAAAGCAGGGGAATGTGTCAACTATTGTACTTTAGGTTGTCTCAACATTCAATCATTAGGTCAAAACCCTATGAGATGAAATCAATAGTTTGTACCTTAGTTGCTAGAGTCCTAGGACAGAAAGTAGAAAATGCTTATTAAAAATCACCTAAGATGTTTTAGTTACTCCATTTACCCAATATGTAGAGAAAGACCTCTTTGTGGTAATGTTTCTAAGCAACCATTACATCTGTATAAGCTAAAGAGCTACAACAACACTATAAATGAAATAACTCAAACATTGCATTACATCTAATCATTTAACCATCCTTGCTCAGTATATTTAGGTTAGTTTACTTGAGAATGATCTCCAAGAAGATTGTTTTGTTGCAATGGGATGAGGATCTTCTAACTAAAACCAACTAATTGAATAATTGAATTATCAGTCTCATCCAATTGTGAATCTTGTGGCCTCTTGACATGGCTTCGAAAAATTTAATTACCCCTTTAGTTCTTAGCAATAAAATGACAAGAAATGAAATGTATTATAAAAATAACTAAATGAATAATTTAATTATCAGTCTCATCCAATTGTGAATCTTGTGGCATCTTGATATGGCTTCGGAAAAATCAATTACCCTTTCAGTTCTTAGCAAGAAAATGACAAGAAATGAAATGTATTATAAAACTAACTAAATGAATAATTGAATTATCAGTCTCATCTAATTGTGAAGCTTGTGGCCTCTTGGTATGGTTTTGGAAAAGTATATTACCCCTTTAGTTCTTAGCAAGCAAATGACAAGAAATGAAATGTGTTCAACCACTGCACTTATAAAATATTTAACCATTCAATGTAAGATTTAAGATATGGGAAAAATGGTTTTCATAAATGATTAGAAACAAAAATTGACAACTAGCTTCTAAATTTGAAAACACAAAATAGTAAACTAAACAACCATGTTTCTTAGCACTTCAATCTTTATTCCAATCCTAAAGACAGAAGTCCTATCTCCTTGAAACGTTTCGGAAGGAAAATCTCCACAGATGTATTTAAACTATTGAAAAATGGAAATTAAGCATGAACATAAATTACTAAACAAAATTGAAGAAATATAACTAGAAAACATTAAAAAACTCCTTTAGCAGTAGGGTTCCTCTACTACCAAGTTGGTTAACTCCTTAGCTCTTAAAAAATGTAATCAAACCAACATCTGGGAACTAAAATTCTTTATTGAAACAAAGTTTGAGAAAATAGATTATGTCACTATAATTCTAAACTTGTGCTACAAAAACTTCACTTGTTCTCGGTTCTATAGAACCTCTATTTATAGATAAATTGCATAACTAACTATGAAGAAAAGTAGCTACAGGTGTATCTTTGAATCATAATCAAACTAGGACTTTTAGGACTCATGATTTTCTTCGAAGAAAATTAGGAGTCCCAATTACTGTAGGAAATGGTGTTTGACTTATAGCTTTGACCATAGGGTTAGACACCTCCATATGTCGATCTGGTCCATATGAATAGGATGAAATCCATGTAGGAGGGATTTTGAGAACACCCATGTGGCCCGCTCCTTCAACTGACACATGTAACAAGTTAAACCACAAGAGTAGCTACAGAACACACAATTAGCTGCAGAACAGGCTGCATTCTATGGCTAATCTACAAAAAATTATTAAAATAATAAAAGTCATGAAAATACAATATGCCAACCATTTGTATGTATCCTTGAGGCAAAACTTAGCATTTAGGGTTTATGAAATTATGGAAAAGAGATGAAATGAGATGAGAAAACTGTAAAGAGGTTCTACCCATCTCTGCATCCTCGGATCTCTAGGATTAGACACATCCAGTGTCACATGTTGTGGCTGCATTAGTGGAATATGCTCTCAGTAAAATGAAAAGAGGATCGAACCGTAACTAAAATTTTTCTTCCTTCCTCCCTTTGCCTTTTTCAGTTGTTCTTTTATCTGAGAAAGTACAGCTTCAGACGAGTTGAAGACTATTGGCTCCATGCACTCTAGCACGTACTGCATATATGATCTAGTCACTACATGTAGTGTAATGGTGCCAAATTTTTTTGCGATCATGAAAAGAATGGTTCTCAAAGGAAAATCTCTAACATCCCAGATGTTCATTTCCCCATCTTTTCCTGGATCTACCCCTGGATAGCAATGTTGCAAAAAATAATCTCTCACAATCTCTCCTCCAAGAATAGACCCTGAGAGTGAAATAGGAAAGCCTCTCCTCGACAAACCTGTGAGAAGGTATATATCCTCCACTATTATAGGAACCACTTGGTTCTTAATGTGAAATGCCTCGATAGCTGGATCTAATGCTCGAACTAGGAACTCCAAGAGTTCTATTTGTTGCCTCATCCCTGAAATGAAAGTACTTTAGCAAGCCACAATCTCTTCGGGCTCTTACTGTACCCAAATCATTTAGGGCAATCATATCCTATTCTTCATGCTCTCTTTCCCTCCATGTAATCATCATTATAGTCTGATGGAAACCTGAAATATAACCATAAGAACCATTAGACTCCATTCAATGAAAAATAATAGACAAATTTTGGGCATAGTGCAAGAATAAAAAATGAAGATTTCGCCCAACGCAACCCTGAATAAGAGATAGTGCATTTTATATACAACTAGCCTTCATTTTAGCTGCTATGTAATGCACCTTTTGATGTTGAATAGTGTGTTGCCCTTTTTAAAAGAAAGAATTACCATAAGGGGCTCAAAACCTTAAAAATTTGCACTAAAATGAAATGAAATGATAATGAAGGAAAGAGAGGGTTCATAACACTAGCCTGGATCAAACGGAAATGGAAACCATCCATAGAAACGATTGTAATCAGTAGCTAAATTTCGGAGACAAAAACAGGGTCAGAGCTCCAAAATGCAAATGGTAACTAGTGAATGGTAAAAATGAATAGTAAAATTCCTTTTAATAGTCATTTAATTGTTTTCAAATCATATTTATTGATATGAATATGGTTTTATTATATTTTTAATCATGAAATAGGTATTTTTAATCCATTTGATGTTGTTCTGAACAGTTTTTACAACTGATGAACAAATTAGTCGTGCAGATTTATTTCAAAGAATGATTTGACCACAAAGCATAGTTTTTATCCTTCCTTTTCGAGCTTTGTTAAAAACGAAAAAGGATTTGAATATCACTTTTATCTCTTTCTTTAGCTTCAATAACAACGAAAAATGAACCACTGGAGTCTTCTTTTAGCTCTTTTCAAACTACAATAATGTGAAAAGATTGTCGAGAACTTGTCTTTTTGAGCTCATAAAAGTAAAAGAATTGATATCTACTTAGTATAATTTTAACCCTTTCTGAAACTAAGATAGATTATTTACGAAAAAGAAATACCTTGGTCAAACATGAATAAAGAGGTTCTCTCAGATATTATTTACACTTTTTCGGATCTGAGCGACAACTTTACGAAAAATTACTTATGGCGTTTTCTTTTTTCCTCGTTTTCAAACTCTGCAAATATGAAAAAGGACCGGGCTGTCATTGTCGCTAGGCTCATTAACACATAAAATAGCAAGGGACTTGTCGATCATGGAAAGAATCGAGTTTCATTCATTGCTAGACTCGTTAAATTATTAGATAGCGATACATTTTTCGCTCGAAGGGTTGAATTATAGATCAAGCATATGTAATCCTCCTCAAGCTTATTAAAAAATAAAGAGGTATTGGTCGACAAATGACCGAGGAAAATTTGGGAAAGTGAGCAGAACGTTGTATGCTAGTAGGTCGCTCTTGAACATGACACTTCACTCCATCACTGTGACCATTTGGGTTGGGTAATATTCTTGATGGTTCATTCATATGTATGGTTCATCATACCTTCACTTCGGTTTTGGCTCAATGCTGCCAAATCATCTCAGTGTCGCCGATATGTTCAAGAGAAGTCATACAGTGAATACTCATCCTTGTGCAATACTCATAAACCTTCATTCTCATCACAATCATCCCTTAACATTTCTATATCAAGTCATACCTTTGTCTCTGAAATTAGTAAATCTTGTTTTTCAATAAGGTGGCTTCCTGTTGACGAAAAATCATTATCCAAGAAGTTCAATTAGAAACATCATATTCCAGTACCATGAGGCTTGTTACAACATCAACAAGATCCTTGCTTCCAGACTTTTGACCGAAAGATTTTGTTTGTTGTTCGATATCAAATCATCTATTCACACCTTACAAAATGTACTATAACACCTTGAGGGCCATTGACATCAATGGTGGTTCTCTCGCATTTGTTAACAACTCACATTATTGGCTAGTAATCAAATGATGTCTTACCATGTTCAACTACAAATCATATATTCACATGGCTAGAATTGTACCTGAATGATCGAGTGAACGAGATAAGAAGATCTTGGATCTAGTTTCAGCCATCTGGGCTGCGATTTCATGATTTTTGTACACATCATCTATACGGTGACCTTACATACAAATCATCATCCGAACATGGGCCTATATATGTAGGCATGTTTGTATTGGAAAACATTGCAATATCGATGACTTTCTGCACTATGTACATGTTATTAGATAGTTTATGTGCTGAGTATGGGAATGCATTCCCTTAGCAATTTATGATAAAGAGGATATATCATGATGTAATGTATTTTAAGATTGGTGCAGGTTTCCACTCCGCTTCATCTATAGCCCATCACAGTGTAAATCATCTCAATCAAAATATTTCTATTATTATTCTGACTTCATGCTTTAGGGGGCAATTTTTACAAGTCAATTTGGGCACCATTCCCAATGACATGATTAATTGGACATCATCTCCAAAAATGATAAATATGGTCTATAATCCCCTATCATTTCATTTGCTACATGCCTTAAGAAAAAGAACAAGAAAAATCATCTACGACTTCCATTGGAAAGGTTTCCAAGATTTGAAGTATATGTTATATCACCAATGAGTTGACAAACACAGTCTCTCAAGGGGCTAAGTGCATTGCATATGTAGGTACCTCCATTCAAAGGTTCTTTACAAATCACTTCCCAACATTCAAGGGTGTGTTGGTCAATTGGGAGCGAAATTATCAATGTTCCAGAATCTCCACTTGGCCAGTGCCTTCTAGAAGAGTGCATATGTGTCAAACTTCGAATCCATGTGTCCATTTGATACCTCTGAGACTGGGAATGTTTCTTTCCTATAATTAGAAATTCATTGATTATAAAAATACCTTCAGGTCCTCTATAAATTGAGCTCAAATCCTAATGCTTGGAAGGAATAATTTCAGTAGAGAAATGCTGATGGAATTTAAATTGAGGACATGATTTGAGTGACATTTTGTTGGAGAGATGTGCATTGTGATGAGGCTAGGATGCTACTGGAGATGGTGACATAAAATCAATCACTGGGTTGTAACCTCCCCTTCTATCCATTAATAAATATTGTTGCATACTTTCCCACATATGCATATGTATAAGCTTATGTCTTTCATATTATGAAGTCTTATCTGATGTATATGGTTCATGTTTCATTTATTTAACTGAATAAATTGAATAGACATTTGTATATTGCTATCTATTTGTTGTTTAGTGTTCATTCTTGCAAGAAATATTTTGGCGATATCGCTTTGATTTGAAGCTACAGTAAGAGCGACAGAAGGATAATTGGAAGCGCTTGGACTCCAAGTAAGTTTCTTGATATGCTAGTGTCCTAGGGATAACCTTCTATTTGATAGTAAAAATAAAGGACGAGAAGGCCAAGAATATTATGGAAATATGTTTTCTATGGAGTGACATACCATTTGAAATTTCCAAGGACAACCAACTCTACCATTATTTGTTTGATTTTGCAACCATTTTTGGTATGGGGTAAAAGAGTCCTTTCTATAATGACTGAAGAGAGCCTCTTCTTTGAGGGGAAAAGGTTTATTGAAAAAATATATCAGGTGAGCCTAGTGAAACATATGATATCATAGGATGAATTTTTATGTTAAATGGTTGGATATATGGGAAGGATAGGTCCATTTTCAATTTATTAGTTAATTTTCCTATGGGGATAATTCTTATCAAATCTATTGATGCATCAACATATGTTAGAGATGCACAATTACTAGGTGAGTTGTTGGATAACTTCATCCGTAATATAGGCCTACAGTACATGATGTTGCAAGGGGTTACCAGACTCATTACTCAATATAAATAATAATAATTTTTCTCTATTTCCTTTCTGTAAAGATAAATAAAGGACAAACATTTTCCTCTTTCTAACTTGTAACTTGAATCTGTAATGAACTTAAACTAGTGCCACAACTACTAAAAAAAAATACATACATAGATCAGAGACGAGTTACTAATAAAAAATGGGTGGATGACTTGTTATTCCTTGCAAGGACCTCCACCTCAGTTAAAAAAAATAAGATCTAGCTTATACTTGACTGTGCGGAATTGTATTCTTGATTCAGGTGTTTATGTTTTAAACTGTTTTAAGTCTTTATGTGCGAGGAATTAAAATTTTGTTTTTGCTAATTAAACACATGTAAAAAAACCATAAAGTGCATAAAATAGGCATCAACACATGACAAAAAATTTAATAAAGGAATTCACCCGAATATCGTGGGCTACGTCTCCTTGGGCCCTTGTCATTTGACTTGGCTCCTTGGGATTAGGATGAAAATTTTATTTTACAAGTAACTAATCAAATCCAATGGTTATTTGGACTATACCATTGGTCTTAGAATACCATCATACCCATGGAATGGTTGTTATCTCTCTGAAGATAGACCTAGGTTCCCTTAGACTTGACCTCTTCTATCAGCACCCTTAAGCTTCCTTGAGCTTCTCTATGGAACTAAATCCTTAAGGAATCCTTTTCTATCCGTGAAACCTCACCTACTATCTCCGGGACATATCAGACATCCAAAATAGAATGATCATTTGCTAAAAATGAACTCTGGCTCTGCAATCTAGGCCTCCATCCACTTATGGCCCTGGGTTGCCAAAAACTTATCTGTGGATTCTCAACCTACATAAGTCTCCAAATGGATCCGAAAATCCTTCCATTGGATTAAAAATTTCTAAAATAGTTATAATAGACTATCCACTTGCTTAAATTGTCCTCTGGCTGCTCTGGTTATGCCTCCAAAACCTGGTGGCACCCCCTAGCTCTCGGTTCACTAAAAACTTCTCTGAAACATCTTGGCCTTAAAAGGTCTCCAAAATCTTCTTCAAATCCCTCCATTGGATTCACGGGGCTTAAAATAGTTAGAATAGACTAATGGTTTACTGAGAATGGTTACTAGCTGCTCTTGATAGGCCTCAGTCTCTTGTTGGCCCTAGTGGCCCTTGGAACTTCCCTAAAGCAAAATAATTCTCAGTAATCCTCAGATATCTCTAAAAACCTCACCATTAGTTCCATAATGCCTGAAAAATCCAGAATTGACTACTGATTTCCTGAGAAAGGCCTCTAACTGCCCTGGCTAGGCCTCTTTCTATTGTTGGCTCCTCATGGCTCCTATAACTTCTTTGAAGAAAAATCACACTCTGAAGTCCTATGATGGCTGTAAAACCCTCATAAATGAGTACGGAATGTCTGAAAAAGTAAAAATTAACTATTCAAACTCCCAGAATGGTTGAATAATTCTCAAGATAGAGCTTAAACAATTTTGTCCAATTTCACCTAAAACAACTCCACTAAAAATGGAGCAACTGTAGTTTAGTTGTAGTTAGAATTGGCTTATCCACCAAAAATGGTGCGCTGACATAATTACCGCGAATAACCATTTAAATTAACCATGGCATTTATCTTAATGGTTGGGGTGTTGGGCACATTCCCCCCAAACCCCGCAGTCTTCATAATTGTTAACGAAACCGTTGGAACTAACTACACAGAGTTGTAGCATGTAATAGGGTTTAAATATGAAACGGTCACGAAAATTTTGTTGTCGGCATTAACATAAACCGTAACTATTGGAGATAAAAAACCATGGCATGTGACAAGATCAAACAAAACTGTCGTCGATTTTGTATCGGGCGCTTGATTCCTAGACTAAGGCCATATTGGGAGGGGGCTAGCCCATGGTGCTGGCCCCCTCCAACCCCCAAATACAAACGTGTTAAACCTTAAGTACAAGTTGCATACATTGATTTTTATGAACCATAGTTGCGGAAACAGTATAGGCACTGCCCTGGTGGGAAGGAGGTTCCGTGATCGAACACGAGGGAGTCCCAAAAATTTTATTACACAATTCAAGGGCCACGTGGAAGCCTTAGGGCTAGCCACGTGGCACCTTTTCATTGGTCCCCCAATCTGTATGCCCAATAACCATTGGACACTTGTCACCTTGCAATTCGTCTGAGAGGAATATTTCGGGGAATATTTTGAGGAATATCCAGGAATATTCTAGTAATATTCCCTGGAATGTCTTTTTTTTTACTTTTCAAAAACCCAATCAACCCTGGTCAAATGTCAAAAATTGCAGTTTACTGGACTTTTTAAATCACGATAACTTCTTCATACAGTTTTGGTTTTTCGAACCATTTGCAGCACTGGTATCAGGAAAACAAGATATATTGGATTGCTTAGGTTTGACACAATTTTGAACTCTTTGAAAATTGAGCTATCACTTAGGTCCTTGATCCAAATCTGATCACTCCTCCCCATTAGGAATCTTTTGTACCCCAAAATACTTATTACCTATTTAGTATATGAGAGTACAACACCCTCACATTTCCAGCCTCCATGCACTTTACCTTGGCTGGCTTAGTGCCTTTGACCCCAACGTGAAGGTAGTCAACACTTGCCTTGTTGGATGCTTTTTTCCTCCTATCAAGAATTGTGTCTTCCTTGAACTCATTCAAAAATTTATAGCAAGAAAATTTTGAATAGAAGGTAGTTGAACATCATGTCCTTGATCATCGATCCAAGGTGGCTCAAACTGTAATGTTTCAAAATTTTCCGACAATAATTTTGATCATTATTTTTTGTTGATTTCACCTAGGAGGAGAATAAATGGGTAAGGAGGCCCATGCATAATAAAAATATCAATAAAATCCCTCTAAGTATGAAATGGGATCATCATTGGAGCTGTTTTTTACACCCTCATGTGTGAACAATGTTATTTGCAAAGAGGCTTGGTTAAGTTTGACCAAGTCAACAACGTTGGGCCAAGAAGTGGAGAACACTTAGAGAAGAAGCACAGTATGAATGAGGAAAGGGTTATTTGTTGGAGGAAACCCTAATAGGAGTGGGACCCATGGAGACGGGCTTTCACTTGTTTAAAAGGAGGACAAGGCAACCGTTGTTTCTCATGCTTATGTTTATTTATCTCAATTGTCCATTAGACAATTGTACATTCTTTGCTGCTTAGCAAGAATTTATGGATGAATTCCTATTTAGGATTCCTTCTCCTTCTTGAGATGTATCTTGAGGGATTTTTCTTCATTTTCCTAACATCCAGGTTTGAGGCCAAGCATCCTCCATTAGGACAACATTATTTCTGCAGCAGATTAATGTTGTGTTGCTGGGTGTTGCATTGAGGGTTCACTACACCATCTCCTTCAGCTATTTTTCAAAGAAGAGTCTCTCTTCTCTTTGAGATATCAAATTGGAGGCATCTCGGAGCTCATTGTAGATTTTTTGCATCAAGGCCAACTCATTCAATTTCCCTACAGCGCAGTTTCATCCAGTGACTGCGTTATTCTAGAGGAGCATTTGCAGTAGGGCTTTGCAGATATATTTGGAGGGGAAGATCTTTGGTGAAGGGATCAGCCTTTCACTTGAAAGATCCATTGGAGAAGGAATATTTAGTTTGAGCATCAAATTCATCCATCTCCATCCAGTTCTATTTTTGAGTTGCTACTGCTACCCATCAACTCTGGCATTTTACAGATTTTGTATTTTATTGCCAATCCTTACAGGATTGACAAGAGGTAGTCTTTGGGAGCTGATATCTTCAATATCGTTGTCGTATTGGGCCATAAATTTGTTTATCTATGTATTTGACATATGTAGCATGCATTTTCTCTGTAAAACTACATTGTCATAGCTTTAGTTCACTTGTATAGCAGTGTTTTCACCATGATTTATGTAATTGTTCTTTGAGGTTGAGCATTGCTCATCTTGAGTATCATTTTCTTCAAGATCTTGTATTCTACTGTTGCTGTTATTATTTAATAATAAGGCTATGGATTTCTCTCATTTTTTTATGATTTGAGTGTAGCAGTTGCACCATCATTGTTCTTGCTTATTGCTGGAGCTCCAACTTTATAATATCTTGAGATATTCTCATTGTTGTAGCATATTCCTAATTTGGAATACTACAGTGGTATCAGAGCATCAATCCTGGCTCAACCTGTGCAGCCCAAGATTATATGACAGTAGAAGGAGAAGCTCCTCATTTAATAGAGGAGATGTATAGAAAAAGAGGAATGACGGAAGAGGAGGCTTCCCTTCTTCTTTTCTAGACCATGGAGGGTATCATTGAAGACCTTAAGGAGAAAGAAAGGGAAAACTAGAAAAGTTTTCTAAGAGGGTTTGTGGATGGATCAAGCCCTAGATATTATTATGATGGGTGTGAGAATTCAGCCACACATGTAGATCCACAGCGTAGTCCTTTTCCCACTTGCACTGATGGACGGATGGGGGAAGAAGATGAGGCCATTGAAGCAACAACGTTGCAACTCAAAGGTATAGGTTATGATTGTTGGTTTGAAAATTTTGTTTCATATTGTCATGCCAATGTAGAAACATGTGATGAATTCACTAAGGGTTTGGTGAAGGAGTTTGATGGAAGTCAATGTGAATCATCATGTATCATAACTTCAAACACTTTGCATGCATTGGGTGGAACCATAAAACCAACTCCATTCCTTACTTCCGAAGGGGATGAAAACATGTATGATGGCTTGCCAAGGGTAAGATCCCCATTGTATGAAGGGCCCTCTTCCATTTGTGAAGTCATGGGTGTACTTCCTTCAAGAGATGACCAAGATCTAGGGTCTCTCCTTGATGATGAGGTAATCTCACTTATTGATGGGGAGGATGAGCATAAGAGATCTAACAACGTTGTCCCATTGGGAGGAGATACATAACCACATTAGGGTGAAAGGGGTGCCATTTATTCTAATAGAGAAGCCCTTGTATCTTTACAATGAATTCCAAGTATTTTAACATGTGGGAACCATAGCACGATTCCAGAGTCATATGTAGCAGCTATTGGGGATTGTGAGATGGAGGAGGAAGAGAAGAATCAACATCAAGGGTTGATACACCCTTATCTATTCTGGAAATTCTTTGCACAAGAGAAGGAGACTGTAAAACACAGTGAAGAGAGGGAAAAATCAATCCTCTTATACATACAGTCCACTTCTGAACTTGATGTCTCCCTATATGGAGGCATTCCACCTGGAAGGCCACCTAATCTAGCATTGATGAGGGGAATCTTGTCATTTAGTTCACCACTCTTGGATTTCAGAGAGGTGAATACATTGGAGGAATCCAACACATTGCAGAGAGTTTGGGATAAACCTAAGGAGGAGGGAGACACTCTCTCACTTTCAGTATCACCCACTCTCATTAGTTATACTGCACTGACAGAGTTTGCTGCAGGGATGGAGGATAGCATCTTCATGATGTAGGATGACTGCTCCACAGATTTGATAGGAAAGAGGGTACTTCCTTTGAGGGAGGACTCTTTCATACATAGGATTGGATGGAGGCCACTCATGCTTACTTTGACCCAGCTTGGGAGATTCCTTTTGGAAGACAGCTTCTCATGGGAGGCCAACTACCAAAGGACACCATCATTATTCGAGCATGAGCAGTTGCATGATGGGCATGGCAGAATTTTGGAGGATGAATTTGGCATGGGGGATGTCAAAGTAGTAGGAAAAAGCATGAGGGGAGCATCACATTGCAGATCACCAGCGGTGTCTATGAGGAGGATTGATTCGTGTTGGAGGACTCAACTCTTGGTAGAGTACTCCCATGATCTAGGTGCATGCATGATTTTGGATGACCTGGATGATGATGAAAGATACATGGTGGATGATATGGTCATATATTATTATGAAAAAGTCTTCTTGTTTAGGACCTCTACTCTCAGGAAGAAACTATTACATGCAGCACATGAGGACATCCTAGCTATGCACTTTCATGCATACTTTGCTTTGCTAGAGGAGTTCATTTGGGAGGGCATTCAGTATGATCTATATCAGCATATGGACAGATGCATAGCTCAGATGATTTTGGAGAGTGTTAGTTTTAGTATTTTCAGCCTTCCTCCAGTGATCAAACATGCTCTTACAAAGTGATTTTAAGGTGTCAAGGTCAAATTTTGTCATTTCAGTGAGTCTTCAAGTAAAATTTGGTCACTAGGTATTAGGTCTAGGGTTTGTTTTCACTCTTTTAAAAGTTGTTCAAATTTCAGTCCATGTCACCATTCAGCTGATTGTACCATCATTTAGAGGGTTTTCATCATCATTTCAAGTTCCACTGGGTCATTTTACACCTTGTTCATGCTTCAGTTGTGCCCAGGTAAGGTTCATTTCCCTCTCCTAGGGTTTTGGAGGTAATTTCTCTTGGATGGTCAAATCATCAGTAAAACTTGTATCCTGATGTTCATACACCTTCCCCTATCCTTATTGTACTTTATTAAACACATCCTATCACTTAGATCCCCCAAATTCCTCATTTTCGCACAAACCCTAGTTTCTTGCTACAACTTGGCAATTTTCTAGGCTAGGCCTCTCTTTTTCCCTTTTGGACCCCTTCCCCTCACTCAATATTTGAAATTAAAATTTCCCCTACTTCATAAAAACCCTCCCTACTTCCCAAAATTTTCTCAAGAATTTAGGAGCCCCTTATCCCCTTCATTCGGCTTCATTTCGACAAATCCCTTGTTCCACATATCGGGATAGGTTTTACTCCAATGATGTTTCTGAGCAATAAAAGATGAATTTTGGAAACATGAGAGAGGTTTTTGTCCCAAACAGGCCAAGGAAGAACAACCTCGTTCACTTTTTACATAGGTGTCATGGTTTTAGGGAAATGTCAAAAATACAATTGCCTAAGGAGAATTGATGCACCTCTGAAGTGACCTTGGGAAAATCAAGCTTTATCCTAGCTTGGTTGGCCAAATGACTTGATTGATGAGTCAAATGATAAATATACAAAAATATATTTCCAATGAGCTATCATGAGCTCAATTGGGAGTTGACTAAGACCTTCAAAAGTTGACTGCAACAGCACTTTGCCTTGAGGCAGCCGCATTTTGCACATTTTGACCAGTCTTGGGAGCTTTGATTTTTTACAGGTAAAATGAACTCTAATATGAAATATTATAGTTGGGTTGGAAAATACACTCAATAATATTTCCAACAAGCTATCCTGCGCCCAATTTGGACACCGGAAAGGTCTCCAAAAGTCTCCTGCAAAAAGGCGGGGCGCATAGAGATGGCATGGCGCATTGGGCAGCCCTCTATAGTGTAAAAAATGAACTGGCGCGACGCATAGATATGGCGTGGTGAATTGGGCTAAAAAGCCTGAAATCCATTCAAATATTCCTCCAAAAGCTCCAAAATTTAAAATTCTTAATTCCACAACTAAGTTAACGTCTCCATATTGCCAATATATCAGTTTCCATCAGTGTTTATGGTGTTTCAATAGGTGAAAAATAAAACCCTAGCTTCTAGGGTGAAACCTTAGTTTTATTCATTGCACTAATGGTTTTATACCCTATCCCACTCCCCTCATAAATTTTCCCCTTAATCCCCTTGTCCACATATAATTTCCCAAACCCTACACTCCCTAAACCCTACTCACATCCATTGAGCAAGAAATTGAAGCTGATCGTGAAACTTGGCTTGAAAGGGTAAATATGCATTTGGAGAAGCTTTTGGAGAATGCAAACAACGAAAATAGCATGTTGAGGCACATGGATAATCATTATTGGGCAATAAATCATGTTTTCAAGGCACGAATCAAAATCTTGAAGGCCAAGTTGAAGAAGGCCTCTAAACGTCGGAAAAGGCATCATAGACTTCATATTTTGGTCGAGGATTCACTGGCCCAGCATAGTACATAATGGAGGACACTCAGCCCAAATTTCAAGAAATTTGGGATAATTTTGGCAAATTTTGAATTTTTGGCCTAAAAACAGACTTTTCAGCTCTATGCGCCGCACCAATTGGCGCCCGCTTTTGATGGGGCACTCCTCTTCATGAAAAATTTACATTTTTGGATTTTTCATGGAAAATTATGCATGCCTACCTATTTCCAAGAGATTTTGACGGGTTTTGGGCTTCCAAAAGGGTCAAAAACACCTCAAAAATGACCTTTCTGCTCCTTTTTGGACACACAGGAAGCAGTATTGGGAGAACTCAGTTTTGGAGGGGCAAATGGAAGCCAAATTCAGAAATTCTACTTGTATTGGAAATTAGACAGATAGACCTTTCCAACAAGCCCACTTGGAGAAAATTTGGACACCACGAAGTCCTCCAAAATCAGCTTCAAACTAGCGCGACGCATAGAGAAATCAGGCGTGGCGCATTGAAGGATTTTGGTCATTTTTGACTCAGTAACTCTATTTTTCGCCTAGTTTTTGACATTTTGAATTTATTAATTCCAAGTGTTAAAATCATGATGTAATTGGATGTAATTTGATGAATTTTGATGTAATTTTTTTAAATTTTTACTCATGGAGGTAGATGCATCCATAAAAAGGTGAATTACAACTGAATGAATCAGTTTCCTATCTTATAGAGGCAAGCTGTTCCACTGCCTATTTTCCAGTTCTCAGTTTAGATATTGTTGGAGCAGCTCCTAAACTCATGATCTTGACCTCTAGAAGCTAGGATGAAGTGGTTTTTTGTCTATATCTTGTGGTTTGTTAGTCATTGGCATGGTTGGACATTTGGGATTGCTTTGAGCATCATTGTACATTCATCTCTACATTTTGGCAAAGAAATAGACTAGGGTTTGCAGCACTCTTTGGGATTCATGTGCTATTTTGTTTTGATAGTGTGTTTCTCTTTGAAAATGTAAGTCTATTGGTGTTTGATGTATATCATTTTCTCTCTTATTTATTCCTAAGTTAAACAAACAAGGATAAAGGTGGAATTCATTAAAATTTGCAGTGCTTTACCTAGGGTTTGTTTAATTTTCTATGTTTTCAACTGTTTGAAGAGGATTCCTGAAATTTTCTTGCCCTCTTCAACTCCTCACCTATCTAAGCTCTCCATTTCATTCAAAATTTGAAGTATCAAAACAATTACCTACCTTGCCCCATTCATATCTCTGCAGAACTGAGCCTTTTCCCTAGACCCAAAATCTGCCTTTCCCTTTGAGCCAACAAAAAACCCTTAAAATCAATCAAACTCAGTTGCATCTATACCTAGCCTAAAATTATTCTTTATTCAAGTCATCTCAAACCTCATTTATCATTTTTTGCGAGATTGACAAGGAGAGAGCCCTCTCCCGACCTAGTAGGGCTAGCTACCAGATTAAGCATGGTTTGATGTTACCCTAGACTCTGCCTTCCTCAGCCTGAGGTAGATTTAGGCCATAACATAGTGGCGACCATACTGGGGAGAAAATTTTGTTGTTTGCTTTATAAAATACAGACGGAGCCTAAAGTTAGCCAAGTAGCCTTCGAAACGCTCTTTCTTTGCATTAGCGAAAGTAGATGAATGCTGCTTCAGTCAATCTCTGGTCTAGTTTATGAACTAAACATCTGGTTTCCTAAGTAAAATATAATCAATATAAGATATGATTATTGATGGTGGACAATGATCAAACATAGGAAGGCTAAAATCATTCACTTGGAAACTCCAGTGTCGAAGAATCCCAAGTTTCAGAATTTTTATGGCGACTCTACTCTTCAAGAATCAGTAGCCTGAGGAATTTATTGGTGAATTCATTGTTATCAAAATGGTTTCGCTGGATCGAAGGTATGCTCCCATGAACCGAGATCATATTCCAGGGTTTCCAAATAAAATTCCTAAGGTATATTTCCAAAGGAATTTGCCTACGTTTAAAGATGATGATAAGAAGGATGCTGATTTACATCTGGTTAGATTTCACATACATATTCGCAAGTTGAAGGTTGATTTTCCTAAAGATTTCTTGATGAAGATATTCATGAGCACTCTAGAAGGTGAAGCCAAATCTTGGTATGAAAGTTTTCCGCCTGCTTGTATTTATTGTTTAAAGGATTTTCATACCATGTACTTTGAAAGGTATAAAAAATCTTATCCATCCTTAACTTTAGTTCAAAACTATTGTAGCCATGTTCATAGTTTTATTGAAAATCTTGGAAAAGTTTATGAAGATGATGACTTCATGGACGATGAGATCATGGAGGCTTTGTATGAAAATCCATTTCAGCAGCATAAAGAGAACATAGAAGATACTCATGAATATGCTTAGGAAACTTTGCAGCAGGATGAAGATCTTAGTACAATGAAAAATGATGAAAGAGAAGGTTTTATTTCAAATCTGTCCATAGAAGAAGACAATATGCAGGAAAGTCAAGTTTCAATTTCAGAATGTGATAAAGTTAAGTCAGCTATGTCAGATCTAGATGCAGATCATGACGATCAAGAAAACCTTGTGCTGAATCCCATGAAGGAGAACTCTGCTGTTGAGATCATCTGGAATGAAGAACGCAGAGTTATTGATCCAAATGTTCTCATTTCATTAGAACAAAGTCTTCATGAGGAGGTAATGTAGTCATTTCATAAAAAACAAGATGAGATCTTTGTTCAAGTAAGTGAAAAATATTCTTTCAATAACTCAGTGATAAATGATAATTTGATTGCCATGTCATATGAAGATGATCAACAATGTTTTCAAATTTCAGAAGATCGGGGAATTAAGGACTGTCATTCAAGCTTTTCATGTTCTCAAATGTTATTTCATGAAGACAATCATTGTTTGAGAAAAATAAAACAAAAAGTATTATCTCCTCTATCTGAAGATGAGATAGATCAACTCCTGAAAGGTCATGTTACAGCCCAAGCTAAAGCAGATTTGCAGTGCCCACATGGTCAAGAAAGTTTTGGTGAAACTTCTTCCTCTTTTGAAAATGATGACGGTCTTGTAATTAGTTTTATAGATCAACAGAAAAATAATATTTTCTTTCATGAAGATGATAAGGCTGTCATGTTTGATAATCTTGAAGATTGTTTTCTGTTTAAGAATGACCTAGACCATGAAGTTGAGGAATATGAGCTTGAGAGAGATAATATACCAGAGGTTCTCATGGTCAAGGAACTTACAGCTAACACTCAGATAGCAGAATCTTATACCTCTCTATGCCTTCCTGTCACTCGGCAATCAATTTTTCTTTCTGATCAGAATGAAGCGAGTAGTTGTAATTTTGCTGTTGGATCTCAAGACCAACTAGTGCTTCAGGATTTTCAAGATCCCTTCCGCATTCTTTTGCAAGCATCAAAAAAGATAAATGTTGCCTAGTTCGTTATCATAAGCCTTGGTTTCAGTGGTTATTGTGAGTTTCCAACATGTACATCATTCTACCTGCTCGAGAAAAGTGAGAGAAGAATTTTGGTATGTAGCCATCCACTGGATTGGTTACATTGGAAGGCTCACTATACATGATGGTACATATTCCATAAGTAGGAAGTTGGTTGTCATCGTGATTTGAAACCCTCAAATCTCGACGGAATGTTTCCATTAAAAAATATTTGTAAGTACTAATTTCAGTTAAGTAGGTCTTGAGTCATTTTTGTTTTAGTCAGTTTCAACATAGTTTCAGAGCAAGTGTGTGCTGTCATCATGCTTTCAGTTTGGGGCCCAAGGTGAAGGCTATAAAACTGAGGATTGATTTCAGTTTTGGTTTGGTTCATTTTGAGTCAGTTTTCAGTCAGTTTTCAGTTTTGAAATTGAGTCAAGAGCCTGGTTTTGGTTTGTCGAAGTTATTGACTCCATTACCCAATGGATGAAGGCACTATCTGCTCTCCCAAAGATCTGCCGTTCTTGGCACCTCCAAGGAGCTACCATCCCCATTGTAGCCAATGTTAGTGTCAGTCTTTGCAGCCTTCCTCCAGTGATCAAACATGCTCTTAAAAAGTGATTTTAAGGTTTCAAGGTCAAATTTTGTCATTTCAGTGAGTCTTCAAGTAAAATTTGGTCACTAGGTATTAAGTCTAGGGTTTGTTTTCACTCTTTTTAAAGTTGTCCAAATGTTGGTCCATGTCACAATTTAGCTGAGTGTACCACCATTCAGAGGGTTTTCATCATCATTTCAAGTTCCACTGGGTCATTTTACACCTTTTTCATGCTTCAGTTGTGCCTAGGTAAGGTTCATTTCCCTCTCCTATGGTTTTGGAGGTAATTTCTCTTCGATGGTCAAATCATCAGCAAAACTTGTATCCTGATGTTCATACACATTCCCTTATCCTTATTGTACTTTATTAAACACTTCCCATCACTGAGATCCCCCAAATTCCTCATTTTCACACAAACCCTAGTTTCTTGCTACAACTTGGCAATTTTCTAGGCTAGGCCTATGTTTTTCCCTTTTGGACCACTTCCCCTCACTCAATATTTGAAATTACACTTTCCCCGACTTCCTACCATCCCTCCCTACTTCCCAAAATTTTCTCAAGAATTTAGAAGCCCCTTATCCCCTTCATTTCAATTCATTTCGACAAATCCCTTGTTCCACATATCGAGATAGGTTTTACTCCAATGATGTTAATGAGCAATAAAAGATGAATTTGGGAAAACTCAGAGAGGTTTTTGTACAAAATAGGCCACGGAAGAAAAACCTCCTGTTAACCCCCCTATGAAATTCTTGACAAGCAAGCTGGGGGCTAGATTATTGTGGAGCCTTCAAGGAATGTCTTTCCCCTGAAAAACCATCCTCCTTGAAGTCTCTGAGTGTTATGCCTAATACAAATCCTATCTGCTGATCCATTCCTAAAAGGCCTAATGTTTCCCCTTGTACCCCTGCAAATTGTCCCTTTCTCCCCTTTTTCCTCCTTTTGACAAAATACCTTTGTTCCCCTCTATTTCCCCCGTATCAAACCCCCAAATCCCCCTTTAAATCCTATTCTTACCCTTCGACTGGCCTTTTTCACCCTTAATCCCCGTATCGTTGCCCTTGGCTGGCCTTAAAACACTTTGGAAATGGGCCAAAATGATAAATTACATTAAAAATGGCATAAAAACCCACTTTGGATCATATGATATACCTCAGTCCTTTTCCCATTAGCCCCGCGACCTTTACCTTCCACAAAACCTATCGCTGTGACCAGGTTCTAATATTGAAGGGCGCTTACCGTGTTTATTCATCAGGCGCATCCTCGACCGTCGATCCTAATAGATTGGATGTCCAGCATTTAATTCCCGACGCCCACGTCTTCCCCGCCTATTTTTCATGTCGGGCCATCACCGTCCGTTTCCCCGCCAGATCGACAGTCCAGAACCTTTCCCGCCGGTGAACCCCGCCACACACTATTCACAAACCCGCCAGTTTATTTTACACCGCCATTGGGTGATGGGCGGTTTTCCCTCATTGGTCAGTGATTCCACTCTGCTGCCGCCACCTGTCCTCCTGTACGATTCTGAAACCACCTTTCCCGCCCGTTAACTCCATCCCCCACGCATTATCCTTTGGACACGGATGCCCAGTGAAAATCGTTGTAGACCATACGATCTGGGACGAGCCATCCAACAGCCATCGCCTGCCCAAGATGAACGATGTTTAATGAAGTTACACGCGCGATAGTCCATGTCCTGGCCTGCCGTCCGTCGTCCTCCGCTGTCGATCTCCGTCATGATCGACGGTCCAGATCGGCTCACCCGCCACTGACTTTTCCACTATCCCTGGTCCCGCCACGTAATCTCCACGTGCACCCTCCGTACTTCCTCCCATTCCATGGCATATAATCAGTTCATTCTCGTGTTTTTTAATGTTTTCATTCATTCTTCCACTCCGCAGCCCACCACCCTCCAACAAATCATCCCTTCACCATTTCTTTGTGAATTTCTCCCTCCATCTCATCATCTGCATGATCATGTTCATCTTCCACATCATTCGCCACCCCATCCATTGTTTTCTTTGCAGGTTTCATGTTTCGCAGGGTTTTCAACAAGAAATGACCACCATACTGCACGATCTCTGTCACAGTGACAGGGTGATCAAGGAAAACCATGTGCAGAGGCTGTATTCAGGGCTTGATGTTACAGGAAACGTCTGGAGGTGTTTGCACCATAAATTCATCAACGGGAAAGGCTTAAACTCTACCAAATCTCCAGCGCCATTAAAGCTCAGAATGCATGAACAATAACAGTACGGGAACAGCAGAGAGCTCGAGGCACAAAATGGAAAACTTATGAGCTTCTTCAGGGATTTTTAGAAGGCAAAAGTACCAGGTTGAAGACCCCGAGGATCGATAAAAAGGTCCCGAGCACAAGAGAAAGGGCATCCATACAACTTTTATTATGCACCATGTCCCTAAAAAAATTCCCACCCTAACAGTAGTTCAAAACTGCCAGAGCATTTATATGACAGACCTCTTAGTAGTCTATTTCATTTTTGTTCAAAGCACCAGGAGTACTACAGCCAAAAGATGTCAAGATCATATCAGGAGAAGATCATTCTTTCAAAGGGGAGGTGACAGAGATTAAATACACAGCAGTTAAATAGAATGGGTCTCGGCCCCACATTCATTTTTGTATTTAATATTACATTTAGTATTCACCTACCCCCTCAGTCGATCTTCTGTTCATCCTCGGCTATAAAGCACAGAAGGAAATTAGTGTAATGGTTGTTGATGAGTTATCAGAGAAATGCAAGAATTTCCCTCTTGAGACAAGTTCTCTATGTAATATTGTAAGATAGGCTGATATTTGATGTATTCAGACTGAATGTTGAAGCTGTGGGCAATGATGTACCTGATTGGTGTTGTTTTTAATATGAAAAACATGTTTCTTTGGATCTTGATCTAAAGCAGCTGGTGATGTTTTCCTTTCTCTGTATTTGTGATTGACTTGCTTTCATTTCATTATGTTTCTTCAGGCTCGCATCAGAAGTTTGGCATAAGATTTACCCTTGATAGGTACCTTATGTTGCTGCTCTCCCAGCCTTTATGTTTTCTGCTTATATGTATATCTGGATATTGATTTCAATTGATTTAACTAGTGTAGTGGATGTTTTTTCCTGCTCTCTGATGTATGAATTAATGAAATCTATGTTTAGATGTTCTTGTTAGGATTTATGGATGAGGTGAGAACACTGGGAGGTCTAGAATCCTGTCTCTGCCTCACTAGGATCTTTCCATCTCATTAAACCTTTCTAAGATCCCTTATGTTAAACTTATCCTTGTTTTTCCTTGGAGTTGCTAAAGCAGACCTGGAGTTAAATGGCCTCTGGTCTGATCTATAAGCAGCCCCTTTGTCCCTCTTTAAGAGTTGTCTCCGAGTACGTACAAGCAGGTCTAGAGTTAAATGACCTCTGACCTGATCTATAGACAGAAAGTTGGTAGTATTTCTTTCTTCTCCTCTCACTCATTTTCTGTCCTTAGTGTTCCATTCCATCAACCATATTTTAAGATCCAAATTCTCTAGATGACTAGCCCAGCTGAAAGCTTGCACATTGAACACAAGTAAATCCTTTCTTGACTCCATTTCCCAATGGCCTTGATGTTCCCTGAGTTATCTATCTTTGCCTAGTTTCCTCTTTGCTCATCCTTGTCTCATTTTGGACCCTTCTTTCTTGATTCCCAACAACCGAACATAAACAATCAAACAAACAAACCCTGTGCCTATAACTAGCCCAAAACCTTAACATTTGAGCTTCAAAGACATAAAACCTTTGACTATCATAGAGAGATCCCTCTCTGGACCTAGGAGGGCTAGATCCTAAGGTCTAAAAGTGGTTCTATGTTGTCTCATCTTTTGGTCTTGTCAACCTAGCCAAAACATGGGAACCCCAACATAATGGAGACTCCACTAGGGAATTCTGAGTGCAACTCACCTTAAACATTCTTAGAGACTCAGAAACTTAGAACTCTGGTTAGGTTGAGAACAAGTCACTCCTTTCTTGAATCTACCTCTATCGTTGAGTGTCCAGCATACTCTTAGTCAGAGCCTAGAAAGGGCCAGGTAGCCTCCGGATCTCACCCTCTTCGGAGGTGACATATTTGGTAAATGCCCTCCCAGTCAATATCTGGTTGGAGTTTGCTTTTTGAGGAGATTTCTGAAAGGTGATAGTGCCTGAGCACTATGGTGGACAGTGTAACCCCTTAGATACACCCTAAGACCCTCCACCTAGTGACTCCATTGCTTCTAAATGAAAAGACTCCACTGGTGATCAGTAGGCCTGCTGATTAACTTGGTTTCACATTAGACTCCACTGGGAGACCAACCTTTGAAACAACATTAACCACAACAGAAGTACCAAGTAGGATTAAGATGATTAGTTAAGAGTACAACATTCTAGCTTTCAGAGCCATTCACACAAGAGCTTATCCTAATCACGACCCACCTGAAACAGTTGAAAATCTGGAGAGTATCCTCAAGGGAGCTCCTACACCTAAAAGACCAACAATTTCCAGTCACATTCATAGAGCTGATTCTGCACCAGAAGACTTAACAGCTCTATCACATTTTCTCCCTGACCTAGACCCTCCAAACATATTACCTAGAACTAGGTCATTCAGTACTTTAGACCAGCCAGACCCTCATACTAAGGATAGAGGAACCCCTCCATCTACACCACCTAATATCCATTTCATCCAAAACTTGGGGCTCTCCCACCCTATATCTGCTCAACAGACCTCTGTTGGTCCTAATATCCCTGTCATCCATATATCAGCTACTCAAATCAATCCTTTACCTCATCAGAATATCATCATGGCAGCCTGGTATGATCCTTTAGTTTTACCTCAACCCTTGTTACCCTTACCCAACGATTATCAGTAAAAAATCCCACACTTCATTGCTAAAGAATCAATCACAGCTCAGAAACATGTAAATAAGATGGAGGATTCTTTTGATTATATGGAAATTGATGATGAAACAATCAAAATGAGAATCTTTTCCCAAAGCCTGGGGGGTGATGTAAAGAAGTGGTTTAAAATCTTACCTCCTGGTAGTATCCAAGATCTCCCTACTCTATACCGGACTTTCGTCGACAAGTGGGAAACTAGGGAAAATCCTCGTCAGCTCCTAGCTAAATACATGAGCCTTAAAAGAAACATGGGAGAGAGTTTCCACAATTACAAAACAATATTTAATAGCATTTACAATGCCCTCCCCCCACATATGAAGCCTCCATAAGGCATGGCCCTAGCTAAGTACCCTGATGGGTTTGACGCTGACATGGCCTATGAGCTTAGGGATAAAGAGTACACCACATTGGAGGACATGTAGAAAGGGGCTGTAAACATAGAGGAAAATTTGATTGAGAAAAGAGCAAGACTGAGGTATGAGAAGAGGGTAACCTATAGGGATGACACTGTATCTTCCACTTCAGACCCAAACTATGACAAATTATCTAAGAATGTGGAAAAGTTACAGCAAATGATGGAAAATATGGTTGTCACAGTTAGCAATCAGAACAAAAACCAGAACCAAAATTAGAACCAGAACTTTAGAAGAAACAACAATGCTCCCAACAGACGAAAATAATTAGATCAACAAATTATTCCCCCTTTTCAAAACTTTTTAGATGAAGATGAGGGAATCCTAGAAGAGTATTAAGGGAATGCGATAAACATGTTTGAAACAGAAGACTCAGTCCTTAACTGTGATTCAGGGGAAGATCAACCCTCACCTTCATACTGGGATGAAAAAATGTTAGAAAATGAGGATTACAGATTAGGATTTGAGAATGCCATGATGCAGGTCAGAGAACCATATGAACTTAGGAGCAAAAAGAACCAAGAAAATTCCAAAATAAAGACTCCTGAGGTAACCATCAAGAAAAGACCTGATAAAACTTCTAAAGCATCTCCTGCAAATAACAAATCAACAGTCGAAAGTTCTAGTAATTACAAGGAAAAGGACAACCAAGACACTGAAAAACAAAGCCAACCAACCAGCAGCACTAGCACTACAGTTAGTTCTCCTGATAAAATGATTCCTAACCTTGTACATATTGAGAAATCACAAACTGATACGACTACTAGGACAGTAGCAAATAAAACAGAGTTAAGCGCTCCAAAGACCCAGTCCACTTTCAATTTGGAGAGTGAGATTGCAAAAATCAAAATCTCTATACCATTATCTAAACTGGCCACTCTGAATGTATACAAAGACCAAATTTTGAAAGCATTGAATCTGGGGGAAAACAACGACACTGTAAATTTAAATGATGATTAACCTGCCCTCCTGTTTGGTCCAAAGATTGAGGGAAAGTTTCAGGGAGGGGTAGTTCCGCCTTTCTATATCAGTCTCAACATTCATGACAGAATACTCCACAATGGGATGCATGATTCTGGAGCTTCACACAATTTAATGCCTAAGGTAGTGATGGAAAAGCTAGGCCTAGAGATAACACAACCTTACAACGATCTATATTCATTTGGCTCTAGTAGAGTAAAATGCCTAGGTCTAATCAAAGACTTATGTGTGAGATTGACCCAGATCCCAGCTAGATGTATGGTCATGGATGTTGTGGTGGCAGATGTACTACCCAAGTATGGCATGCTGCTATCTAGGTCATGGGGAGCCAAACTGCAAGGAACAATGCAGATGGATGGCTCATATGCCACCATCCCTATATTTGGCCAACTTAGGAGACTGTATAGAGAGTCCCAGATGAAATTCCTAGTCAGTAGCCCCGAGAAGCCTGAAAATTCACCAGTATACTCTATACACACAGACCTGGATTCCTTCATTCTTTATAATGACCAGTCATTAGGAGAACCAGAATCTGAGTGCAGAAATACGAGCAGGGACGTAGATCCCATGGACTTTAGCATAATGGCTACCCTAGAAGAATACGATGAAGAAAACCATGGGCAGGATAATGAAAACAAAAATCTGAGTGAACTAGTAATGGAAACAGAGTGCAAACAGCAAGATAGCCAACTCTGTGAACTCCACACATGTCATGGAGAACAAAACAACCCGCAACCTAGTACAGACCCTCCAACACAACATAATGGAGAACCCCTATGGGAAATGAATTTCGATGGGTCCTGTACTAGAAACAATGTTGGAGCAGGGGTGTGGCTACGTAACACAGAAAATGATCATGCAGAGAGACATGCTGTGAGTCTGCATTTCAAATGCACAAACAATATTGCAGAATATGAGGCTCTCATCCCGGGTCTGAGTCTATTGAAAATATTAGGAGCCCATAGGATAGTTGTGAGAGGAGACTCTGAGTTAGTAATCAAACAAGTGAATGGTGAATACGTAGCAAAAAATCCTCGATTAAGAGCATATAGGAACGATGCCATTGATATATTGAGAAATTTCATGGAATATGAATTAGTGTTTGTTCCCAGGAGTCAAAATGTCATTGCAAATGGATTAGCTTGCCTAGCTAGTGCATACCCTAAGACTCCCCCTGACCAAAAAATCATCATTCAAACCAAATTCAGACCTGCAGTGCCAGACAACGAAAAATATTGGCAGGTGTTTGAAGGAGATAAACAGATCGAAGATTTTCTGGTGGGCAGAAATGAGTTTGAATTTTTTGATTCGGACTCAAAACCTGATGACAGCTTCTCGAGTGAGGATCCCCCAGATGAACAAGAAACACCCTCTAACATACAAATAAACACCTTTTCTGAAGAAACTAGAAATCTAATCGGAAAATGTGAAAACGCAGATAGTGAAGAAGTAGAAGTGCTGGAGGCTAGAGACAAGAATATACCCAGAGGCCTAGCACCCCTAGAGGACCTATTTTACTTTGACGATGTAGAAAAAAATCCCACTATAGAACATGCAGAATCAGATGTAGAAGAATGCAACATAGGCACTGAAGATAAGCCCAAAATGATAAAACTAGCTAAGTCTATACCTACAAACATGAAGAAAAAATACATTGAACTTTTTAAGGAATTCATTGATGTGTTTGCATGGAGCTATGAGGACTTAAAGGCCCATGACACCAACATCATACAGCACAAGATACCCTTGAAGGAAAATTAGGAGCCTTTCAAACAAAAACTCTGCAGAATCAATCCAAAACAATTGCTTGCAGTAGAGAAAGAGATCAAAAAGATGTATGACGCAGTCATAATATTCCCTGTTAGGTTTTCTGATTGGGTGTCATACTTAGTGGCTGTGAGGAAGAATATCGGGGAGATCAGACTATGCATAGACTTCAGAAACCTCAATAGAGCCTCCCTGAAGGACAACTACCCCTTGCCTAGAATGGAACATATCCTACAGAAGGTAGTGGGCTCTAAGAGAATCTCCCTGCTTGATGGTTTTTCAGGGTAAAACCAAGTTCTTGTACTCCCAGAAGATCAACTCAAAACAGCTTTTACCACTCCATGGGGCACCTTCATGTATGTGAAAATTCCCTTTGGACTGATGAATGCTGGAGCTACCTTCCAGAGAGCGATGGATATAGCTTTCTCAGATGAGATAGGACAATTCATAGTTATCTATTTGGATGACTTGACTGTATTTTCCAAAGCTGAAGAAGAACATCTCAAACATCTGAGAAAAATTTCTGAAAAATGCAGAAGGTATGGTTTGTCCTTAAATCCTAAGAAAACTGTGTTTGGGCTGCAGGAAGGCAAACTTCTTGGCCACATTATATCTGAGAAATGGATTAGGATAGACCCACAGAGGTTTGAGGGAATACTTCAAATTACGCATCCGAGAAACATCAAGGATTTACAGTCCTTCATTGGGAAGATCAATTTCCTTAGAAGATTCATCCTCAATCTTGCTAAGCACCTTAGGAAAATTACTGACATGCTAAAGAAAGATGCAGGAATTAAGTGGACTGTTGAAGCCAAGAAATATTTTGAGTCATTAAAATTTTCACTCACTCAGGCCCCTGTCCTTATCAGCCCAGACTTCTCAAAGTATTTCTTGATCTTTTCATTTTCCTCCCAGCATATAATAGCTGCAGTCTTGCTGCAGAAAAACACATAAGGTAACGAACAGCCGATTGCCTTTTTCAGCAAAGCCTTAAGAGACACACCCTTAAAGTACAACATTATGGAAAAGTAGGCCTATGCTCTGGTAAAGGCCTTAAAATACTTTAGGGTGTACATTCTTCATTCTCACACCATAGCCTATGTTCCAAATATAGTGGTTAAAGATATCTTGTCCCAGGACCCTGATGGGAAAAGGGGAAAATGGATTGCTACAATCTTGGAATATGACCTTGAAATAAAACCCACCAAGCTGATCAAAGGTCAAGGCCTGGCCCAGTTAATGGCTGAATCAAACTTGCGGGCCCTTGACATTAACATGATAAATGCCTTAGATGAGCAGGAAGGATTGCCCCGTCCAACTGTTGAGGAGCAGTTTCATAACTCTCCTTGGTACTTTGATATCCTTTATGTGCTCACCAATCTTAATTCCCCTCTAGAACTGTCCAAAACCAAGGCCAGATTCATAAAACTCAAAGCTATAAACTACTACATTTTGAATGAGAACCTACACTGAAAAAATCCAAATGGCCTATTGCTGAAATGCTTGTTTGAACCTGAAGTTGAAAAAATCAAACAAGAATTCCATGCTGGGGAGTGTGGAGGCCACCTGAGTTGGAAAACCACTGCATATAAGATACTCATGGCTGGTTACTATTGGCCTACACTCTTTAGTGATGTCCATAAAATGGTAACTGCCTATCATAAATGCCAAATCTTTGAGGGCAGAAAAAAACTCCTTCCCCTCCCTTTACAACCTATCACCGTAGAAGGTCCCTTCATGCAATGGGGTCTAGATTTTATTGGATAAATTCACCCCTCTTCTTCTGGGCAGCACAAATGGATCCTAACTACTACAGATTACTTCACTAAATGGATAGAAGCCATACCCACTAGGAATGCCACTGATTATGTCATCATTAGGTTCCTAGAAGACTTCATCCTATCTTGGTTTGGCTGTCCCAGGAAAATAATCACTGAAAATGCTACTACCTTCGGATCCAAGAAAATGGTTGATTTCTATCACAGGTACGGAATAGCACTTGGTCATTCAACTACCTACTACCCCCAGGGTAATGGATTGGCAAAATCATCTAACAAAAGCCTGGTTACAATCATTAAGAAGCTACTGGAAGAGAACAAAAAGTCATGGAATAAAAATTTGGTACATGCTTTGTGGGTTGACAGGCTCACCACAAAGAAATCTATTGGCATGTCACCATTCCAGCTTGTCTATGGAACTGAAGAAATTTTTCCTACCAGCTTGGGAGTGCCTGTGGTCAAGCTTGTCCAAGAGATTCAGACAAAGGAAAGCAGTATGGTGAGAAGGATCAATGAAACTATCCATCTGCAGCAAACAAGGGAGCAGGTTTATAATAGAGCTGTCAGAGTGCAGTGAAGCATAAAGAAGCAGTTTGAAAAAAGAGCCAAAGCTTCAGATTTCAAAGTTGGGGACAAGGTCCTGAAATGGGATTCAAGGAGAGAGGACAAAAGCAAACATGGAAAGTTTGACAGCTTGTGGCAAGGTCCATACATCATCTAGGCCACTATGGGTCCTAATGCATTTTTCTTACAAGAAATTGATGGTACATAGCTGTTTGGGGGTCCTGTCAATGGCAGGATGCTCAAACACTACTTCTACTAATTTTCATTTCTAGTTCCATTTCCATTGTACATACCATTGCAGTTTTACTTTCAATAAAACAGAGAAAATGTTTCCAAAAAATAGAGAAGGTAGAGGTTCAAACATGCTCAAAACATGGACCTCTGAAAAGTGCAAAATATTGGCTCTAATATGATCAAAACTTGAGCCAAAGAAAGAAGGGCAGTCGGTCCTAACACGCCCAAAATCTGGACCAGCAAAGGAAAAGGAAGAATCAGCTCTAACATGGCCTAAACCAGAGCTGAAAATGAAGAAGAAAGGGTGACTTTAATATGCTCGAAATCTGAGTCACAAACAGAGAAGGATACTTCAAAAGTTCAAATTTCAAGCCTTCAAAGTTTTGTTTCACTCCACAATAAGTCAGACAGTTTAATCCTGACTTGGCTGTTTTTCAATTTCCTGTCTTAGAATGTAGAGAAGAAACCTGTTGGACAGTTTAATCCCAGCAGGTAGTAGATTAGGTAGATAATTATATGAGACCAACAGTCTAATCTGGTCTCATGGAGCAATAAGGGTAGATTTAGAATAGGTTTGTTTTTACATTTCAAGAATAAATAATGAAAAGGGTCTGCTAGTTCAAATGCACCCAAGGGAAAATTATTAGGAATGTAGTTTTCATAGGCAGACTGGTTGGGAAAATGTTTATACTGATGTAAGATATTCATATTGTGGTAGCTGAATCAAAGAAAGGGATGTTGCAAGCAGCAGGCAACTGGCCTACTCCAAAGATCATTTCTAGTTTCTTGCCTCCTTCAAGAAGAAGCCATCCCCATGTGGAGCCATTGTCAGCCCCCTATGGAATTCTTGACAAGCAAGCTGGGGGCTAGATTATTGTGGAGCCTTCAAGGAATGTCTTTCCCCTGAAAAACCATCCTCATTGAAGTCTCTGAGTGTTACACCTAATACAAATCCTATCTGCTAATCCATGCCTAAAATGCCTAATGTTTCCCCTTGTACCCCTGAAAATTGTCCCTTTCTCCCCTTTTTCCTCCTTCTGTCAAAATACCTTTGTTCCCCTCTATTTCCCCCCTATCAATCCCCCAAATCCCCCTTTAAATCCTATTCTTACCCTTCGACTGGCCTTTTTCACCCCTCATCCCCATATCGTTGCCCTTGGCTGGCCTTAAAACACTTTGGAAATGGGCTAAAATCATAAATTACATTAAAAATGGCATAAAAATCCACTTCAGATCATATGATATACCTCAGCCCTTTTCCCGTTAGCCCCGTGCTCCTTTACCTTCCACAAAACCTATCGCTGTGACTAGGTTCTAATACTGAAGGGCGCTTACCATGTTTATTCATCGGGCACATCCTCGACCGTCGATCCTGACAGATCAGATGGCCAGCATTTAATTCCAGACGCCCACGTCTTCCCCGCCTATTTTCCATGTCGGGCCATCGCCGTCCGTTTCCCCGCCAGATAGATGGTCTAGGACCTTTCCCGCCAGTGGACCCCGCCACGCACTATTCAAAAACCCACCGGTTTATTTCACACCGTCGTTAGGCGATGGGCGGTTTTCCCTCGTTGGCCAGCGATTCCACTCCGCTGCCGCCACCTGTCCTCCTGTACGATTATGAAACCACCTTTCCCGCCTGTTAACTCCATCCCCCATGCATTATCCTTCACACACGGAAGCCGAATGAAATTGCTGTAGACTGTCCGATCTGGGACGGGCCATCCAACAACCATCGCCCGCCCAAGATGTACAATGTTTAATGAAGTTGCACGCGCGATAGTCCATGTCCTGGCCCACCGTCCGTCGTCCTCCGCCAACGATCTCCGCCACGATCGAAGGTCCATATCGTCTCACCTGCCGCTAACTTTTCCACTGTCCCTAGTCCCACCACGTAATCTCCACGTGCACCCTCCATACTTACTCCCATTCCATGGCATATAATCAGCTCATTCTCATGTTTTTTAATGTTTTCATTCATTCTTCTGCTTCGCAGCCTGCCACCCTCCAACAGAGCATCCCTTCACCATTTCTTTGAGAATTTCTCCCTCCATCTCATCATCTGCGCAATCATGTTCATCTTCAACATCATCCGCCACCCCATCCATTCGTTTCTTGGCAGGTTTCATGTTTCACAGGGTTTTCAACAAGAAATGACCGCCATATTGCACGATCTCTATCACAGTGACAGGGTGATTGAGGAAAACCACGTGCAGAGGTTGTATTCAGGGCCTGATGTTACAGGAAATGTCTGGAGGTGTTTGTGCCATAAATTCATCAACGGGCAAGGTTTAAACTCTACCAACTCTGTGGTGCCATTAAAGCTCAGAATGCATGAACAATAACAGTACGGGAACAGCAGAGAGCTCGAGGCACGAAATGGAAAACTTATGAGCTTCTTCAGGGATTTTTAGAAGGAAAAAGTACCAGGTTGAAGACCCCGAGGATCAATCAAAAGGTCCTGAGCACAAGCGAAAGGGCGTCCATACAGCTTTTATTATGCACCATTTCCCTGAAGGAATTCCCACCCTAACAACAGTTCAAAACTGCCAGAGCATTTATATGACAAACCTCTTAGTAGTCTATTTCATTTTTGTTCAAAGCACCAGGAGTACTACAGCCAAAAGATGTCAAGATCATATCCAGAGAATATCACTCTTTCAAAGGGGAGGTGACAGAGATTAAATACACAGGAGTTAAACAGAATGGGTCTCGACCCTGCATTCATTTTTGTATTTAATATTACATTTAGTATTCACCGACCCCCTCAGTCGATCTTTTGTTCATCCTCGTCTATAAAGCATAGAAGGAAATTATTGTAATGGTTGTTGATGAGTTATTAGAGAAATGCAATAATTTCCCTCTTGAGACAAGTTCTCTGCGTAATATTGTAAGATAGGCTAAGATTTGATGTATTCAGACTGAATGTTGAAGCTGTGGGCAATGATGTACCTGATTGGTGTTGTTTTTAATATGACAAGCATGTTTCTTTGGATCCTGATCTAAAGCAGCTTGTGATGTTTTCCTTTCTCTATATTTGTGATTGACTTGCTTTCATTTCATTACGTTTCTTCAGGCTCTCATCAGAATTTTGGCATAAGATTTACCCTTGATAGGTACCTTATGTTGCTGCTCTCCCAACCTTTATGTTTTCTGCCTATATATATATCTGGATATTGATTTCAATTGATTTAACAAGTGTAGTGGATTTTTTTTCTTGCTCTCTGATGTATGAATTAATGAAATCTATGTTTATATGTTCTTGTTAGGATTTATGGATGAGTTGAGAACACTGGGAGGTCTAGAACCCTGTCTCTGCCTCACTAGGATCTTTCCATCTCATTAAACCTTTCTAAGATCCCTTCTGTTAAACTTATCCTTGTTTTTCCTTGGAGTTGCTAAAGCAGACCTAGAGTTAAATGACCTCTGGTCCGATCTATAAGCAGCCCCTTTGTCCCTCTTTGAGAGCTGTCTCCGAGTACGTCCAAGCAGGTCTGGAGATAAATGACCTCTGACCTGATCTATAGACAGAAATTTGGTAGTCTTTCCTTCTTCTCCTCTCACTCATTTTTTGTCCTTAATATTCCATTCCATCAACCATATTTTAAGACCCAAATGCTCTAGATGACTAGCCCAACTGAAAGCTTGCACATTGAACACACGTAAATCCTTTCTTGACTCCATTGCCCAATGGCCTTGATGTTCCCTGAGTTATCTATCTTTGCCTAGTTTCCTCTTTGCTCATCCTTGTCTCATTTTGGACCCTTCTTTCCTGATTCCCAACAATCAAACATAAACAATTAAACAAACAAACCCTGTGCCTATAACTAGCCTAAAACCTTAACATTTGAGCTTCAAAGACATAAAACCTTTGACTATCATAGAGAGATCCCTCTCTGGACCTAGGAGGGCTGGATCCTAAGGTTTGAAAGTGGTTCTATGTTGTCTCATATTTTGGTCTTGTCAACCTGGCCAAAACATGGGAACCCCAACACCTCCTTCACTTTTTACACAGGTTTCATGGTTTTAGAGTAATGTCAAAAATACAGTTGCCTCAGGAGAATTGATGCACCTCTGAAGTGACCTTGGGAAAATCAAGCTTTCTCCTAGATTGTTTGGCCAAATGACTATATTGATGAGTTAAATGACAACTATACACAAATATATTTCAAATGAGCTATCATGAACTCAATTTGGAGTTGATTAAGACCTTCGAAAGTTGACTACAACAGCACTCTGCCTTGAGGCAGCCTCATTTTGCACATTTTGACCAGTCTTGGGAGATTTGATTTTTGATAGGGAAAATAAACTCAAAATTGAAAAATTATAGTTAGGTTGGAAATTAGACTCAACAATATTTCCAACGAGCTATCCTGCACCCAATTTGGACACCGGTAAGGTCTCCAAAAGTCTCCTGCAAAAAGGCGCGGCGCATAGAGATGGTGCGGCGCATTGGGCAGCCCTCTGCAATGTAAAAAATGAATTGGCGCGGCGCATAGAGATGGCGCGGTGCATTGGGATAAAAAGCCTGAAATCCATTCAAATATTCCTCCAAAATCTCCAAAATTGAAAATTCTTCATTCCACAACTAAGTTAACATCTCCATATTGCCAATACATGAGTTTCCATCAGTGTTTATGGTGTTTCAATAGGTGAAAAATGAAACCCTAGCTTCTAGGGTGAAACCTTAGTTTTCTTCATTGCACTAATGTTTGTATACCCTATCCCACTCCCCTCATACATTTTCCTCTTAATCCCTTTCTCCACATATAATTTCCCAAAAACTACACTCCCTAAACCCTACTCACATCCATTGAGCAAGAAGTTGAAGTTGATCGCGAAACTTGGCTTGAAAGGGTAAATATGCATTTGGAGAAGTTGTTGGAGAAGTCCAACAAGGAAAATAGCATGTTGAGGCACATGGCTAATCATTATTGGGCAAGAAAGGCACGAATCAAAATCTTGAAGGCCAAGTTGAAGAAGGCCTCAAAGTGTCGGAAAATGCATGATAGACTTTAGATTTTTGCCAAGGCTTCCTTGGCCCAGCATAGTACATAATGGAGGACACTCAGCCCAAATTTCAAGAAATTTTGGATACGTTTTGCAAATTTAGAATTTTTGGCCTAAAAACAGACTTTTCAACTCTATGCGCCGTGCCACTTGGCGCACGCTTTTGATGGGGGACTCCTCTTGGTGAAAAATTTACATTTTTGGATTTTTCATAGAAAATTATGCATGCCTACCTATAGCCAAGATATTTTGACAGGTTTGGGCTTCCAAAAGGGTCAAAAACACCTCAAAAATGACCTGTCCGCCCCTTTTTGGAAACACAGGAAGCAGTCTTGGGAGAACTCCGTTTTGGAGGGGCAAATTGAAGCCAAATTAAGAAATTCCACTTGTATTGGAAATCAGACTGGCATACCTTTCCAAAAAGCCCACTTGGAGAAAATTTGGACACTGGGAAGTCCTCCAAAATCAGCTCCAAACTGGCGCGACGCATAGAGAAATCATGCGCGGCGCATTGAAGGATTTTTCTCATTTTTGACTCAGTAACTCTGTTTTTCGCCTAGTTTTTGACATTTTGACTTTATTACTTCCAAATGTTAAACTCCTGATGTAATTGGATGTAATTGGATGAATCTTGATGTAATTTTTTAAAATTTTTACTCATGGAGGTAGATGCATCCATAAAAAGGTGAATTACAACTGAAAGAATCAGTTACCTATCTTATAGCGGCAAGCTTCTCCTCTACCTATTTTCCAGTTCTCAGTTTAGATCTTCTTGGAGCAGCTCCTAAACTCATGAGATCGACCTATAGAAGCTAGGATGAAGTGGTTGTTTTTCTATATCTTGTGGTTTGTCAGTCATTGGCATGGTTGTACATTTGGGATTGCTTTGAGCATCATTGTACATTCATCTTTGCAGTTTGGCAAAGGAATAGACCAGGGTTTGCAGCACTCTTTGGGATTCATGTGCTATTTTATTTTGATAGTGTGTTTCTCTCTGCAACTGTAAGTCTATTGGTGTTTGATGTGTATCATTTTCTCTCTTATTTCTTCTTAAGTTAAACAAACAAGGATAAAGGTGGAATTCATTAAAATTTGCAGTGCTCTACCTAGGGTTTGTTTAATTTTCTATGTTTTCAACTATTTGAAGAGGATTCCTGAATTTTTCTTGCCCTCTTCAAATCCTCACCTGTCTAAGCTCTGCATCTCATTCAAAATTTTAAGTATCAAAACAATTACCTACCTTGACCCATTCAGATCTCTGTAGAGCTGAGCCTTTTCCCTAGACCCAAAATTTGCCTTTCCCTTTGAGCCAAACAAAAACCCTTAAAATCAATCAAACTCAGTTTCATCTATACCTAGCCTAAAATCAGTCTTTATTCAAGTCATCTCAAACCTCATTGATCATTTTTTGCGAGATTGACAAGGAGAGAGCCCTCTCCCAACCTGGTAAGGCTAGCTACCAGGTTAAGCCTGGTTTGATGTTACCCTAGACTCTGCCTTCCTCAGCCTGAGGTAGATTTAGGCCATAACATAGTGGTGACCATACTGGGGAGAAATTTTTTTTGTTTTCTTTATAAACTACAGACGGAGCCTGAAGTTAGCTAGGTAGCCTTCGAAACGCTCTTGCTTTGCATTAGCGAAAGTAGATGAATGCTGCTTCAGTCAATCTCCGGTCTAGTTTATGAACTAAACATCTGGTTTCCTTAGTAAAATATAATCAAGTTCAGATCTGATTTTTGATGGTTGACAACTATTAGACATAGGAAGGCTGAAATCATTCACCTGGCGACTCCAGTGTCGAAGAATCCCAAGTTTCGGAATTTTTATGGGGACTCTACTCTTCAAGAATCAGTAGCCTGAGGAATTTATTGGTGAATTCATTGTTATCAAAATGGTTTCGCTAGATCGACGGTATGCTCCCATGAGTCAAGATCATATTCCAAGTTTTCCAAATAAAATTCCTAGGGTAGATTGGCAAAGGAATTTGCCTATGTTTAAAGATGATGATAAGAAGGATGTTGCTTTACATCTGGTTAGATTTCACATACATATTCGCCAGTTGAAGGTTGATTTTCCTGAAGATTTCTTGATGAAGATATTCATGAGCACTCTGGAAGGTGAAGCCTGATCTTGGTATGAAATTTTTCCGCTTGCTTGTATTTACTGTTTAAAGGATTTTCATACCATGTTTTTTGAAAGGTATAAAGAATCTTATCCATCCTTAACTTTAGTTCAGAACTGTTATAGCCATGTTCATAATTTTATTGAAAATCTTGAAAATTTTTATGAAGATGATGACTTCATGGATGATGATATCATGGAGGCTCTGTACGAAAATCCATTTTAGCAGCATAAAGAGAACTTAGAAGATACTCATCAAGATGCTCAGGAAAATTTGTAGCAGGATCAAGATCTTAGTACAATGCAAAATGATGAAAGAGAAGGTTTTATTTGAGATCTATCCATAGAAGAAGACAATATGCGGGAAATTCAAGTTTCAATTATAGAATGTGATAAAGTCAAGTCAGCTATGTCAGATCTAGATTCAGATCATGATGATCAAGAATACCTTGTACTGAATCCCATGAAGGAGAACTCTGCTGTTGAGATCATCTGGATTGAAGAAGACAAAGTTATTGATCCAAATGTTCTCATTTCATTAGAACAAAGCCTTCATGAGGAGCTAATCCAGTCAGTTCATGAAAAAAAAGATGAGATCATTGTTCAAGTAAGTGAAAAATCTTCTTTCAATAACTCAGTGATGAATGATAATTTGATTGCCATGTCATATGAAGATGATCAACAATGTTTTCAAATTTCAGAAGATCAGGGAATTAAGGATTGTCATTCAAGTTTTTCATGTTCTAAAATGTTATTTCATGAATACAATTACTGTTTGAGCAAAAGAAAACAAAAATTATTATCTCCTCTGTCTGAAGATGAGATAGATCAACTCCTGAAAGGTCATGTTACAGCCCAAGCTAAAGTAGATTTGTAGTGCCCACATGGTGAAGAAAGTGTTGGTGAAACTTCTTCCTCTTTTGAAAATGATGTGATGGTCTTGTAATTATTTTTATAGATCAGCAAAAAGATAATATTTTGTTTCATGAAGATGATAAGGTTGTCATGTTTGATAATCTTGAAGATTGTTTTCTGTTTAAGAATGACCTAGACCATGAAGTTGAGGAATATGAGCTTGAGAGAGACAATATGCCAGAATTTCTCATGGTCAAGGAACTTACAGCTAGCACTCTGATGGCAGAAGCTTATACCTCTCTGTGCCTTCCTGTCACTCGACAATCAATTGTTCTTTCAGATCAGAATGAAGCGAGTAGTTGTAATTTTGTTGTTGGATCTCAAGACCAACTAGTGCTTCAGGATTTTCAAGATCCCTTCAACATTCTTTTGCAAGCATCAGAAAAGATAAATGTTGCCTGGTTCGTTATCATAAGCCTTGGTTTTAGTGGTTATTGTGAGTTTCCTACATGTACATCGTTCTACCTGCTCGAGAAAAGTGAGAGCAAAATTTTGGTATGTAGCCATCTGCTGGATTGGTTAAATTGGAAGGCTCACTACACATGATTGTACATATTCCATAAGTAGGTAGTTGGTTGTCATCATGATTTGAAACCCTCAAATCTCGATGGATTGTTGCCATTAAAAAAGCTTTGTAAGTACTAATTTCAGTTAAGTAGGTCTTGAGTCATTTTTGTTTTATTCAATTTCAATATAGTTTCAGAGCAAGTGTGTGCTGTCATCATTCTTTCAGTTTGGGGCCTGAGGTGAAGGCTATAAAACTAAGGATTGATTTTAGTTTTGGTCTGGTTCGTTTTGAGTCAATTTTGAGTCAGTTTTCAATTTTGAAATTGAGTCAAGAGTCTGGTTTTGGTTTGTCGAATTTATTGACTCCTTTGCCCAATGGATGAAGGCACTGTATGCTCTCCCAAAGATCTATCGTTCTTGGCACCTCCAAGGAGCTACCATCCCCATTGGAGCCAATGTTAGTGTCAGTCTTTGCAGCCTTCCTACAGTGATTAAACATGCTCTTACAAAGTGATTTTAAGGTGTCAAGGTCAAATTTTGTCATTTCAGTGAGTCTTCAAGTAAAATTTGGTCACTAGGTATTAGGTCTAGGGTTTGTTTTCACTATTTTTAAGGTTGTCCAAATGTCAGTCCATGTCACCATTCAGCTAAGTGTACCATCATTCAGAGGGTTTTCATCATCATTTCAAGTTCCACTGGGTCATTTTACACCTTGTTCATGCTTTAGTTGTCCCTAGGTAAGGTTCATTTCCCTCTCCTAGGGTTTTGGAGGTAATTTCTCTTCGATGGTCAAATCAACAGCAAAACTTGTATCTTGATGTTCATACACCTTCCTATATCGTTATTGTACTTTATTAAACACTTCCCATCACTAAGATCCCCCAAATTCCTCATTTTCGCACAAACCCTAGTTTCTTGCTACAACTTGGCAATTTTCTAGGCTAGGTCTGCGTTTTGCCCTTTTGGACACCTTCCCCTCACTCAATATTTGAAATTACACTTTCCCCTACTTTATAACATCCCTCCCTACTTCCCAAAATTTTCTCAAGAATTTAGAATCCCCTTATCCCCTTCATTTCGCTTCATTTCGACAAATCCCTTATTCCACATATCGGGATAGGTTTTACTCCAATGATGGTTCTGAGCCATAAAAGATTCATTTGGGAAAACTTAGAGAGGTGTTTGTCTAAAAAATTCCAAGGAAGAAAAATTTCCTTCAATTTTTACACAGGTGTCATGGTTTTAGAGAAATGTCAAAAATACAGTTGCCTCAGGAGAATTGATGCACCTCTAAAGTGACCTTGGGAAAATCAAGCTTTCTCCTAGCTTGGTTGGAAAAATGACTTTCTTGATGAGTCAAATGATAACTATAAACAAATATATTTCCAATGAGCTATCATGAGCTCAATTTGGAGTTGAGTAAGACCTTCAAAAGTTGACTGCAACAACACTCTACCTTGAGGTAGCCTCATTTTTCACATTTTGACCAGTCTTAGGAGATTTGATTTTTGACAGGGAAAATGAACTCCAAATTGAAGAATTCTAGTTGGGTTGGAAGGTAGACACAATAATATTTCCAACGGGCTATAATAAACCCAATTTGGACACCGGTAAAGTCTCCAAAAGTCTCCTGCAAAAAGGCGGGACGCATAGAGATGGCATGGCGCATTGGGCAGCCCTCTGCAGTGTAAAAAATGAACTGGCGCAACGCATAGAGATGGCACAGCGAATTGGGCTAAAAAGCCTGAAATCCATTCAAATATTCCTCCAAAATCTCCAAAATTGAAAATTATTCATTCCACAAGTAAATTAACGTCTCCATATTGCCAATATATCAGTTTCCATCAGTGTTTATGGTGTTTCAATAGGTGAAAAATAAAACCCTATCTTCTAGGGTGAAACCTTAGTTTTATTCATTGTACTAATGGTTTTATACCCTATCCCACTCCCCTCATACATTTACCCCTTAATCCCCTTCTCCACATATAATTTCCTTAACCCTACACTCCCTAAGCCCTACTCACATCCATTGAGAAAGAAATTGAAGCTGATCGTGAAACTTGGCTTGAAAGGGTAAATATGCATTTGGAGAAGTTGTTGGAGAAGGAAAAAAAGGAAAAGAGCACGTTGAGGCACATGGATAATCATTATTAGGCAATAAATCATGTTTTCAAGGCACGAATCAAAATCTTGAAGGCCAAGTTGAAGAAGGCCTTAAAGCGTCGGAAAAGGCATGATAGACTTCAGATTTTCACCGAGGCTTCCTTGGCCTAGCATAGTACATAATGGAGGACACTCAGCCCAAATTTCAAGAAATTTGGGATACTTTTTGCAAATTTTGAATTTTTGGCCTAAAAACAGACTTTTCAGCTCTATGCGCTGCGCCACTTGGCATGCGCTTTTGATGGGGGACTCCTCTTGGTGCAAAATTTACATTTTTGGATTTTTCATGGAAAATTATGCATGCCTACCTATGGCCAAGAGATTTTGACAGGTTTTGGGCTTCCAAAAGGGTCAAAAACGCCTCAAAAATGACATGTCTACCCCTTTTTGGACACACAGGAAGCAGTCTTGGGAGAAATCCATTTTGGAGGGGAAAATGGAAGCCAGATTAATAAATTCCACTTGTATTGGAAAGAAGACAGGTAGACCTTTCCAGCAAGCCCACTTGGAGAAAATTTGAACACTAGGAAGGCCTCCAAAATCATCTCCAAACTGGCGCAATGCATAAATAAATCAGGCGCGGCGCATTGAAGGATTTTGCTCATTTTTGACTCAGTAACTCTGATTTTCGCCTAGTTTTTGACATTTTGACTTTCTTACTTCCAAATGTTAAACTCATGATGCAATTCAATGTAATTTGATGAATATTGATGTAATTTTGTTAATTTTTTACTCATGGAGGTAGATGCTTCCATAAAAAGGTGAATTACAACTGAATGAATCATTTTCCTATCTTATAGAGGCAAGCTTCTCCATTGCCTATTTTCCAGTTCTTAGTTTAGATATTGTTGGAGAAGCTCCTAAAGTCATGAGCTCGACCTCTAGAATCTAGGATGAAGTTGTTGTTTGTCTATATCTTGTGGTTTGTCAGTCATTGGCATGGTTGGACATTTGGGATTGCTTTGAGCATCATTGTACATTCATCTTTGTAGTTTGGCAAAGGAATCGACCAGGGTTTGCAACACTCTATGGGATTCATGTGGTATTTTTTTTGGATAGTGTGTTTCTCTCTACAACTATAAGTCTATTGGTGTTTGATGTATATCATTTTCTCTCTTTTTTCTTCTTAAGTTAAACAAACAAGGATAAAGGTGGAATTCATTAAAATTTGCAGTGCTCTACCTAAGGTTTGTTTAATTTTCTATGTTTTATATGTTTAATTTTCTAAGCTCTCCATTTCATTCAAAATTTGAAGTATCAAAACAATTACCTACCTTGAACCATTCAGATCTCTGTAGAACTGAGCCTTTTCCCTAGAGCCAAAATCTGCCTTTCCCTTTGAGCCAACAAAAAACCCTTAAAATCAATCAAACTTAGTTGCATCTATATCTAGCCTAAAATCAGTCTTTAATCAAGTCATCTCAAACCTCATTGATCATTTTTTGCGAGATTGACAAGGAGAGAGCCCTCTCCCGACCTGGTAGGGCTAGCTACCAGGTTAAGCATGGTTTGATGTTACCCTAGACTCTGCCTTCCTCAGCCTGAGGTAGATTTAAGCCATAACAGAGAGGTTGGCACAACAATTTCCCTACTCATTGGAGGTGAGGGAGAGCATTTAGATGAGCCATTTCAACTCAAGGTCTCTAGTACATTGTAAAGAAGGTATAATTTCACATTATGTTTTGTACTCCTTTACTTTACATGAGCAGCATATTGTATCAAGGAGGATCATCCCTTCTTTAATTTTGTATAATGTACTTGTAGCTACTTGTAGCATTGATTTTGGCTACCTTAATGGTGGTTTGTGGGGGAAGCCACATACTTCTTGGTGTGCACCATTGACACCAACTTGTACTTTCATGTTTTCACCTTATGAGATGTTTGTGGCAGCAAACAAGTGGCTATTAAAGCACTTGTTATCTATTTTTTTGAGGCAGGCATGGAATGCACTGCACTGGTTCCTCATGTGGAACTATGATTCACTCTCCAGTTGCCATGTGGCATCTTGTTTTCATTGTATTTTGCTTCCATATGTTGCTAATGTTTGTATACTAATGGGAGGCTTTGTTTGGAGAGTGGGCTTGGAGATGAAGATGACCATTGGGAGTATGAATCTCCCCTTTTCACATGTTGTCTGTTTTAGGAGAAACAATGGGCACACCATGATTGCCATGTCACTACTTTTCTCTCCATGTAGGAGGAGCTATTGGGATAAAATGCGTTATTGGAGGAGGCACTTCATGGTTGATTCATTTTGTGGGGAGGCTTGGGAAAATTGTAGAGGTCATGAAATTTTAGCCCAATATCAGCAACCCCCTCACACTTATCATAAATGGAGGGAGAAACTACTTGTATGGGAAAGTCTAAACTCTCCATTCAGCCCCAACATATTATATGGAATCGGGGTTCAGGACTGCTTTGTTGAGCTACTTAGGATGGCTCATTTGATTTGGATGATTGCATGGGTGAAGGAGTCACTCATTGGGAATAAAATTTCCCATGTTTTTCAAAATTCCTACCTTGAGGAGGCCATTGAACCACAAAGAGATTTCCACTTTCACCTTCTATTATCTCATGATGTATACTTTGGTTTTACACACTTGGAGGGATACATGGAGGACATATTTATTGCATACCTTGATGAGCTATGGTGGGGTATATTGATGAGGAGGCCACAAGAATAGGGGGAGCAAATTTTTTTCTCTCTATGCAGTTGCTTGAGGACAAGCAACATGTGGGAGGGGAGAACTGTAATGTTCCCAATTTTTAGCCTTAGCTAAAAGGAACATTATAGTTTGCATATTTTCATTTTGTTGAATAAAATGGGAAAAGAGACGCCTTAACCCCTTTTGATGGAGAAATAACACTCCTTGTGTGAAAGGAGGAATAATAAAGCAACTAATTTGAGCCCCACATGGTGTGAGTAGGGTTGGATCATGATTTATCTATTCATTTTGACCAAGTCAACTAAAATTGTCTAGATACATTAAACTACTTGGACAACGCAGTTTTAGTCAAGGCTCCACTTGCATGAGCTAGACGCAAGTTTGAATGGGACCCATGGTGAGAAGAGTTCATTTGATTTATAAGAAGGAGATGGAAACCCATTTTCATTATGCATTGGCTTATTATTTTTGTAGGGTCTACAGAGACTTGCATCCTCGAGCTGTTTAGTAGGGTTGTAGTGTTCTTGAACCCAAGGGTGTTCTCGATCGGGAATCCCTACCTAATCCTCAAGGAAGGAGAGGGTTTGAGCTTCATCTCCTCACTCTGGAATTTGGACAAGCTTATCCCTTCAGATATAGCATTATTTTGTTGGGCAAAAAATGTTGTGTTGCTCGGAGCAACAACAGAGGAACTCATAGAGTCATCTCGGCTTGTTCTTCAGTGGAGTCTTTCACATTCTTTGGAGGAGAAGAAGAGGAGACTCCTAGGATTCATTTCAGATCTTTGGCACCAGGCCAATCATTCACAATCTCTCACAGTGCAGTCTTGGGTAGAAATTGTGTTAATTTATGTAGGCAGTTGTTGGGAGGGTCACCAAAGCTTGTCAGGAGGAGTGTTTTTGAGTGAAAGGGATAAGCCCTTTGCTTGAGAGCATTATCAAAGGAGGGCATGAGTATTTCAGATCTGCCATAGCCTCATTATCATTTTGATTCAATTGCAGTGACAAGTAATTTTTCACATTGTACATTTTCTGGCATTTCTAGCAATCTCACCTAGATTGGCTAGAAATATTGTATTGGAGCCCACTCTTCTATTCTTGGGAATTTCTTGTATATTTCAGTCATATTTCGTGTATGCACATCTATATTAGCAGCTACACTCCTAGAGACAGCGCTGCCACTGCTTTCTGGCATTTTATGCAGTTGCTGCATCTCTTGTATTTCATGTATTAATCTTTGGAGGTTGATTCCCATTGCATGAGGGGTTTATTCCTCATGATATTTCTGTATATTTTTGCTGAAATATTAATGTAAATTATTTTTTTAATATATTTCATCTTATGTTGCATTTAGATTTGCAGAGTTTATGATTGTGTTCATGTATTGTTGTAAGCTCTCTCTTTGAGCATTCTTTACTGGACCTAGTTTGGGGAGATCTGAATAACCCAACTAGAGTCATTTATTTTGGCTCAAATTCTGGAAGAGAAGTTTTTAGTGAGTTAACAAGGGGATAAAATCCCCCTTTCAACTTATTTTTACACTGCCTCCCTTATACAGCATCCTTGAGGACCATTTTGCAGAAATTCCCGAAAAGGAATATTACACAAACAAATGTAATTTTTCAATAGAATACATGCATACATGACTAAAATTTTCATATGTTCAAATGAATGTATGTCTTACTAAGTTAAGAAGTCAAATCACTTCTTACCAAGCCACTTCCATGGTGATTTTTGCTGTTGAAAGTCTTCTTCATGTGAAACATCTATTCTGACATCAATGATGGAATCTTTGGTTCCATTTTCGCCAATATTTCTATCCTCTTGCTTCATGTGCTTTTGATGATTAGTTGGATGCAAAGTCCAACATTGGACAATTAAATGTCCCCTCTTCCGGCAATGAGTGTAAATATTTTGCACCTTCTGTGCAAGTTTCCTTCGCTTCAATTGTTTCCTATATGCCTTCATCCTCTTCCAGCATTATGAAATTTCATGGTTACACAAACCAAAATAGGAACAAAAACTCTTTCTTCCATTTACACATGCATATTTTCCATACTTAACAAAAACATAATCAACTTGACTATGGGAAGATTTATACCTCAAATGTTGCGTTGCATGTCCATATTTTTTACCTTCTTGAGGAAATGAACTTGTAGAGGTTCCAGCTTTCTTTTGAATACTAACATCAGTGTTCATATCTGCAAACATCCTACTGCAAAATAGGCTTCAAAAAATGGCATTGAACATGAAAACAAACTTGACATGTTTGTAGTTTAGAACTTGCAACAAAAGTTCTTTTTGGAGTTGTCTCAAATTCCTTCATGGCTATAGATTTTTGGCCATAAGATTGAACATAGCCTAGACCAAAATTCTTAGGTCTTTCCTCAACCAAAATAGGTTAAATCATGCCCTGTGAATGTTTTCCTAGACCCTTGCCTTCACAGAAAATTTTTAACATCAACTTGGACCCTATAGCTCTAGTGTGCTTTCCAAATGAACCTACGCATATTTCTGAAGAGGAAATTGAAGACATTTTTGAGTTATTTACCTCAGCTTCATGCATGTGCTTTGTTAACGACTCTTGGGCATGATGAAGATGGATCTCCATGTCATGCATTCTTTGAAGAAGTCCCTCTTTCTCTTGCTTCATAACAACCATTTTCTCATGAAGTCTAGTTCTTTCCCTTCCATCTTAATACAGAATTTGCACCATATCCTTCAGGATGCAGAAGTCTCACTTCATCTCTTCATCGAAGAGTCTTGTAAAGGAGGAGGATTTTGAAACCTCACTTTATGAAGTTGTCATCTCTATGTAAATAAACTAGAAAACTTCAAAAAATTCAAAAAGCTTCAAAAACAATTGATAAAGCTTCTTAAGAATATGGTTGTAGATTCAAACTCTTTTATGGGGCTTGTATCTCTTCTTCAAGCAACCTCTTTCTGCAAAAAATCCCTCTTGTCCTTCAAGGGTTTCGTTGAGGTCCTTTGGCTAAGGAGAATTCTTTCAACCTTCTTCCTTCTTGAACTCTTCTGAACTTAGCTAACAGTAGCTTTCGCTACACCTCTAGAAAACTCAAACTTGTAAGCATCAATCAATTTGAAAATAGTTAAATTATTTTCATTGTTAAACACCTTTCAATTAAAACAAGAAATCTAGTGCTATGTCAAGCAAGCAACCTAGTGCTCTGTTAAGAAAGCAACCTAGTGCTATGTCAATCAAGCAACCTTGTGCTCTATCAAGATAACAACCTAATGCTCTGTCAAACAAGCAACCTAGTGATCTGTCAAGAAATAAGCCTAGTGCATTGATACCACCTAATCTAAAATCAGTGTATGAATTCTTATGCTTTGCAATGATATCCCACTCAGTTAAACAAATTAAGATCTAGCTTATACTTGACTGCGTGGAATTGTATTCTTGATTCAGGTGTATGTGTTTTAAATTGTTTTGAGTATTTATGTGTGAGAAATTAAACTTTTGTTTTTTCTGATTAAACACATGTAAAACAACGATAAAGTGTAGAAAATAATCATCAACACATGACAAAAAATTTAATAAAGGAGTTCACCTGAATATCGTGGGATACATTTCCTTGAGCCCTTTTCATTTGACTTGGCTCTTTGGGATTAGGATGGAAAATTTATTTTACAAGTAACTACTCAACTCCAATTGTTATTTTGACTATAACATTGGGTTTATAATACCATCATATCCCTGTAATGGTTGTTATCTCTCTGAGGATAGACCTAGGCTCCCTTAGACTTGACCTCTTCTATCAAAACCCTTAAGCTTCCCTAAGATTCTCTATGGCCTTCATCCACTGATGGACCTAGGCTACCTGAAACTTATCTGTGTCTTATTAACATTTAGAAGTCTCCAAATGGCTCTGAAAATCCTTCCATTTGATTTCGAGTGTCCAAAATAGTCAAAATACACTATTCACTTGCTAAAATTGGCCTCTGGCTGCTCTGGTTACATCTCCAACACCTGGTGGCACCCCGTGGCTCTAGGTTCACTAAAAACTTCTCTGAAACATATAGGCCTTTAAAAGTCTCCAAAAACTTCAAAAAATACCTCTATTAGGTTCATAAGGCTAAAAATAGTTATAATAGACTACTTTTTTGCTGAGAATGGTTACTGGCTGCTTTGGATAGGCCTCATTCTCATGCTGGCCCCTATTAGCCATAGTAGCCCTTCGAACTTCCCTGAAGAAAAATCATGCTCATAAATCCTCATTTGGATCTACCAACCTAACCATTAGTTCTATAATGTCTGAAACATCCAAAATTGACTATTGATTTCCTATAAAGGCCTCTAGGTGCCCTGGCTAGGCCTCTTTCTGTTGTTGGCTCCTAGTGGCCCCTACAACTTCTCTGAAGCAAAATCATGCTCAGAAGTCCTCTGATGGCTTTGAAATCCTAACCAATGAGTCTAGAATGTCCAAGAAATTTGAAATTGACTATTATCACTCCCAAAATGGTCAAATAATGCTGAAGATAGAGCATAAACAATTTTGTCCAATTTCACCTAAAACAACTCCACTAAAAATTAAGTAATTGCACTTTAGCTGGAGTTAGAATTGGCTTATCTGCCAAAAATGGCATGGTACCATAATTACTACTGAAATATCTATTTAAATTGACCGTGGAATTTATCTTAAAGATTGGGGTGTTGGGTACATGCCCCCCAAACCCCGCGGTCTTCATAAATGTTAACGGAACTGTTGGAACTAACCACATGGAGTAGTAGCATGTGATAGGGTTTAAATATGAAACGGTCATAGAAATTTTGTTGTCGGAGTTAACATAAAATGTAGCTTTCGGAGCTAAAAAACCGTGGCATGTGACAAGACCAAACAAAACTGTCGGTGGGTTTGTATCAGGACCTGATTCATGGAGTAAGGCCAGATGAGGAGTGGACTAGCCCACGGGGCTAGCCCCCTCCAACCCCAAATACAAACATGTTAAACCTTAAACAAAAGCTATATACATTTATTATTAAGAACCACGTTAGTGGAGACAGTATATGTGTGGGCCTAGCAGGCAGGAGGTTCCACGGTCGAACCTGGCAGAGTCCCAAAAATTTTACTACACAGTTCGAGGGCCATGTGATAGCCTCAGGGTTGGCCGTGTGGCACATTTTCATTGGTCTACAAATTTTTATGCCCAATAACCATTCAACACTTGTCAACTTGCAATTTTTCCGAGAGGAATATTCCCTGGAATTTTTTTTATTTTTTTTTACTTTTCAAAAACCCATTCGACCCTGGTCAAATGTTAAACATTGCATTTTACTGGATTTTTCAAATCGTGATAACTTCTTCATATGGTGTCGATTTTTCGAACTGTTCATGGCACCAGAATCAAGAAGACGAGATCTATCTAGTCACTCAGGTTTGACACACTTTCTAACACTTTTAAATTTGAGCTATAACTTAGATCCTTGATCCAAATCTGATCAGTCACTTTTTTCTATCTTGGATTTATATAGAATAGAAACTTCCTTTATCCAAATTAAATAATTTTGAAAAATACTTACCACAAATAAAAGAGTTATTTTTATTGGATTTGTGATTTGAAAAATATTTATTTCATTAGAAATATAATTAATAGTATAATAATAATTTTGATAATTTAATTAAAATAAAATATAAAAATAATGTGTCTCATTACAAACAATTTTCCTCATAATTTTTAGGCAACATAATAAAATATATATATATATATATATATATATATATATATATATATATTCTTTTAACTTTTAAAATTTTTTAACACTACCTTACATAACTTATATGCAAGTTATACTTGTTATGATTAAAACTATGATAAACTATTTATGGTCTCATCATTGAGAGGTACTGACTATCTAAATCATATTTGATAAAGAAAGTTATTTTATATTAAGTAGCTTCTACTAGTTATTTAATGGTGGTTACTTAAGGAGGGTGGTCTCATACATTAATCGGCTAACCCCAAAGTAGGTTAGGGTAGTACACTAATATAAAATGTTATTTATTCTATAATAATGTTGTAATTTTTATAATCTCCTTGGGGCCAAATAAGATATTATTCATCCAAAATTAACTGCCCTAAAATATCCCTTCCATCTTTTCTCATGTAATATTTTATAAAGACTAAAGCTTTCCCCCTTCACATGTTATCAAACATGGAAATGGTGAAGTCATTAATATTGAAGTTGTTAATGGTAAAGGCCTGCTTATCTCATATATTGAAAATTGAAAAGTTAAAATATGCACCTCATCACCACCCTTATTGGTAAAATGAGGTTCTACATAAGAAAACATCCACATTATTTTTATTACAATCACCATAAATATGATAACTAGGGGTGTTTACTAAACTAAACCAACTCCCAAGGTGAAATTATGAGAATGACATTTATAAATTTTCGATATATCTAAGGCATGGTCCCTCATAAAAGTCACAAATTCAATGGACACCAGGAGTGGGATCTAAAGGTCAAATTTATTGTATGTTGTTATCTTTAAAGCATGATTCATTCTTGTACTTCCTTATGTACAATAATATAAATATTTATATTTACCAAAAAAATTGTAATATGCAATGGAAATGCTATCACCAATAAAATTTTAGTTTTTATTAGGAAGGTCATTAGGCATAGGTTTTATTGTGTTGGAAAATTAATTCATGAAATTGATAAAATTTTGTGAATTGGTCATAATCCTAAGTTTGAAGAGTCCCACTTGTCATGTCATCATGGTAAAATCCATAAAAATCCACCAAAAACATCATACATTGGTTCAAATTTCGGTTTAGGCAACTTGTCTATTTTTTCCAGAGTCCGCAGCGAAATTAATGGAAAACAAGCTTTTTTTGCTACAAACTCACCTAACCAATCCATAGCGAATCTGCCATAATTATAACGAAAAGCGCTAAAAAATCATGTTTTTTTTGCATCGGTAAAGAAAAGGGTGAGGTTTCAAGTTTTAAGTGGTTAGAGGCCAGTTTGAGGTCACGTGATTAGTTAGAAAAGTCATGCAACATGCATAATCATCATTGCTCATTCATGATTTCACTTAACCTCACTTATTTGTCTTCATCCATCTCATATTCGAAACTTACCTTTTAAATTACCCTTTAGATCTGATGTTTGTCATATTTCCCTCTTACCTCTATGTATAGTTATTGTCATCATCCTTAGGAAGGTTCAACTTTTTTTGCAAGCTTCTTGCTATGCAATTCTCTTCTTTGCAGGTGTCATACTATCAAGAAGACTAGTGTAGTGTTAACAACGATGTCCATGAAAAATAAGATTAATAAAGGGGCCTTCATTGTTAGGCATGAGCCCATGGATATAAAATTTCTCAATGATGATCCCAGGTTTGCAGAATAATTCACCAGTGTTGGTTACATGAGGTTTTTCGAGAAATTAAAAGGTTTTCATGGCCAGGTTTCAAAGGAATTTCCAGTAAATTTCGTGGGAACTGCATCAAAAGTCAGTGTGTTGATTTTTATGGTGTCTCCTAAAGAAATTTCCCAACCTATAGAGATTCTTAGGATGGGAGAGGAGTGCTTTAAAGCCACTAAGTTCAAATTACATAAATGTGATGAATTCATGAAACCTAGATACATTGAAGTGGATATGACATCTGGAATCCCAAGGAGTTTCCTTAAACAAAACTACTTCAAACTACTATTTGTAACTAAAAAATACTTCATATGTGAAGGGAGGTTCCATATGATTTATGAGTATCATTTCAGACTCTTGCTACATTTCTTTGGTAAGAAACCTCTAGACCTTCCATTTTTCTGATTTATAAGCCTAAGAAATATGTCATACAAATTTCAAGCTAGGCTAGAAGGTAGTGAAACTTTCATTTTTCATCATGGATTGATCAAGCTATTGGTGTTGGAGGATTTGAAAAAGTTGAATAGAGATTGGGGCACATTCCTATTTCTTAGTGGTTATGAGGTAGATGCATTAACACCCAAGAAGACACTTAACTCAAAAGCCACTCCTTCAAGAAAAAATGATAAACCTATAGCTAAAGCACAGGGTGTGAATGAAGAGAACATGGAGCCCATTGTAGAGCCTATGAAGGTTGAAATAGAGCATGCACAGGAAACAAAGGTTCCAAAACCCACATGTACAAATAGCAAGTAAAATCCCATCAAAAAGAGTGGAAGAATAACTAGGAGCAAAACACTGGGGAAAGGAAACCTTGAAGACATTCTTCAAGCCATAGACATTGAATAAACTCTATTGGTAAAAGTTGTGGATGTGAAGGGAAGAAATAAGAAAAAGAAAGGTCTCATTACTAAAAAACTTGACTTCTCAGGAGAAAATGCATGTTTTTTATTCCAACCAAGAAAGCCACTTACCAGGTTGCAACTTTCCAAAAGTGTCATGGCTAATAAAAAGACTGAAATGATAGATAAAGGAAAATAGCCTATGGTAGAGGATATCATTGACTTATCTCCAACAAAGGAATAAATCATTATGGAGAGGAAAGATAAAGAGAAATTTATTGAAAAAAATAAAGTGCAACTTTTGAATGAGAAACTGAGAGAAGCCAGGGAGGAAGTTATTGAAACGAAGTTGGAATTGGAGGAAGCCAAGCTAGACAAAAAAGAAGGTGGAGGAAAAGGTAAATGAGCAAATAAATCACTATGATTAGGCTTTGACTAATGCAAATAAATTTTTGAAGAGAACACTTCCTCTATGCAGGGTAATGAAACATACAAGGAAGAGGAATATTTGGTTGCAGGTAGAGAGAAAGAAACTTAAAAATCAAGTGAAAGAGTTAGAAGAGTATATGGAGATAATACAATCAAAGCTATAAAAGAAAGGTTTAAGAATAATAGTCATAAATGAACCTCTGGAAACTGAAACCTCTACTACCAGATATGAAGCCTATAAGGTTTGAAAGCGCGATAAAATACATTTTTAGTATTTTTGCATCATTTTGGATCATCACTTGTAGAGCCATGGGAAAATATTAAAGAAGGTGTTATAAAATTTTTTCACTTGATTGGCTACTAATCAGACAACTTAATGTAATTGTTTCAAACCAACTTGTAACTGAAGCTGAGCCTCTTCAGTCTGAGAGGGCTCTCTCAAAGGGTTTAATGATATTTGATAATGATGAAACTAGATGGCTAACTCTACTTGGAAAATAACTTGTTTTTGATGTGTGTAGGTTGAAAAGAGTAAAATTCTGCAACCATTGGGATTATGGAGTCAACAAATCAGTAGTTTAGTGGTAATATCTCTTGATATGGAAGCTGAGGCAGGTAAGAGTTTTTAGAAAAGGTAAATCACACATGGAACATGGAATAGCACATTAATTTCATCAATAAAGGAATTCAGAGCATACACCTATGAATTCTGAGTATTAAAAATGAAATCCACTGTAAATGGTACACATAAAAATATAGATCATAAAAGCACTAAAAATCCCATGAGAATCTTAGGTTGGTCAAGAAAAAGTCCTATGTATTACTGATATTAGTCAAATTACATAAAGCTGTAGTATTGCCAAAAAATCTCCAAACCTTTCCAATTTCAAATATATGCCCTTTAATAGACCTTGTTACATGAGAGATGATCTGCCTCTTGGTTAGATTCATCGAAATTTTCCTAATGAGACCTTGCATAACAAGAAAACATGTACTTTAATGAGAAAATGAAAACTATTGTATTAAACTGTCCTTTTCCTAATAGGACTCAAACTGCTAATTGTTACATCAACTACATTATCTCTTAAAATAGTTACGCATATGAAAACTAATGCTTCAAATGTTTTAATGACCTATTACAGAACTCATCACTACTTGACATCTTAAATATTCTCCTCAACCTATGGAACAAACCCTATTTTTTAGGAAAACAGGTCCTTATCTTCAATGAATGGTTTAGCTTATGAGTTGTCTTGATTTCATGGTCTTCAAGTCTTGGATGATTGTTGGCAAAGTCCCTTGACCTTTTGAAAGTGTCCACATGTCCAAAAATTCTCATAAAACTACTCAAAAACCTTCAAAACATCTCGCTATGAAAGCATGGTAGTTTCGTAGCGAGCTTTTGTAGCGTACAAAAAAATGACTTTGCAATCAAAATTTCTGCTTTCATTTTGTATTGTGTTCATCATGCCCTGACACATATTCCCTATTATTTCCTCTCCTTGGAAGCAACCAAAAGTGGTTTTATAAGAAAAAAAATAGCTACAGGTGGTTTCATAGCGTCTTCCTAGTTTCAATCCTAGGAAATGCTATGAAATTGTGGAAAACTGTGTAAATTCCATATTTTTGCATAGTTTCAAAAATGTACCTTCTAGATGTAATAATTTTGTCTTCAACAGGTTGGTGACCTATCAAAATAAAAAATTGCCTCAAAAACCTACGATTGACAGGCCTTCCAGCACAAGTTTGTCCATCCATATCCTGTAGAATGTAAGTGTTGTTCCCATCAAATGCAACTACTCTGAATGGACCTTTCCAAATTTTCTCAAACCTACCATGTTTCCCCTTTTCTTCAATCCTAGCCTCCCATTTCAAAACCATATCTTGGATTTGCAAGTTTTCTTCCTTGACCTTCCTCTCAAATGTGTTCTTGATTCTATTTTGAGATTGTTGATTATTGTTATAAACTTCCTCCCTTTTCTCTTGCAAGGCTATCAACTGATTAATCCTCCTCTAAATTGCATTTAGCTCCTCCTCTAATCCTTGTAGAAGCTTCATGATAGGAAATCCCAAGGATGTGGGAAAGATGGCTTCAGCTCCATATACCAACTCATAAGGTGAAGTTACAATTGATATCTTTGTGCACACTCTATCATCCCATAGAGCATACTTTAGCTTCAAATTCCATGACTTCCTATTTTCCCGCAACACCTTCTTAATAATCCTCACAATGATCTTGTTAGAAGATTCAACAAGACTATTACCTTGTGGATAATATGCAGTAGAATTCCCAAGTGTAATGTGATATTGATGAAAAAAACTGATTAGCGTCTTAGATTTTAATGCTTGTGCATTATCATTGATGATCTTTATAGGGCAGCCAAACCTAGAAAATATATTATTTTCCAGAGATGAAATGATAACTGAATAATTTTCTTGCCTAGTTGGGATTGCTTCAATCCACTTGGTGAAATAAGCAGTTGCTGTCAGAATCCAATGATGCTGACCTGAAGATGATGGATCAATCTCACAAATAAAATATAGCCCCCACTGCTGAAATGGCGCCTCAACATAGATAGGCATCAAAGGTAAAGGAACAAGCTTCTTCTTATCATAAAAAATATAGCATTCATGGCAAGCAACAATATTTTTGTAGACATATTCAAACATAGTAGGCCGATAATGCCCTTCTCTGAGAATCTTATTTGTTGTAGCCTTCCAACAATGACGACCTCCACAATCTCCTTTGTGAAACACTTCAATCACTTTTTCAGCCTCCTCTTCCAACAAACAATTCAAGAGAATACCATCAGTACTTTCCAATACATTTTTTTATCAATGATGTAGTACATCAAAGACTTTAGCTTCACAAATCTTGCCTTGCGATTTCTCAACTCAGAAGCTTCTCTATGAGGATGTAAGACAAAAAAAATGTCTTTGTACCAATCTGAAATTATGTACTTTTCCTCAATGGGAATCACCTCTTCATCTTCATCTGATAATTCTGAAATTTCTACAATTAAGTTCATGTCAAGACAGTCAAAGTTTTATTATGCCATCATATTTTCTAGGCCTTGACCTTTGAACAATTTTTTGGGCTTGATATCTATATCATATTCCAACAAGTTATCAATCCATTTCCCTCTCTTACCATTAGGATCAGCTTGAGTTAGAATGTCTTTCACAACAGCATTAGGAACAAAAACTATAACATGAGAATGGAGAATGTAAATTCTGAAATCTTTGATGGCCTTGACCAAGGCATAAGCTTGCTTCTCTAATATGTTGTACTTCAGCTCTAAATTAGCTAATGTCTTGTTAAAAAATGAAATGGGATGCTCAGTACCTTGTTGTCCTTTCTACAACAAAACTCCAACAATTGTATTTTATGATGCAAATGTAAAAACTAGAAATTCCTTTGAAAAATCTGGGTTGATCAACACTAGTGCTTGAGTTAGTGCCTTCTTAATCTCATCAAATGAGTGCTTTGCTTCTACTCTCCACTTGATGTCAACTCCTTTCTTCAACATATTTTTTATGTCTTTTACAATCTCAGCAAAATTAGGAATAAACCTCCTTAAAAAATTTACCTTTCCAAGGAAAGACTGAATTTCCGTTATGCTTCTTGGTAGATCCACTTTTTGAATTGCATTGACCCTAGTTGGATCAATATTACTCCCATATTTAGAGATAATATTCCCAATTAACTTCCCTGAAGTTAGATAAAATTTCCTTTTAGTGGGATTGAGAGAAATACCACACCTTCTACACTTCAGCAGAATATTTTCTACGCGCTTCATGTGATGTTATTCTCTTCTTGAGAAAACTTTTATTTCAACCAGATAGACAACCATCATCTTGTCCTTCTCCTCGGCAAAGGAAATTCCCATTGCTCTTTGAAAGGCAACTCCTGCATTCAACACACCAAAAGGCATTTTGGCATACATGAATGTGCCCCATGGTGTGGTGAAGGTTGTTTTCTCTTGATCTTCTGGATGCACAAATATTTGATTGCACCTTGAAAAACCATCAAGGATAGACATCCTTTGTGAACCAACAGTGTTCTGCCAAAATTTGGTCCATATTTGGAAGAGGGTAGTTGTCCTTTAGAGAGGCTTTATTCAGGTTTCTGAAGTCAATGCAGATTTTGATTTCTCCACTCTTTTTTCCAAATGGAACCAATTTTGCAAGCCACTTTGAGAACCTGAATGGAACAATAATTTTAGCATCAAAGAGTTTCTTTATTTCCTTCTCAATCAGAGGCATGAGACGTGGATTAATCCTCCTAGCTTCTTCTTGAAAGGCTTTTTATTTTCTTTAATAGGAATGGTATGCTTAATGATATTAGGATCATACTTCTTCAAATCAGCATAAATCCATGAAAAAACATCTATGAACCTTTTCATCATCTCAATATATTTCTGTTTCATGTGAACTGAAAGAAACTTTGAAAGTTTAATCATTTTTTGCATTGCTACTGTACCAAGGTTACAACTCTCTACCTCTTCATCATCAGCTTGTGTTATAGGTCAATTTGGGCACCATTCCCAATGACCTGGTTAACTAGTCATCATCTCTAGGACCAATGATCAAGAGTCTATCATTCCCTATCATTTCAGTTGCTACATGCCCTAAGACAAGAACAAGAAAAATCAAGTATGAATTTCATCAAGCAAAGGTTCCCAAGGTTTCAAGTTTATTATATAGCATATGAGAGCTCACCAAAACTGGCTCTAAAGGGGCTAAGTGTGTTGCATATGCAGGTAGCCCCATGCAAGGCTACTCTACAAAGCACTTCCCGACATCTACAGGTGCGTTGGTCACATTAGGAGTGAAATTATCATTGTTCTGGAATCTCCACTTGGACAGTGCCTTCTAGAAGAGTTCGCATGTGTCAAGCTTCGAATCCAAGTGTCCATTTGACATGTACAAGATTTGGAACATGTCTTCCCTATTATTGGAAATTCATTGATTGTAAAACAACCTTCAACTCCTTTATAAATTGAGCAGAGATCTTAGTGTTTCATAAGGAAGAATTTGAGTAGAGAAATGCTGGTGGAATTTCAATTGAGAAAGAGATTTGTGTAATAGCTGCTGGACAGATTTATACTATGATGAGGCTAGGGACGTTTCTATAATGGTCACTTCAAATTAGTCACTAGGTTATAACCTCTCCTTCTATCATTAATAAGGAGTACATTTTACGTTTCCCTCTATGCATTTGTATTGGCTTTTATTTTCCATATTGTAAGATCTTAGTTGATGCATATGGTTTATGCTTTACTAATTTAGAAAACTAACTTAAATAGACATATGCATTATTGCTATCTTATGTTGTTTAGTGTTCATTCTTGCAGGAAGAATTTGGCACAAACTGCTGGAATTTGAAGCTGCAATGGAAGCGACAGAAGGAACCATTTGGAAGAACTTGGATTTCAAGTAAGCTTCTAATATATTATGTGCGTCTACTCTAAGTTAGGAAAATTATTCATATACTATTTAATCTATTGTTCTAGACTAACACTTGTCTAGGGAAGCGTGTTTTATTCGTAATTCACAATTATGTCCAATAAATTGGCGACTCTGCTGGGGAGAATTCCTCTTAGGTCTAGGTGTTTTAGCCTCTGATTTGCTCTGTTTATCGACCCAATAGTTGTAACTCACAAATATTAAAATTTTCAAAAGCCAAATTTGCAAAAAATGTGTGCTAAATAGTAGTATTTTTCCTTGTACGCTATGCCCAATGCACTCTTGGAATGGACACAATGCTTTGCATAACGTTGTCTCCCTTTCAGGCCTGCATTGCAAAGCACTGTCTCCCCTTGGAGACTATGTTGCCTCTTGAAACCATCTAGATTCCCTTGAATTTGTCTTTTCAATTTGATTCAGTTTGTTTTCTACTGTGTTTTGGAAATTTTGATCCTCATATTGACCAGTGAATCTATATACTTCTTCCTCCTTTGAATGAAAATTTGTTCAATGTTTTTTTAAAGCATTTGCTTTATCATTGACAAGTTGATTTCAAAGTATTTTTCATGGTCACATTAGATCTCTTTTGCTTTTGAAAAAGGAAATTGTCATAAAATATTCGTTCCTCATAGGATAAATTGTTTTTTAATTCCTCATTTTTCCTTCAAAAGAGAGATTGTTGTTTTTATTCTTCATTTCTTAGAAGTAAAAAGAATTTTATTTTGTCGATTTAGTGCACTTAGTTTCTTTTTTGCATTCATAACATTAAAGGAACTGAAAAGAAAAACTTGCATTTTGCATGTAGTGTTTTGTCTGATTTGTAAAAGGAACAATTAGGAAATTTGAATTTAGTTTTGCTGATTGATTTGTTTGCTCGCAAATTGTTTTCTCTTTCCCTCTAGTAGCTAGGATTTTCATTGAAAAAACTAAAAGTGAAATATTTCTTATCATTCTTAGTTTGCATTTTAGGAATTTCCAATACATCATCGCGGTGAACCTTTGAAAGGAAAAATTATAAACAAGATCAACTTAAAATTGATCTCAATTTACCTAAAAAACCATTGGAACCATAACGATAACATTTAGAAGGTCTAGGATAGAGACATGTTCCAACGTTCTAAAACATAGTAGGTATCATTAATTTCCTGCAATACATTCCGAGTGTGATACCTCACTCCACGTACATAAGTATATCATAGCTCTTCCATGTACTTTCGGGTATATCAGGCGATGTTACAGTACAAAAGTATAAAGGGGTTCTCTCACTGTGTGGTTTCACATTAGACAACGATAATATGGACTTGGGCCTGCACGCACCTTAGCGTAAATTTGGGAGGATAAATTTTACGTGCTATCCATCCATAGTGAATCGAGTCTGCCGCCTTGTAAATTGTGATACACCGAATAGAGCATTTAGGGAGATTTCCTTCCTGTACTTCTTGGTTTGCCAGGAGGTATTCTACAGTTCACAGTTTCTTTGTAAACCTTTTGCCTAGCATTACCCTTTCATTTTTTTTATCCGGGTTTGGTTAAAATAAATCAGTAATCATGGAAGAACAAAATCCACCTTTACCACTAGAAGTTACTTTTGGACAGTGAAGGTGACATCACTCTACCGAAACCAGTACCATCAATACCTCTAGTGAAGCATCATCTTCCGATATACTAGAGTCGGCACAAGTTGTTTCTACAAATCCTGTTTTGTCTACTATTGTCAAGACAGAGTCCTCACAACTACCCATGGTCATGATCCATCCAATCTGTGAGACCATACCTCTTGAACCCGACGTTGTTCAACTGGAAGTTGATCAGGATACCATTGTGCTTTAGTGGGTAGCTATTATTGGTCAAACTGGGCATCATCCCCAGGACCAATGAAATAGGGTATATCATCCTCTTATACTTCAGTTTCTATATTTCCTAAGTGGAGAAAATACTGACCCCAAAGTTGAACAACCGGAAGTTGTTCCTCTATTGGTCACTCCAAAATCTATTGTAGCCATTGAGTCTCCCATATTGCATAGTCAACCACCTAAAATATACTTCGGGCCAAACAATGAATTTCTTCCACCTATTTTGATTTTGATTGAATAAATATCACAAGATGAGAAACCTTTAACTCCAACTCATTTTTGGTAGGAGCTTTACCTGTACGAGTATTTTTGTCAATCACCTTCCTATGCTTTTGTTTATCATTTTTTACTTCGAGTTCCCATAGATTCTATAGGGTATACACTGGGTCATTTAACCATGGCTGAGATAACATCCCAAACTAAACCATCTATTTTAGTTGTGAAAACATCTACTGTTGTTTCATCTTCGATGTTTTGTCCATTTAATTCACCCATGTCATCATCTAGAATCCTATCTGGTTCCTCCTTTATGAGAACTGAATAGCTTGATCCTTTATTCACATCTTCTGTGCAATATCAAGTTGGTCCCATCAGTTATTCTCCTTGGTGGCTGGTGATACCATAGAAATTACCCTCGAAATTTCCAAAATTCAATGGAAACCCTGGAGAAGACCCATCAGCGCATGTTATAACTTATCATTTCTGGTGTTCATCAAACTCCTTAAATGATGACTCTCTTAGACTACATCTTTTCCAGCACACACTCACTAGTCCAACTGCACAATGAGGATGGTTCTTTTACTATTTCAACCTCGTTAAAAAATGAAACAGATTATGAGGATAGTTCTTTTATTGTGTCAACCTCGTCAAAAAATGAAACAGGTGTTGAGGATATTTATTTTCCCATGTCAACCTCGATAAATGAAACAGGTTCCCATGAGGATGGTTCTTTTACTTTGTCAACCTTGTTAAAAAATGAAACAGGCCAAGAGGATAGTTCTTTTTTCTTGTGTCAACCTCATTAAAAAATGAAACAAATGCCTATAAGGATAGTTACTTTTTCTTGTGTCAACCTCGTTAAAAAATGAAACAAGTGCCTTTGAGGATAGTTCTTTTACTGTGTCAACCTCGTTAAAAAATGAAACAGGTCATGAGCATAGTTCTTTTCCTGTGTCAATCTCATTAAAAAATGAAACAAATCCTCTCCTAATTACGATGAGTCTTCCATCTGATCTCGTAAATGAATCTTCATTCCATCCAGCTATTAGTAACTAGTAATATACTTAGGTGAATGAAATGAAGCTTGGGGGGCATGTGCTCTTGTAGGGGGCATTTGACATGCGCTATTGCAGGGGGCATTCAAAGCATTCTTATCGATTTCACGCAATCGACTACTGAATTTTGAAGGAAAAATCAGGTTCAGAGCCCCAAAATGTAAATGGTAACTATGGAAAGCTAAAAATCAATAGTAAAACTCCTTTTAATAGTCATTTAATTGTTTGAAAATCATGTTTATTGCTATGAATATGGTTTTATTATGTTTTAATCATGAAACATGTATTTTTGATCCATTTGATGTTGTTATGAACAGGTTTTACAACTAGTGAACAGATTAGTCGTGCAGATTTATTTAAAGAATGATTTGACCACAAAGCATAATTTTTCTCATTTTTCGAGCTTTGTTAAAAACTAAAAAAAGGATTTGAAGTGCACTTTTATCTCTTTTTCGAGCTCCGATAACAGAAAAAAAGGAACCCCTGGGCTCTTCTTTCAGCTCTTTTCAGACTCTGATAATGTGAAAATATTACCGAGCACTTGTATTTTCGAGCTCGTAAAAGTAAACGAATAGATATCTACTCAGTATAAGTTTAACCCTTTTCCAGACTGAGATAGATTATTTATGAAAAAGGAGTACCTTGGTTAAACATGACCAAAGAGCTTCTCTCAGATATTATTTTACACCTTTTCGGGTCTGAGTGACAAATTTACAAAAAAGTAATTATGGAGTTTTCTTTCGTCCTCTTTTTAAAATTCTCTAAATATGAAAAAGGATCGGGCTATCATTGTCGTTAAGCTCGTTAAAACATAAAATAGCAACGAGCTTGTTGATCATGGCAAGAATCGAGTTTCATTCATCGCTAGACTCATTAAATTATTAAATAGCCATACTTTATTCACCCAAAGGGTTGAATTATAGATCAAGAAAATGTTATCCTCCTCAAGATTGTTAAAAAATAAAGAGGCACCGGTCGACAAATGACCGGGGAAAATTTGGGAAAAGTGACCAAGAATTATTTATGGTAGCAAGTCGTTCTTGAACGTGACACTTCCTTCACTCCATGTCTATGACTGTTTGGGTTGGGTAATCTTCTTAATGGTTCATTCATACCTATGGTTCATCATACCTTAACTTCAATTTTGGTTCAATGCTGCCAACTCATCACAGTGTCGTCGATATGTTCAAGAGAAGTCATCTAGTGAATACTCATCCTTCTGCAATACTCATAAACCTTCATTTTCATGACTGTCATCCCTGAAAATTTATATATCATGTCATAACTTTTCCTCCAAAATTAGTAACTCCCATTTCACAATAAGGTGACTTCCTGTAGAGGAAAAATCAATATCCAAGAAATTCATTTAGAAACATCAGATTCCAGTACCATGAGGCTTGTTACAACATCGACAAGATCCTCGCTTCCAGACCTTTGACCAAAAGATTTTGTTTGGCGTTCGACATCAAATCATCTATTCATGCCTTACAAAATGTATTGTAGTATGTTGAGGGCCATTGGTGTTAATGGTGGTCCTCTCACATTTGTTAACATCTCACATCATTGGCTAGTAATCAAACGATGTCTTTCCATGTTCGACTACAAATCATATATTCGCATGGCTAGACTTGTACCTAAATGATCGAGTGAAAGAGATAAGAAGACCATGATTCTAGTTTCATCCATGCGAGCTATGATTTCAGGATTGTTGTACACATCATCTGTACGGTGACCTTACATATAGATCATCCTCCAAACATGGGCCTATATCTATAGGCATGTCTGCATTTGGGCAACATTCCAATGAAGACAACTTTCTGAATTATGTACATGTTATTAGATTTTTTATGTGTTGAAAATGGGAATGCCTACGCTCAGAAATTATGATCAAAGAGGACATATCATTATGTAATGTATTGTAAGATTGATGTAGGTGACCACTCTTCTTCATCTCCAACCCATCACAGTGTAAAGCATCTCAATCAAAAAGATATTGTTATTTTTACTTCATTCTTTAGGGGGAAATTGTTATAGGTCAATTTGGGCACCATTCCCAATGACATGGTTAACTAGACATCATATCCAGGACCAATGATCAATACTCTATCATTCCCTATCATTTTAGTTGCTACATGCCCTAAGACAAGAACAAGACAAATCAAGCATGACTTTCATCAAGAAAAGGTTTCTAAGGTTTGAAGTTTATTATATAGCATATGAGAGCTCACTAACACTGCCTCTAAAGGGGCTAAGTGCATTGCATATGCAGGTAGCCCCATGCAAGGCTTCTCTACAAAGCACTTCTCGACATCCACAGGTGTGTTCGTCACATTGGGAGCGAAATTCTCATTGTTTTGGAATCTCCGCTTGGCTAGTGCCTTCTTGAAGAGTTCACATGCATCAAGCTTCGAATCCAAGTGTCCATTTTCCATCTACAAGATTTGGAACATGTCTTTCTTATTATTGGAAAGTCTTTGATTGTAAAACAACCTTAAGCTCCTCTATAAATTGAGCACAGATCTTAGTGTTTGATAAGGAAGAATTTGAGTAGAGAAATGCTGGTGTAATTTCAATTGAGGAAGAGATTTGTGTAATAGTTTTTAGAGAGATTTATACCGTGATGAGGCTAGGGATGTTGTTCGAATGGTCACTTCAAATCAGTCACTAGGTTGTAACCTCTCTTTCTATCATTAATAAAGAGTATAGCTTACTTTTCCCTATATGCATCTGTATTGGCTTTGATTTTCCATATTTTAAGATCTTAGTTGATGTATATGGTTTATGCTTTACTGTTTTAGCAAACTAACTTGAATAGACATCTATATTATTTCTAACTTCTGTTGTTTAGTGTTCATTCTTGTAGGAAGCATTTTGCACAAACCGCTGGAATTTGAAGTTACAACGGAAGCGACAAAAGGAACCATTTGGAAGCGCTTGGATTTCAAGTAATCTTCTAATCTATTATGTGTGTTTGCTCTGAGTTAGGAAAAGTAGTCATATAGTCTTTAATATTTTGTTTTAGACTAACACCTGTCTAGGGAAGCGTGTTTTATCCATAATTCACAATTTTTTCCAACATCTTATATCCTAGGAGACTTCAACACATCATTTTGATCGAAAAATTTCTCAAGGAGTATGAGACCTTTGGGTATAGAGTTATTCTTCAGCTGTAACACCTTACAATTTCCCTTTGATTCAACAATCATGTTTTGCTGATCTACTTGTGTACTTTCAAACTCTTCTTTCAATTCTATAAATTTTTTGACTTGTTAGTCATCCTCAAAAACCTGCCAATAGATAATGTTATCAGGGATAATAGGTCTATGTCAAACTTCAACCTCATATATTTCAGTGGAATGTGCAGGGATGATAAATAAACTTGCAGAGATGGCTAGGGAGTCAGCTACTGAGTTTTGGTCCCTAGTCTTCACAATAAATGAATATTCTTGGAAATTCTCTAACATCTCCATGATAAAATTTATGTATGCCCTCATTCTCACATCTTTAGTTTGATATACACCCTCAAATTTCTTAATAAATAATTCAGAATGTCCACAAAAATAAACATTTTGGGCACCCATTCTTTTCAAAATTTATAAACCCAAAAATAAAAATTCCTACTTTGCCATGTTATCTGTGAAATCAAAATTCTGTTTGTAAGAAAAAAACTTTCTTTCATCTTCTGTGATTGTGATCCAAATTCCTTCTCCTACCCCCTCTCTTCATGTTGATCCATAAAAGTGTAACAACCACCAAACTTCTACCTTCTCCTCACTAATTTTCTGATTTTCTGTCTGCTGAATTACAGTTTTTTGATTTCTACTTTCTTTTCATCCTTTTCTACATCAGTCAATTCATTGAGAAGAATAGCAGATCCAAGTTCAGTATCAAACAACATATATTTTAAAGTTCTTAGGTTTATATTTACTACTTGCCATGTAATCCATCCTTGTTTCTCTGTATAGTCTCCTTTGATCACCAAAAATGGGAATGGTGGCATAAGTTAGGTCCATCTTCATTGTACCTTTCATTTTTTCTGCCCATGACCTTGATAACAACATGGAAAACTTAGGTGGAATGTCTGATACCACAATATTCATTACCATTGCCTTGGCAGGGACTTGTGTAAGTACAACAACAACATCTTTTATTAAACCAATGCATTGAACTCTTTTTGAATCAAAGGAAAACAAATCCTTATATGGTCTAGTAATTTCCAATCCCATCCTCTCCATGATTACTTTGGGCATAATATTATCAGAGGCTCCTGAATAAAACATGGCATTATGCAATGCCATGTCATGAATACTAAGGCTGACATAAAAAGGAGGCACCTCTTCATTCTACTCATCCTTTAATATTGGACCCAAGTATATGGTTGGATGATCTTCTTGAACATTGAAGATATCAACAACTCCTGGTTGGGAATTCAACATTTTTGCAATATTACTTCTATATTCATTCACCTTAAAAATTTCTCCAAAAGGTAGTGGGATTTTGATCTTAGAGATCTCATTCTCCAAACTGAAAACATAAGCAGATTTTTCAGTCTCTTTAGCAGGAGGAGGAGGTGGTGTGTCTTTCCTAACTTCAAAAACCTTGGGAGCATCTTTCTTGGGCTGTGTTTTGTTTGCAGTAATTGGCACATTTCTATTTGTGAGGTTGTATTGTTTCTGCATCTCAAATATTGGATGTTGATACCCTTTAAGATAATCAGATGGTTCTTCACCCTTGTTTACTTCATGATCCGACTCATCATATTCCTCCTTAGTCAAAAACATCCCTGACATGTTTTCATATAAGTAATGAATTGAGTCTTCTTATATTTCAGGCTTCTCTTCTTCATCAACTATTTTTTGCTAAAAAGGAGGCCTTACTTGAGGGTCGGGTGGTTTATTTCTATTTTCCCTTGGTCTTTGCTAGTTTTGAGGTCTTTTGAAATAAGGATTTCTAAACTGAGGTTCATGTTGTGCAGGAAGAGCAGAGGCATTCCCAAGGGCAAGCCTATACATCATTTTTTCCATTGTCTTCATCATAGAATGAAATTTCTCATTTGAGGTGGAAGGCTTATCTTCTTCTTTCAATTTAGTCTTTCCCATCTTCGCCTTTTTTGCTGATATCATATTTACCTCCACCTTCACAGCATCATTTTTCATTTTAGCAAGTGAAGGGGATTCTCTTTCTCTTAGCAGATAGAAAAGTTATAATCAAAGGCTTCAACATATCTCAGCTGAGCTGCTCGTGGTGGAGGCTTTAGGTGGGTAGTGATGGAGTCATATACTTTGTTAAATCTCTTTGAAATGTTTTGAGCAGTTAAATCAACAACTCTCTTCAGACTATTACACCCGGTGAGGGCTTGTACAGTGTTGGTTCTATTTCCCCACTTCATCATGAAGTTATCTTCAAATTCATTCCAATTATGTAGGCTTCTTGGAGTAAGGGCTTTGAACCACTTCCTAACTTCACCAATAGAGCATTGAGAAAATAATCTTTTCTTGACATCCTCATGGTCAACCTCCTCCTTGTATATAAATTCATTGAACTCATATACATTCTTTTCAGCTGTAATCTCTTCATCACTTCCCCAAGTTTTGATTCTATCAGAATATTTGATAGGAAGGGCATTTAGGACAGCTAGAAGAGCAAGAGGGGCATACCTAGTAGGTGAAACAATAGGTGGAGGTGGCACATTTCCAGTCATGATGACTGGGACTGTGGTAGTTTTATAGACAACAGTAGTAGAGGAAGAGGAATTGTTAGGAGGAGGGTATTTTGGTCTTTGTTGTCTAGTCACAATTGAACTTTAATCAGGAAGAGGGACACCAATTTTACTTCTTAGCAAAATTTCAAATGGGCATAATTCCTTCAACCTATCCAAATATTCTTTCTCTAATAGTAACTCTGAAGTGACTGCTTCCCAAAACTCTTCTTTATTTTTTTGAGTTACTAAGGCTACAGTATCAATACCTCTTCTATGTAGATATAAAACAATTTGAAACAATTATTTTTCACTTTCAAACCTAAACAAGACTTCCTGAACTTTATCTTCAAACTTTTTATCTTCAATTCTTCTAAAAACTTGATAGGACGAGGATTTTGTATGTAATGGAGTACCTGATATTGCAGAAATTCATTTACTACCTCTGGACATAGTGCTTGGATTGTCCATAGTGGTAGGTGGATCTGGGTCAGGATTACTGTTCGTGTATCTCCTTTTCAAAGCCACCTTTGATTATATGAATTTTGAATGGAGTCACCAAGGTAGATGTAGCCTCGAACATATTCTAAGCTCCTGCTACCTTCAAAAGTTTAGCTTCAAAATTTCATGAAAGTATAATCTTTAGGCTCCCGGCAGACGCACCAAAATGTTATCACAAAATTTCACTTGATTGGCTACTAATCAAACAACTTCATGTAACTATTTCAAACCAACTTGTAACTGAAGTTTAGCGTCTTCAGTCTGAGAGGGCTCTCTCAAAGGGTTTAATGATATTTGATAGTGATGAAAGTAGATGGTTAACTCTACTTGGAAAATAACTTGTTTATCATGTATGTAGGTCGAAAAGAGTACATGTCTGAAACCATTGGGCTTATGGAGTCAAAAAATCAGTAGTTCAGTGGTAAGATCTCTTGACAGGAAGCTAAGGCAGGTAAGATTTTTTAGCAAAGGTAAATCACACATGGAACATGGACAAACACAACCATTTCATCAATAAAGGAAGTCAGAGAATACACCTATTAATTTTGAGTATTAAAGATGAAATACGCTGAAATGGTACACATATAAATATAGATCAGAAAAGAACTAAAAACTCCATGAGAATCTTAGGTTTGTCAAGAAAAATTTCTTTGTATTACTGATATCAGTCCAAATACATAAAGATGCAGTATTGCCAGGAAATCTCCAACCCTTTCCAATTTCGAATATCTGCCCTTCAATAGACCTTGTTACATGAGAGATGATCTTCCTCTTGGCCAGATTCATCGAAATTTTCCTGATGACACCTTGCATAACAAGAAAAACATGTTCTTTAATGAGAAAATGATAGCTATTATATTAAACAGTCCTTTTCCTAATAGGACTCAAACTGCTAATTATTACATCAACTACCTTATCTCTTAAAATATTTACATATATGACAACTAATTTTTCACATGTTTGAGTGAGCTATTATAGAACACATCACTACTTGACATCTTAAATATTGTCCTCAACCTATGGAACAAACCCTATTTTTCAGGAAAACAAGTCCTTATCTTCAACGAATGGTTTAGCTGATGAGTTGTCTTCATTTCTTGGTCTTCAGGTCTTGGATGATTGTTGGAAAAGTCCCTTGACCTTTTGAAATTGTCCACCTTTCCAAAACTGCTCAAAAACCTGCTCAAAAAACTTCAAAACTACTCGCTATGAAAGCATGGCAGCTTCATGGCGTATAGAAAAATGACCATTGCAATCAAAATTTATGCTTCTTTCCTTTTGTATTGTGTTCATCATGCCCTGACACATATTACTTATCATTTCCTCTCCTTGGAAGCTACCAAAAGTTTTTTTATAAGAAAAAATACAACTACAGGTGGTTTTGTAGCGTTTTCCTGGCTTTAGGCCTAGGAAACGCTACGAAACTGTGGAAAACTATCTAAATTCCAAATTTTTGCATAGTTTCAAAAATGTACCTTCCAGCTGTAATAATTTTGTTTTCAACATGCCATTAACATTTCAAAATATAAACCAGCTCAAACTAAGAGTATTAAGGTGTTTCTTCTTCATTGATGATGAGTTGAGCTATTGGCTCCTCAACTACTGTCATTTTAATACCCTTCTTCTCCAACTCCTCATGGATCAATTCTAGTTGTTCTTGAAGGTCTTTAACTTGACCCTTCATCTTTCTGTTGGTAGATTTCAAGTGCAGGTTCATTCTTCTGACATGTTTCACCTCTTTCCTCAATGGCATAGTTCATTTGATTAATTGTTGTGTGTTATCTAGGGTCTTTGATACACTATCAACCTGCTCTTCCCAAAATTCTTTCATCTTCTCAAAATAAATCTTCCAAACATTATGTTTCCTTCCCTCCTTTTTCATGATAGCTATTTCATGATTATCTAACCTCAACTCTTCTTCAAGGAGTTCAAACTCTATTTTTTCAATGACTTTATCCATTCCTTTCTTTTTCTTTCTGACTAGATCTTCTTCTGTAGGATATGAAATGTCAATAATGTTTTGTGGTGGCTCGAAAATTTCAGTGGTTGGATGAACTTATTTACTACTTTCCAAAATTTTTCTAGCATGTCTTGTCATGGGCTTCCTAGCCCGAAACATAAAAAGCGCATCCTCACCTTCAAACTCTAACTTCTTTGTTGATTTAGCTTTCTTGATCTTCTTTCCACCTTCCTTTATATCCTTAGCCTGGACTATAGGAGTATCTTATATATCAATAGCATGTAGTATGTCTTCTAAATTTCCTTTAGCCACTGTTTTGATCCTTGTAATCCTTTTCTGGCCTTGTTTACTCACGGTTGGCTCTTTTTTTGCAGTTTTGTTCATTATTAACTTTTGTTTTCTAGGTGGAACAGTGGGTGTATCAAATCTCTACAACTTCTTTGTTTCCATCACTACTGGTTCACTCTGATCTGCCCCTACTAGTTCACTTTGTTCTTCCACTAAAGGTGATAGTATGTCTCTAGGTTTAGGATTTATTTTAGGGGTAATGGTATCCATTTAAAAACCACTAACAAACATAAAGGAAGACCATTCTCTGCCTAGTCTTTGTAACTCATCTAAAACCAACAATTTTATTAATCAATGATGAAAAAGTGAGATTTCACTTCCCTTAGATTTAGCTCGAACTTTATTTTCCATTTTTTCTAAGCTTTTGTGTAAATATAAAGGTATGTCAAGAGATATATTACCAACAAAGTGTAGGAGAAGCTTGAAGTGGTAAGAATAGACTTTATGATATCTCCCTTCACAAGTGAAATATTTATGGATGATAAGAAGTAGCTTTGAGAAATTATCCTTCATGTAGCTCCTTGGAATGGAATTTGTAAGATCAATTTCACTATTTTATGGCTTGATAAACTCTTTACATTCCTCCATGTTGAATTTTAACCCTTTGAACCATTTTTCTTGTCCTCTTTGAATCCATGTTGCTGCTACAATGATCTCTAGTGTTATAGTTAGATTCAACATTCCCACTTTTCTAGCTGGTCCATTGAAGTTTAGGGAAAATTCTTTAGAATCATGTACATGCCATCCTTGTAATATTTCACAAAACTATAAATATCTTGTTCTTCTTTAAACTTCTATAGTTGTTGGGTCTTCATTTATCAGGTTCATATCTGATGGCTCATATATAAGAATATTGTTGGGATGCTAATATGTTATTATTATTATCACTTTTTAACACCTATTTCATCCATTTCTACTCTTCTTTATCATGTCATTTATCATAATTTATCATATAAATCCATTTTATAATTATTTATGCTCTTATGGATAAATATTATTTCTTCTCCTTTATTTTTAATAAATTGATGATTTTGCATGATTTTACCAACTATGGTTTATTAATAAATTTGTTGTAACATCACTCACCATTTTAGCCTCCAAGATATTTTCCAAATTGCAAATTTGATCTCTAGCTCATCATCAAATATTCCAACTCAGAAATTCACTAGAATAAGAAGTGTCAGTTTTTCATTGGACATTTTGGGCAAATGGAGAAGAATATAGCAAATATGAACATGGGTTTTGTCCAGAACGAACCGAGTTAAGCTTAATACAAAACAGTTTGCCCAAATTCGATTCGTATTAAGAGAAACGGAAGGTTCTCTGAGGACACTTTTCCCTGATTCATTGTTGCAGCCGTTTTCCAAATAATGTCAATTCCAATACCAAATTCGACTTGTTCCTATTGAATGATTGATGGAAATATACTCCAGATATGATCTTGTTGATCAATTGGTTGAAGACAATCCAAATTTGTATGAGAATCATTTTGCAGTTATATCTATTGTAACTTCTCTCTGCGCTTTGTATATTTAAATGGAAAACAAACATCAGAGAAGGGGGGATTGAATATGGATCAATTGAGAATTAATTCAAATTTTATTATGGGATTGATATGCTGATATAAAAGAGTGAAGATTGTAAATCAGACCGTATTACATGCTGCATTATGTATCTTTCATTTATGCATCGTTTCTAATGGACATAAAGCAGTTCTGAAAGGACAGAATTGTGTTGTAATGATTTCGATGATTAATAAATAAGTTGTGTTGTTGCTCATTCAATTATTATGAAGTAACTTAGCAGTGCTCACTTGTGACTAAGGGCCCGGCCTCTGGTGGAGTTCACTGCGTCTTTGTATTATATTTCTAATTCTTGCAACATGTGAGTGATTTGATTTAATATTTATTTCTTTTAATCACATTTATTTACAATTTCTTGTTTTATAGCTTGTTGTTTCAATATTCTATGAATTCGTTTTATTACATAAGCTGTGATTGAACCGCATTGTTGTTCCTTTCCACCATAACAAGATTACTATTATTTACAACTTACATTTTTATGATGTTCATTCGAGACTTTGTTGTCCATCTCTATCAAGTAGCTTTGATGTTCATTTCCATTAGAGAGAATTTTCTATTCATTTCCATTTGTTGTTCATTTCCAGTAAATAGAACCGTTGTTCATTTCTGTTAATTAGCTTTACCATTTATTCCTTTCTTGAAAGAGTTTAGTTTTTCTTTGGAGTGTTATTACAGAGAGCTTTCTTATTTTATTTTCATTAGCAGCATTAGTGAGTTAACACAATTACCATTTCCATTTAATTTTTTTAGTGTGGAGTGTAAAATCATCAATTGTAAAGGACATTGGTTTTTACTACCTACGTTCTCAGATTGATTACCTTGTTCATATTTGATTCATTTACATCAGTTGCCAGAGGAGAGAGTTATCACTACTGCATCCTTGACTAATGATTTTTGAGTGGGTGATTGGATTTTAGAGCATTTAGATTCATATTGTTGTAATTAGATTTCATTTTCAGCATCTATTTACTCTTGTATTTGAAAGATCTATACTACATTTTAAGAAACATTACTCTCTAGGATTATAGTGTGCACATACTGTGTACACTCTTGAAATAAGAATAATTTCTCGGGTTGATAATTAATGTGGGATAAATAGGAGTTTTAAAAGGCACCTTCTAGTACCGCAACATTTTGGCGTCGTTGTCGGGGAGAGTGTTGCCATTTCACAGAGAGCGATGTATGTTTGATGTTTGTCTGCTGTGAAAGAATTGGGTATTAAAAATGGAAGGTAATAACTTGAGTAATGAGTAAGTAAAATTCTTGCTCCTCCACCCGCATTTCAGCAGAATTGCATAGGAATTTAAGGTAGAAATGAACGTTTGTATTTTAGAGGTACAAATTTTGAAAAAATCTTGCAATTCCACTCGAGTGGTGATGTAAACACCGATCATTTCACTAACCAATTAACAGGAACATTGGAAGGAGGATCCTTAAAGAAACATATGAAGAACATCTTCTATTATGGTAAGAAATGGCTCACATTTCAACTTTTGAATTCCCTATCAAAGATCTAGGAGGAGTGACACAAATGCACATAATTCCCCCATCGTCTCTACCAAATTTTCATGGTTTGACAAATGAAGATCCAGATACATTCTTATTTGAGTTTGAAATACTTTTTAGAGGATATGATTATTGTACTAATTATCAAAGGTTGAAAGTGTTTACTCTTACTCTAAAAGGAGCAGCTCTCGGATGGTTCATGAGCCTAGGTGGGAACTGCATCCAAACATGGGAGGACATGAAGAACATATTCTTGCAGAAGTACCAAGACTACTAGAAATCCAATGAAGATATTTTCTGTATGATACAAGGGGAAGATGAAAGCTTGGAGGACTAGATAGACCAATTTCAATATAACCTTCAAAAATCAAAGCATAAGCATTTGGAAAAAGAGATCTTGAAAACATTCCTTCTTAAAGGAATCAAAGATGAATTTTTAGAACTCTTAAATCTGATAGGAAAATGTGATTTTTTTCAGTTATCATTGATGATGTTTGTGAATTGTGCATAAGGTATTCAAGAGGAATTTGCAAGGCTGGTAAGAATTCTAGAGAAGTTTCTTATTTCTTTTCCAAATTTACTACAAGAACAAGAGACATAAGAGCTAAAATCAATGTTTTATTTGAAATTTTTAAATATGATTTTATTAGCTCTCTAAATTCACAATTGAATGCTTTGGAGGTTCAGAAAAATCAAGAATTTGATGAAGTGTTTTGCCCTCATTACCGAAAGGAGCATCCCATAGATAGTTGTTCTTCCTTATCTAAGATGGAAGTAGCATATCAAAGAGATGGAGAAGCTGCAACAAGGTCAAAACCATGGAAATCATGGCCTACAGGTATGGTTCAAAACACTTCCTCTCCATTCTCTTACTTGCATAATCCATTATGGAATACTCATATGTTAGGGAAGTCATGCCAATCTAAATATAACAACCATCAATCTTGTCTACAAGTTTGGCATGGTTCATCTTATGATTGCATGACTACTCTCCCTCATCTTGTACCGCAAACACATCCTCCATATTCTCCACCAGCTCTTCCACAACATCTTGCTTTCCTATTAAAATCATCCATTCAACCCAATCAACTACATCATCAAAATTCTCCATTCCCTACATAATTTCCTGCTCAACTCATTCCATTCCCTCACCATAATAAACCAGTACAACATGCTTACAGTGTTGAATTGAAAAATTTACCCACCCTTCCCACCCATTATATCTCATATGCACCATTGGAGAAAACTTATACTGAGAATCAGAATGTATGAAATCCAAAAATTGTAGAGGTTATGAAAGAAAATGAGGTTTCTTCTAGCCTGCATCAATAAGCCATTTTAAACACTCAAGAACTTCATGATATGACGGCTATGGGAAATCAAGAAAGTAAGGGATACATTGAAGATTTGTTTCACTCCATTTTTTTGCAGCATCACTCCATGCTTCAACAATTTTTGGCACCATCTTTTCAAGGGAAGTTGGCTTCTCATACCCTAATTTTTATTAACATGCATTTTTCAAATTTCGGTATGTACATAATTGAAGCCTTATTTCGAAAATGGTTATAATGGAAATACTCTTATACGTAATCATATTCATTTTCCAAATCAGAGTAGGCTAGTGAAAAAATAAAATAAATAAGGAAATAAAATAAACACATTTATTTTATTTTATTTTTGTAAAAATAGTTGTTTTTGTTATAACACGATGTGGAAATCAACATTGGTGATAAATATTTTAATTTATTAGTGTATGTAGATGCATTATATTGAAAATAAAAATTCTAAAAACATTCATATTCATTTTTATCACCAATATGGAAAAAATGCTTGAATATCATATTTTTTTGGCTTGCGGGCTTGATGAAATTTCTGAAAACAGAGTTGGGACAGTCATGTTTTGAGGGACCAAAAGTAAATATTTTTAAAACTTGTTTCTATCATAAGTACCCCTTAATGTATACTTTGCAACCCAATTTGAATCACTCAATTTGAATTTGAAATGAAGAACGTATAACCAAAACATTGACAGGGTGTCTAGTAGGCAGCTCAGTTTTAGAGTTGGGACAGTCAGTTTTTGGAAGTCTAAATGATTATATTTTTAAAACCTATTTCTAGGGTATATTTCTCTACGAATCTAGTTTACAAAGAAATTTTAATCACTCGATTTCTATATCGTATGAGGAATTTATGACCAAAATACTGACCGCTTATCATAAATCAGCACTCTTGAAACTTTGTTTTTTCGGCTGTTCACTAGCATATTTGACCCATCAATTCTTCTTCTCTTCAAAACCTGTTTCTATTGGATATAAATAAATGAATCTGATTTCATTTAAAATTTGAATCATCTTAATCAATCATCAAACGAATAGTTTATGTTTCAAATATCAACTGTTGGTCTGAGCTGGAAAATCGAAAATGACTCTATTATGTAGGTTGTTCTAAGAAAATTTAACATACCATTACATGGAATTTTTAAAAATTGTTTCTAATAGAGACATCTCCCTAAATTGAATTTCATTTAGCTTTATAATCACTCAAATCAGATGAAAAACAAAGAAGGTATGATTAAAACACTGTTGGTTATTATTTTTCTATGGATTTGTTTTGCAGAGTAGCTACTTGTTTTTTTTGCATAGTTATTGGATTAGGGGAGCCCGATCACCTCTTTTTCTCCATGATTTAATATTTTATTTCAAGTAGACACTCGTTTTTTGCAGGTCTTAGGAGAATAAAGAAGGTCAATTTATGGACGAGCGATTCTTGAACGAAATTTTAGTGAAACAATGACATCTCATCTAGTTCATTACCTAACAGATTCATAACATAAGAAATGAAGAATTGGTTTCCATTTGAAGATTCATGTCACCGCTGCCAAATTTGTTTTCAAAAAGATGATTTTTTTCCATTGACAGATTGATATTCCCTTAGGAAATAACATCATAGTTATTGTAACTTAATAAATTGTTGTTTCCTTTTTTATTTCTTTTATGTTTTTGTGTTTCAGGTGTTGATCCCTTCAAATTGTAGTTTCCGCTCGATTGGCAATTAAACAATAAGGACCCCACCATGCAAGTTTCAATTGCAGAAGACAATTCTTTGGCAGCACCAATCCTGTAAAAAATTACTTTTTCTTGAAACCTGTACATAAATTTGCCTTTTTGTTTGATTGGATTTGCTTAGATAATAGATTGTACATTAGTTTTTTTTTCTATTTTTCCCTTATTGTTCCCTACAGGGAACACCAAGTTTCGCATGTTTGTCTTTTCGTTGTTCCCTTTAAGGAACAGCTGACGTTCCTCTTTAAGGAACAAGAGTTGTTTCTCTTAAGGAACAACAATTTCACGCGTTTGTCTTTTTTTTGTTCCATTTAAGGAACAATTGGTGTTCCTCTTAAAGGAACAACAGTCATTCCATTTAAGTAACAACAATTTTGCGTGTTGATTTTTTTGCTATTCCTTTTAAGGAACATCACTTTTTTGTATTTTTTTGTTGTTCCTTTTAAGGAACAACACTTTTTCGCATTTTTTTTTTTTTTATTCCTTAAAAGGAACAACACTTTTTTTTAGTGTATTTTTTTTTTGTTCCTTTTAAGGAACAACACTTTTTTGTGCATTTTTTTGTTGTTCCTTAAAAGAAACAACACTTTTTTGGGAATTTTTTTTGCTATTCCTTTTAAGGAACAACACTTTTTTTGGGTGTATTTTTTTGTTTTTCCTTAAAAGGAACAACACTTTTTTTGGGTGTATCCTTTTGTTGTTCCTTAAAAGGAACAACACTGTTTTTGTGTATTTTTGTTGTTGTTCCTTTTAAGGAACAACACTTTTTCGCATGCATTTTTTTGCTGTTCCTTTTAAGGAACAACAATTTTTTGGGTGTATTTTTTGTTGTTCCTTTTAAGGAACAACACTTTTTTCTGTATTTTTTTGTTGTTCCTTTTAAGGAACAACACTTTTTTGCATGCATTTTTTTGTTGTTCCTTAAAAGGAACAACACTTTTTTGGGTGTATTTTTTGTTGTTCTTTTTAAGAAACAACACTTTTTTCGTGTATTTTTTTGTTGTTCCTTTTAAGGAACATCACTTTTTTGGATGCATTTTTTTGCTGTTCCTTAAAAGGAACAACACTTTTTTGGGTATATATATATTTTTTTTCTGTTCCTTTTAAGTAACAACACTTTTTTGGGTGTATTTTTTGCTGTTTATTTTAAAGAACAACACTTTTTTGAGTGTTTTTGTTGTTCTTTCAAGGGAACAACACTTTGGGAATATTTTCAAGAACAACCCTTTCTCCCTCTTGTGGGATTATTCCTAATTCATCTCAACCACATTTTATTGATTCCCTTATATCGCATGAAGTACAATACTTTTATGAGGACAAGAATTATGGATTCTATTGAAGCAGGTGAATATCCTTGACGTTATGATCTTTAACAAGACAACTTCTTCATGATAGGTTTTAAAAAATAAAACAAACAAAAGGGACACAATTATTTATATATTACTTTACTGTATTGATTTATGTTGTATATGATACTAATTGATCATCTTTACCATACTGGTTCCACTTCTCCTGGCTACAATTCTCTCTATCTATTATAAGTAATATTATAGGTATATTTTCCTTCTATTGAAATGTTCAAACTTCTTCCACTATCCCCACTCTTAAAGAGTATTAAGCCTCCCTCTATTTATCATAAAAGGTGTAAAAATAGCAAAATCTTGTCTACAGATATAGGATATGGGGTCTAATTAAAGAGTCAGCCTACCATGTTCATAAGGTTGTAGCGAAGTGACATTCCCACTATGGCCACCACACTAGGGTTATGATCCATTGGATAGCCACAATATCCTTGGAACAGGAGGTCTCATCACGAGTCTCCCTGATCAATTTTGCTACTTTCCAATGAATGGCAGTGTGGTTATTTAGTTACCACGCCAACACACAGATCTTTGCTGTAGAAAAACAATGGAATTCTCCAACTATAAATTGAGGATCTTGGCTCATATGGGTTAAAAAGCAACCTTGTCGAGGCTATGGATGCCTGCTAGCAGTAGAGGCTTTGCTTATGGTATTGAAGTTCTATTTTCGACATCAATAATTATTATAATACCCTCTTCCTACTTTTCTTTTTATCAGAGAGATTACTTCCCTAATCCCCCCCTACTATGAACCTTTATGCATGAATTAATTTTTTTTTAATCAATCATATCATTTTCAGATGGGATATCGTCAGCAAGGTATCATTTCTTGCATATTGTTGTCCTTTTTACTTACCACATTACCTATCATAAACCAAAGCATCTTATCTCTTATTCATAACTATCTTTATACACTCTGCCTTCATTATAACCATACCTCTTGCTGTCCTATCATTTGATATGTGTACTCTACTTCATTTACTGTTGTATTGTTCGTTCCCTTGCCTTGTCGTCAGCACAACACTTTTTCTATACTTTATGGTCATGGAATCCCTTTTTCAATTGGAAGGGGGAATGTATGCATTATGGATAGCACGTGATATAAGTATAGAATTCTGCCATAATTTGTTGATTTGCCACAACATTCATACTGCATTTCTACAAAAGTTTTTCTGATTGAACGTTTGGCATACATCTTATTTTTTGCTCTTCAAAATTAAAACTGTGGATTCAAGAACATTTCATGCAGAATCATGATTTGGTTACAGGAGAACAACAAGTATGGGGGGAAATTCTATTCGTAGCACGACCACACTATTGCAACTAACATCAAAGGCTTGCGCAACTTGCGAACACGCACAATTCTTCAGACATGATGTGCTTGCATGTCTTCCACATTTTGCATCACTTTCAGTATCCGCTCAGCCTACATCAGCTTCAACAAATGCCAGTCCCTACATGTCATTCCACACTTTTTTCAAAGGTAACACTTGAGGTAAAATAGCATAATTTTCTGATTTATTACGAATTTAGGAGAATTTCATGAAAATCCATTGAGCATTATTTATCATCATTCATTCCATATCTTTACCACTTCCCATTTTTCAGAGAAATATCATCTTTCAGTTTGGGAGAGTGTTGCTTTCCTTAATTTATTTCTTATGACCATGTTAGTAATATTCTTTATCGTCCATTGATAATCTTATTCATTCTCAACACCTCCCTTATTCCATGTTGTTTTACACCAAGCATAGATTTCAACAGGTTGTAGCAACCACCTCTCTTTGTTTTCTAGCATTGCATGAGGACATGCTAATTCTTCAGTTTGGGGGAGATATTGCTACACATGATGGATGTTTTCTACTTTCTTTCTCATTTAAGGCATACAATTTCATTTTTATACAGTGCAAAAATTGATTTGCATATATCTTTAAAACTATGAACTGAATTCTTGTGTTTTCTGGATAACAAAGAAGTATTATTAAAATACACAAACCCAGATAATTTCATGCTAAATTAGTTCATAAAATTTTGAAAATTATGCACTATCACCTACGTCCATTTTGTTTATATCTCATGATCTGTGCATCAAAATGATATGATTTTTGAGAAAATGGTTAATGAAGTTTGTTGTTACTTATATCACATTTTTCTGCAACTTCATATACATATAGTTGAACGTGAACTGTAAAAATTGTTACGCCTTCATCAAGATTGCTAAAATTGAATATTCATTATTTGAGGAAAAATCATTTCTTCCATCCATTTCATGAGTTGGGATGAACAATTGTTTTTTGCTTGGTTAACACATGGGTTTTGTCTTTGGGTTGCATGAGGACATGCAATATATTTAGTTTTGGGTTGCATGAGGGCATGCAATATGTTCGGTTTGGGGGTGTGTTGGGCCGCTAATATGTTATTATTATTATCACTTTATAACACCTATTTCATCCATTTCTACTCTTATTTATCATGTCATTAATCATAATTTATCATATAAATCTATTTTATAATTGTTTATGCTATTATGGATAAATATTATTTCTTCTCCTTTATTTTTAATAAATTGATGATTATGTATGATTTTACCAATTATGGTTTATTAATAAATTTGTTGTAACATAAATCACCATTTTAGCCTTCAAGATATTTTTTAGATTGCAGATTTGATCTCTAGCTCATCATCAAATATTCCAACTCAAAAATTCGTTGGAATAAGAAGTCTCAGTTTTGCGTTTGACATTCTCGGCAAATGGAGAAGAATCTAGAAAATCCGAAACATGGCTTTTGTCCATAATGGACCGAATTAACTTTTCCAAAGAATGGTTTTCTCCAATTTGGTATGTATTAAGAGAAACAGAAGGTTCTCTGAGGACGATTTTCCCAGATTCACTGTTGCGACCATTTTCTAAATGATGTCAATTGCAATACCAAATTTGACTTGTTCGTGTCGAATGATTGATGGAAATATACTCCACATATTATCTTGCTGATCAATTGGTTAAATACAATCCAAATTTGTATGAGAATAATTTTGTAATTATCTCTATTGTAATTTCTCTCTGCGCTCTGCATATTTAAATGGAAAACAGAGAACAAGGAAGGGGGGATTGAATATGGATCAATTGAGAATTAATTCAGATTTTATTATGGGATTGATATGATGATACAGAAGAGTGAATATTGTAAATCAGACTGTATTACATGCTGCATTATGTATCTTTCATTTACGCATCGTTTGTAATGGACATAACGTAGTTCTGAAAGGAAAAACTTGTGTTGTAATGATTTCGATGATTAATAAATAAGTTGCATTGCTGCTCATTCGATTATTCTGAAGTAACTTAGTAGTGCTCACTAGCGGCTAAGGGCCTGGCCTCTGGTGGAGTTCACTGCGTCTTTGTATTATATTTTTTATTCTTGCAACGTGTGAGTGATTTGATTTAATATTTATTTCTTTTAATCACATTTCTTTACAGTTTCCTATTTTATAGCTTGCCATTTCAATATTCTATGAATTCGTTTTATTACATAAGCTGTGATTGAACCACATTGTTGTTCCTTTCCACCATAACAAGATTACTATTCTTTACAACTTACATTGTTATGCTGTTAATTCCAGACTTTGTTGTTCACCTCCATCAAATAACTTAGTTGTTCATTTCCATTAGATAGAATTTTTTATTCATTTCCATTTGTTGTTCATTTCCAATAAATAGAACTGATGTTCATTTTTGTTAATTAGCTTTACCGTTTATTCCTTTCTTGAAAAAGTTTGGTTTTGCTTTGGAGTGTTATTACAAAGAGCTTGCTTAGTTTATTTTCATTAGCAGCATTAGTGAGTTAACATAGTTACCATTTCCATTTAATTAATTTAGTGTGGAGTGTAAAATCATCAATTATAAAGGACATTGGTTTTTACTGCCTACGTTCTTAGATTGACTACCTTGTTCATATTTGATTTCATTTACATCAATTGCTAGAGAAAAGAGTTATTACTACTCCATCCTTGACTGATGATTGTTGAGTGGGTGATTGGATTTTAGAGCATTTAGTTTCATATTTTTGTAATTAGATTTCATTTTTAGCATCCGTTTACTCTTGTATTTGAAAGATCTATACTACATTTTAAGAAACATTACTCTCTCGGATTATAGCGTGCACATACTGTGTACACTCTTGAAATAAGAGGAGTTTACCGGGTTGATAATTAATGTGGGATAAATAGGAGTTTTAAAAGGCACCTTTTAGTACCCCAACAATGGTGGCCACCTTTGTTGGTCTTCCTCTTTGCAGCCATGGTTCTTTAATGTCTTCTCTACCTCGCTTGATCATTTATACCTGCAAACCTTTGAAAATACGAACCACAACTTGGACTCAGTGAAATAACTCTCCAGAACTCAATAACACACAAAGAGGGGATGGAGAATGAAAAACGACTCAATTTGGAAAGATTTTGAAGTTTGATGACAACTCATAGCATAGTGATGATTCATACATGCTTAAAATGGTAATGATGACTTCATCCCTGACCATGTACCTTGATATTTACCCTGACTGATTCAAATGGTATCTAATTTATCCTTTTCAATCATTTTCTAACACCTAACAGCCAATTTGACAATACATATAGGAATCCTTACTTTACTAGCATTCTTAGTGTATTTTTGGGCATTTTCGCTACGAAAGTATTAGTAGTTTCGTAGAGAAAAGTGCATTTCCTCTGTGTATTTCGCTACGAAAGTGTGGTTTCTTGGCTAAAATGACTGTTTAGGTGCTATAAACATGGGAAATGAAAAATGTCAGAAAATCATGACTGATGTGACATAAAAGGATTTTAATGAGGGTGGGTTTAGACCTTAGGATAGGCTAAATAAGAAAAATAAAAAAATTTCCTTGACCAAGTAATGAAAAATGAATTATATGACCCTACCTTTGGCACATGAACCTCTAGGACTTTGTAAAATGATGCTTCATTTTTTCTGAGTGATAAGAGAAGGAAAACAAAATTTTCAAGTCTGTTTCCAATTAGGCAAGTTCCTAGCATTTCTCAAGCTTGAAGCCCATAAATTTCTACGAACTCACTCACTAACAATGTTTTGGCTTCTCTTAAGTCACAAAACTAAAACCATCCCAAGTGGAGAAAATAATTAGCTTTTTTTGCTTTGTTCAAGGGTGACACAAATGACATTGTAGATGCCATCAAGTATGTAAGTACTATTCCATTCCCACTCTTTTTTTTCAAATATTTAATTTTTTTTGTCTTTTTCATATTTCAAATCTTGAAAAAGAATAAAATAATTCGTATAGTATAATGAATAGAACGAGTGTCAGTAAATATATGCACTAGTTCCTCGAATAGGAAAAATCCTATGCTCAATGAAAGGTGGCGAAAACTGGTAAGTGACATTCAAAGGGATGTTTCATCCATGGGTAAGAGTGTCAAGTTGTGAAGGCTAAGTGATTGCATGGTTAACTTGTGTAGAACAAAATGGGCCGAAGAGGGCTTAAACACGATTCCAAAGGAAGACGGCTAAAGGCCAAGATAAACAAGTGGTCAATATGAAATACAACAATACAACTCAAAAACAAATGGGAGCCTCTAAGGTATATGGCCAAAATAAAGATAGAAAAGAACAAGAAGAATGAAGCTTCAATGCATAAGTCATGACAGGACTAAAGAGGACTCCTGAGCCGACACATATTGTAGCATGGGTGACAAATGTTAGCGAGGAGCTAACTAGGAAGCCCATGTAAATGATGTCACTACCATCATATCATGATTTAAAAATCGGCGAGTGAAATTGGTTAAATATTTTTGACATGATGGGGTCGACCCTACGGTAAGTGATCAGAACGGAGGTTAGTATTCAGAAGTGCAAGAAAAATTGAATTCCCTAAACTATATGCTAGTTAAAAATCAAATACCTTCCATGACACGTTAGCGGTCATGGATCCAAAGAAAAATTGGAAATATCTCAAAACACTTGAATGTACCTGAAAATAAATTTTCCCAACACTTCCAAGCCAAAAGGTTAAATAGGCTTAAGAAAATTCTAAAAATAGACACCAAAGAAATTTGTGAAGAAGTTTCAAAATATGGGTATAAGTAAGCATTTTGACTCACATTTTGGTCATTTGTGCAGTGCAGAAGTGGAGAAAGAGCTCTGGAGAAAAAAACCCCGTTCTTACAAACGGAGAAACCAACCACTGAATCAACTCAAATAAGTTCGGAAATCCTCATACTCAGCTTGTTTGTCAATTTCATACTATTTCAAGAAATAGTTGGGAATTTTTATCATAGGAAATATATTTTTCTTGAAACCCTCTACGTATACGTGGGTTCATCTTGAGGAACTTGCGTATAGATGCGACTATTCCCGAATAAAGTCATTTATGTGCACAACAAAATTCAAAATGATATCTAATGGATCAATGGATGAAATTATTTAAGATGACTATCAGCTAGAAGGAAAGAGAGCATAATGCATTAGACAATGAGGTCACGCAAGACCAGCAATCATTGGATATCCTTTAGGGTTGCAGTTTATTAAAGTTTATCAAAATGTGAAATATGAAAAAAATACTTGATTGCACGAAACGTTGGTCAATTATTGGGAACCAGATGAATATTTCTTCATGATAGAACATATACCATTAAGGATTGAATTGGAAGAGATCTATTTTATCATTGGAATTTTCCAGAGGGGAGAACCAGTTGATTTTTATGGTAATCCCACTAGAGGGCTTAATGTAGATGACTATGTCAAGGTATACCATGAAGATGGTGCAAAGAAGGTGGGGACATAGATCCCAATAAAATATGCACAAGAATTGTACATAAAAATACTTGTTTTCACTATTGGTAGAGTGGCAGGGTCAACATCCCTTCACCAGGCCTCACACACTCACATGAGTCTAGCAGTAGATTGCTTGACCAACCTCTATGAATGGTGCACAACTTTATTGGAAAATTTGAAGAAGCAACTAACTTCTATCCGAAAAGAAAAGACAAAAAACTTTGGATATGGTAATATTCTGCTGACATTCTTCTCTAAGAGAGCCCTAGGACTTCAGCCCAAGATCATCTCCACCATCAGTAGCCCATGGGATCTGAGAATAGCCAGATGGGTATACTTGATGAAGAGATTGGGTGGAAGTGAGGTTCCCCTCACTACATGGGACAATGATTTCTTCTAGTGGTGTGGAGAATAGGTCATCTCAGTAGAGGATTATCCCTATGTTGGGATGGATTTTAGAGCATATCGTGATTTGGTTCTTCCACCTGGAGCAACATGGGGTGAAATTGGTAAGATTACATAATGATTTTCAATTATGTGATTTTTTTTTATTTTTAAAATTATATGAAAATGAAAAAATGTTTTTGATAGGACGACATGACTTACAAAATTATAATGATCATGATGCAGACATGGGACTGGTTATACCTGAGGGTTAACCAAGGCATAAGTGATGCAGAGGAGATGTGGATAACGTTGAAGGCCCAAGAAGAACCCTCCATGCCATCCAGAGAAACTTGGAGAGTTTAACTCGCCAAGTATCCATGGAAGCAATAGAGGATCTTCGTGAAGGTATCTAGAGGAGGGTGGTTGGAGTACCATGAGACTTGGTGCAGTTACTCTAATGTGTAGCTACTACTATTTTGTTTTACCAAACAAAAATTATGGGCAGGGTCCTCAGGGATAGATTTAGATTTGATTGGATGACTGTATTATTGTTTTTTATGATAGACATGATCGGACATAAGCCCAAATTTTGTAGGACATGCTGGTCCAATTTTTGTATGTTTTGAATGATGTTTTTGATATTTTTAAGGTATTGAATGATTAATGTGCCAATGAAGTGCTTGATTAGCCAATGAGTCTGCTAACCAATTATCAGATCGAGGAATGTGAATGAATGTAATAAATTGAAATGAACATTGTAACAAATTCACTCTAAAAAATAATCGATGCAAAAATGGGTCTCTAACATGATATGTGTTGTTTAATTGTGAAACCACCAATTGTCAATCCAGGTAAACTACTAACGAATCAACACCAAGACATATTTCCCCTAAAGTAGTTTGACCACTGCAGTGTATTCTGCCATATTATTCGAATAAGGACCAATCCATACACCCCTTGAGACTAACAACTGACTAGATGGATAGTGAGTTATCCAAGTGGCAGAAGCCAGGTTCCGGGTATATATACTAGCATTATCGACAAAGCCAAAATGATTTATCTCATCCAATAATACCTACCAAAGTGGATCAAAAATCATCAAAGTCACACCAAAAAATTGAAAAAAAAACCACGTACAAAAATATAATATATACAACAAAGAAAATGCTAGGCCGAAGCCTAGGCATAATACTTCTTCAAATAGAGCACATTTTTGGGCTCTGCCAGCTCATTTCCATCAAAATAAACAAAGGCATAAGCTCCCTTTTTCAGGACCTTATTGACAATAAAGGGGTCATACCACATGGATTTGAACTTGTCTGCCCCTACGGAATCCTTCTCTTGGGAATAAACCAATACAAGTTCACCTTTAGAGAAAACCCTAGGCTGGACCACCTTATCGTAATAAACCTTCACTCGTTTCTTATGAGCCTCATTCATCGTAGTTGCATCTCAGTGCTACTCATCGAGATGTTCTAGATGGACAAGGCATTATTCGAGACTATAAGTGTTAGGAAGAAGCTCAACTGCCAGCTTAAGGGAAGGAAATTTGTATTCAATAGGAAATATAGATTCCAATCCATAAACTAGTTGAAACAGAGTGAAACCGGTTGTAGTCTTAACATACATCCGGTATGCCCAAAGTGCACGGTACAACATGACATGCTAGTTGGATCTAGCTTTATGAATTTTCCTCTGAAGGATACTCTTCAAGGACTTTTTAATGGCTTCAAACTACCGATTTACCTCAGGATAATAAGGAGATGAATGCTCCTACCGAAAACCTAATTTGAGAGCCAATTCAGCAATCATATTGTTCTAAAAATGATTTCCGTGGTCAATGACAATCTCTTTGGGGATACCAAAGCAATAAATGACTTGGTTGAATAGAAACAGGGATGTTGTCTCAACATCTTTCGTAAAAGCAGGCATAGCCTCAGCCCACTTCATAAAGTAGTCTACTGCTACAATAATGTACTTATGGCCCTTAGCCGAAGGCATGTTACAAATAGTATAATCAATACCCCACTTTGTGAACATATTGATAGTGACGAAAGGAAAGAGAGAAGATGGATGAGTGCGCATCTTCCAAGTATAGACTTGACAAGGATGACACTTTTTGACTTCCTCAATACAATATTTGAAAATCGAGGGCCAAAATCATCCCGCACGCAAGAATTTTTTGGTTGTAGCAAGCACAAATAAATGATCACCACAAGCTCCACTATGCCAATCATTCAACACAACCTTAGCTTCTTCAAGATTTAACCAGTGTCTAAGGATCGAATTGACCCCGCGACAATATAGAGTGTCACCGATAATCAGATAATTTTTAGCCAAGGGACCCAAATTTCAACGCTCATCTTTCGAAAATGTTAAGGGGAACTTCGCAGTCTGGAGATAAACAATGAGATATCCATACCAAGGATCCTATGAAGAAATGAGAAAAATATGTTCATCAGGGAACGACTCTTCATAAACAATCTCTTTTCCACAGGAAAACTCAGAAATCAACTCTGCAAACACCAAAGACTTCTTGGATTTGGCAGACAGACATTTGAGAGAAAACTCTTGAAAAATGAAAATCCATCAATTTTATTTGCACCCAATCACTCACCTAATGAGAAAAAATTGAAATGGATTAACTGTCAGAAAAACATAAGTTTTGCGAAGAAGGATATAATTCCTGAGCCCTTGGACAACATGGACAACTGCCAAAGCTAGTTTCTCAATTAGAGAATACCAGAGTTCAAGATCCACCAAGCCTCGACTAAGGTAGTATACAACTTTCTCACAAAGAGAATCATCTTCCTAAACTAGAACCATACCAATGGTAGATTATGCTGCAGCAAAGTTCAAGCAGAAATCTATGTTATAATCAGGTTGTAATATTCCTAAATTAGCATGCAGCTAATAGGGATATTATTATTTTTCTTTAAAAATCTAGTTAAATGAATAAATGTGCAAATGAGGTTAATCAAACTCCAAATGAAGAATAAATCAAAGTAAAAAATGCAAAAGGATAAATCTTGGTTATATAAAGAAGCACCCTTAGGTTTGAAAGTGGATAATCATCTTGACTGCGTCAACCTTGACCAAATCTACAGCGCTGTATTGGAGGAGTTCTCATCAATAAGGCACAAAGTAATTCTAGTTGAAGATATCTTGTGTGAAAGGGATGAGTCCATTGAAGGTGGTTTAGGGTTTTGCACACCCTCATCTTATAAAATTAAGGGGAAGGCAACACAAGCTGGTTGTTCACGATATGATATTTTGATATATTGTCTGTTTAGACCATCTGGCTTTCTTTGGCTGTTTAGCCTAGATTGAAAATGTTGTTTAGCATTGGAATTTCATGTTTAGTAGTTCCTTCTCTTCCCATTCAGTAGCTCTTGGGAGAGTTTGTATTGCATAGTCCACTATCAGGCTTGAAGGCCAAGCTTCTCCTTTCAATTACAACTCAGATCTTGTTGAGGGTTTGGTTGTCTTTGCAAGCTGCAGCAAGTGGAGATTAGATATGTTCATATTTAAGACATTTCAGTGCCCTTTTTCAGTGGAGGAGTCCACTGCTCCATTAGAGGAAGTGTATTTAAGTGATTGAGCTTCATTTCTTGATCTTGGCACGTGGCCAACATTTATCTATACCCTACAATGTAGTTTCTATTCTAGATCTGCGTTATTCTTGTAGGAGTTATTGCAGGGAGTTTGGGTGCACTATTTGCAGAGCTGGTTTCTAAGTGTTGTGGATCTGCCCTACACTTTGAGGTCCATTGGAGGAGATCTACATATTTTATATTTTAGATCTGATCTGCATATTCTGAATACTTCAGAATTTCTAAATATTTCTTCAGATCTTCTTTCTTAGATCTCATATCTACTGCTTATACTTGGTGTAATGCTCAAAACGAAAAGGGGATTTGAAAGAGGAGCCTTTCTAGTGCATGGATCTAATATGGATATGATTTTTTATGCATAGATCTGATCTATATCTAACATGTAATCCACATCAGTTTGCAGCCTAATAAAATAATGTTGTCAAGGAAGTTTTAGTCTAGTCATGTGGTTGCAGCAGCTCTTTTGAGGGGATTTCTTCTGTTTTTGTCTTGTTTTTCCATCTATGCATTTCATGAGCCTCATTATAAAATTATCTTGCTACTGTAAATACTATTGAAGAACATTTTATTGGCCTCCTGCCCCTACTATAAGTGAACTGCATTATTTCATTATTTTATTGTTCATACATTGCTGCAGTCTTATTCTTGGGGATTTTCCAGCTGTACTAGGTGTGGGAGATATGTTTAACCGACATAGAAAGATTTTTTTTTGCTCCCCTCTTGTATTTGGGTCTTATATTATCATATCTAAGGAATCCAAGGGCTAATTTCATATTCTGTAGCAGTTATTTCTGAAAAATGCATTTTTTAGACATGCCTAGCTAGCAGACCCAATTTTGGGATATTACAGTGGTATTAGAGTAACTATCTTAGCACAGCCTATGCTTGCTTATTGAAGAGAAAATATGTATTTTCGTGAAAGGAAAATACCAATGAAGAAATGTGGTTACACTGAAGACACAAAAGAAAAGGGTAAGATCCCTTTAACTGGAAGTTTGCAAAGAGAAGAGTTCTCTAAAACTATTTCTCAAGCTTTGAATGAGCTGAAAGAAGAAATCCGGGGAATGAAGAGTGAAAGAAAATAATATATTTTGAGGTTGGCACATGAAGGAAGCCCCACTAATTCATATGATGGGTGTGACCATTCAGCCACATCATCATATTTGCAATGCTCTATCAGCCACTTTTTCATGAAGAAGAGGAAGAATAAAGGAGATGTGCCAAAGAGGGAGACTCTTGGTGATTATTTGCAGGAGTATGAGGCTCCGTCTAAGGAGTTCAAATATCACTTGAAGTTCCAAGGGTTTTTAAAGATCAAGGAGGAAGGAAGAAGCAAGCAGCATGGTGTGAGTAAATTATTCTTATCTACTTTTGATGGATCACCTAAATGTCCAGCTAGGGCTTCGATGAAGGAGCTAGACACCTATGTTCAGCAACATCAAGTCTCAGAAAAGGAAGACATCAAAGTAGTAGAACTTCATCTTGAGGGTAAGGATTATGCTTGGTGGTTGTTTGAGTCTTTTTCCTTAAAGAATGCAAATACATCTACCTATGCAAGGTTCATTAAAAGAGTAGTGGAAAGGTTTGATGAAGGATCTTATGAAACACCTTAGCCAAATCAAACAAAAATTTTGCATGGATTGGAAGGGTCCTTAAATTCAGCTCCATTTCAAGGGGATGGAAACTTGTGTGAGGTTTTGCCAAGGGCAAAGTCCCCATTGCATGAATATATTTCTTCTCAAGAAGAAGACATGGAGATTCCTCCTTCAAAAGAAGACCAAGATCTAAGGTCTCTTATCGATAAGGAGGCCTTTTCAAATATGGAAGGAAGGGATGAAGATGAAAATGCAGTCATGATAAGAGCATATCTAGAACCTCATGAAGAGGAAGATGGATCACTTGCTCCAAGGAGAGAAACTCTTTCACTCTTGCAAGGAGTTCCAAAGAATCTCACATATGGATATTGCGGCACAATCCATGTGCAGCATGTGCCATCACCATCAAATGGTGAGATCTTGAAGATAGAAGAAGAAAAAGAGGAGAGAAAGCATCACATGATGAGGGGCATATACCCCTCTCTATTTCATAATTTTGATGTACAAAGAAGGCAAGAGGATTTATGTAATGAAGGCAAGGAAAAATCTATCCACACACATACACATCCTGCTCTATGCCTTGATGTCTCCTTACATGGAGGCATTCCACCAGGGAGTCCTCCTGATGGGATCAAAACTAAAGTGTTCTCTCAACTATGGGCAGCATATACATACTTGGCTAAGGAAGGAGTTTTGGGAGAAACTAGCACAACGCAGAGAATCTTTCATGGATTCAAAAGAGAGATAAAAAATTTTCTGAATTGGACATTGTTATCTCCCACTCAATTACGTGCACTGAAAAAGGAGAATTCATAAGTCTATGATGGCATGGACATGATGTCACATGGAAATTCCATATCTTCGGGGTAGCCAATGATATTTTCATTCACAAAGGATATTTCTGAACATGACAAGAGGATATCAACACTCTTGCATGCATGGGCCACGTTGAGGAAGTTTTGGAAGACAAGGACTTTCCAAGGGGAGGTTGACTTCCATCTACTTCAATCTTGTCTTGAGCAAGATCAGTTGCAAAGGAGGCAGCAAAAGGAAGTTTATAATACTCCAACATGTGACTTTGACATCAAACATGTCAAGGATGAGAGCCATGTTATGACAGGGGCTCCATTTCAGATTTCTACAATGCTGTCATTGTTGGGGAGCCTAGATCCTTATTGGGATCCCCAACCTTTGATGCAATACTCCAAGGGCCTTTTCACATGTAAGTTTCTTGATGGGCAAGTGATGGATGGGAGGTATAAATTAGTTGAGGGAGTCATTTATTCCCATGATCATATCTATTTGGCTAGAGACTCCAAGTTCAAGGAGAAACTACTTAATGCAGCTTATGAGATCTTCTTTCAAAACCCACTGGTTTCATTAAAGCATATCATACTATCTTATATGGATTCATCTGGGAAAAATTCACAGAGGATATGCACTCTCATATGAAAAAGTGCATGGATAATTTTCTAGTTGAGGAGGAAGATAGCTCTTGGGAAGAGTTATCATTACCACCTCCTTATTCATTAAGTGTGAGAGGGAGCTCATCCATGAGCTACCTTGCTAATTTGAAACAAGTGTATGATAAAAATTGTATTGTTGAACATCATGATATATTTATATACTTGCATTTTCTTAACACTCATGTGCAAGTCTTGGCTCCAAGTGGGGGCACTTTTTCTTATGGGCTTCATGAAGCACTTTGGGCCATGAACAATGGTGATGTTGGTCATTCCTTGGGATATCTTGGAGAGATGATGCAATCTTCATGGTGTGATTCATTAACAACAACCATCATACACCTTCTCCAAGCAAGCAATAAGGATGGGGTAGCAAACCAGTGTTGGGGAAAACATTCTTCATATCATACTCTATGGCAGTTAGGAGTAAAACTGCATTGGTTACACATGAGGGACCACTGTCCTTCTCCTTTATTACATATGGAAGATAGAATGACCTTAATTATGATCCCATATGCTGAAGATGTTCTTATCTTTTATGGGAACATGGTTGAAGGACACATTTGTTGGATGTGTCCTTGGGGGAAGAAATTTCCTACATTTTTTGCACTACATGTTCTAAGGGGAGCATCGGAAACTATATGGCCACTATAGTATATCACTTGTTTCTTTATGAGATGGACCATATGATTGATTAGAGCACTTGGGGCATGCCTCTCATGAGCAATTGGGAGGATATTTACTATGAATTACCAAGTTGGGAGGTGATTCATTTCATTTGGATGATAACATGGTGGTGGGAGTCCTTCATTGATGATGAAATTCCCCATGGTTGTCATCACTTCTATCTTAAGGAGGCCATTGATCAGCAAGGAGGTTTCCATATAGACCTTCCTTTCTTTCATGATGAGAGCCATTTGGTTTATCCACCGAAGGCCAACTTGCACACATGGGAGGAACCATTGGGAGACATAATTTTTACAGAAAATTTGAAGCAATGGTGGAGACTGTTGAATGAGGAGACCACAATAAGAGGAGGGGAGATTTTTGCAGCACCCTTGAAGTTTCTTGAGGACAAGAAACATTTGGGAGGGGAAGACAATAATATTCCGAAATTAGCATGCAACTAATATGGTTATTATTTTTTTGCTTTAAAAAAAATAGTTAGATGAATAAATGTGAAAAGGAGGTTAATCAAACTCCAAATGAAGAATAAATCAATGCCAAATATGAAAAAGGATAAATCTTGGTTATATAAAGAAGCACCCTTAGGTGTGAAAGGGGCTAATCATCTTGACTGGGTCAACCTTGACCAAATCTACAGCGCTATATTGGAGGAGTGCTCATCAATAAGGCACAACGTAATTATAGTTGAAGATCTATTGTGTGAAAGGGATGAGTCCATTGAAGGTGGTTTAGGGTTTTGCACACTCTCATATTATAAAAGAAAGGGGAACGAAGCACGAGTTGGTTGTTCATGATATGATATTTTGATATATTGTCTATTTATACCATGTAGCTTTCTTTGGCTATTTAGCCTAGGTTGAAAATGTTGTTTAGAATTGGAATTTCCTGTTTAGGAGTTCCTCCTCTTCCCATTGTGTAGCTCTTGGGAGAGTTTTTATTCCATAGTCCATTATCAAGCTTGAAGGCCAAGCTTCTCCTTTCAATTACAACTCAGATCATGTTGAGGGTTTGGTTGTCTTTGCAAGCTGCAGCAAGTGGAGATTAGATCTGTTCAGATCTAAGACATTTCAGTGCCCTTTTTCAGTGGAGCAGTTCTCTGCTCTATTCGAGGAAGTGTATTGGAGTGGTTGAGCTTCATTTCTTGATCTTGGAATGTGGCCAGCTGATATACATACCCTATAGCACAGTTTCTATTCTAGATCTGTGTTATTATTGTAGGAGTTGTTGCAGGGAGTTTGGGTGCACTACTTGGAGAGTTGGGTTTTGACTATTGGGGATCTGACTTTGAGGCCCATTGGAGGAGATCTACATATTTTATATTTCTGATCTGATCTGAATATTCTGAATACTTCATAATTTCTGAATATTTCTGCAGATCTTCTTTCTTATATCTCAAATCTACTGCTTATCCTTGGTTTAATGTTCAAAACCCCAAGGGGATCTGAAAGAGGAGCCTTTCTAGTGCATGGGTTTGATATGGATCTGAATTTTTATGCACATATCTTCTCTAGATCTAACATGTAATCCACATTATTTTTTAGCCTAATAAAATAACGCTATCAAGGTAGCTTCAGTCCATTCAAGTGGTTGCAGCACCTCTTTTGAGGGGATTTCTTCTGTTTATGTCTTGTATTTCCCACTATGTATTTCATGAGCCTCATTATACAATTATCTTTCTACTGTAAATAATATTTAAGAACATTTTATTAGCTTCCTACTCTTTCTATAGGTGAATTGTGCTATTTCATTGTTGTATTGTTCATACATTGTAGCAGTCTTATTCTTGGGGATTTTCCAGCTATACTAGGTGTGGGAGATCTGTTTAACCCACCTAGAAAGATTTGTTTTTGTTCCCCTCTTGGATTTGGGTCTTACATTATCAGATCTAAGGAATCCAAGGGCTGATTTCATATTCTGTAGTAGCCATTTCTGAAAAATGCGTTTTTCAGACATGCCTAGCTGGCAGACCCAATTTTGGGATATTACACAGATAGAATCAATAATGAAGCAGCGGTCAGTGATTTTTTCAAAGCATCGAATGATAGTTAAGAAAATTCATCCCAGAAAAATGCAACTCCTCTCTTTAATAACCTCATAAATACCTTTGTAATCTCGACATAATTCACAATAAATCTTCGTAAGAAATTGGCTTTGCCTTGTAGACTTTGAAGTTGACAGATCAAATATGTGGGAGGCAACTGAAGCATTGCCTCAACCTTGAAAGGATCTACCCGAACCCCTTCCATAGACATGATAAATCCCAAAAATTGGCTAGATGTGATAGTGAAAACACACTTATTAGTGTTCAACCTAATTTTTTAATAACGACATCATTCAAAAACTTGAAGAAGGTGTGAATGTTGTTCAATTCTCTTGCAAGAATGAGAAACTAAATCATCCAATTACACCTTGATAATATTCTTGATGTTGTGGAAGTCATAGGACATAGCCCGCTCAAAGGTTGCTCCAAAATTTTTATGGTCGAAAGGAATAATTTTGTAAGCAAAGGTACCCCAGGGGCAAATAAAAGAAGTCTTATGCTGATCTTTATGACACATAGTGATATGATTATATCCTAAGAAACCATCCATGAAGGAGAAAATATCATTCCCTGAACACTCATCGATAATATAATATAGAAATGGTGTCAGGTAGTTATCTTTAGGACATGCCTTATTCAAATCCATGAAATTGATGGAAACTTGGATCATTCCTTGCTTCTTGTCCACAAGAATTTGTTTCAAAACCCACTTAGTTAATGGAATGGGGTATATGAAACCTTCCTTTACTAGCTTCTCAACCTTGGCTTTGATAGCTACAACCTTCCTAGGGTTGACTGAATGAAGCTTCTGTCAAATAGGCTTAGCATTTTCTTATGTCTTGATCTCATGTTGGAAAATAGATGGATCTATACCAGACATTTCCTTTTAATACCAAGCAAACACATCCTGAAATTCTAGAAAGATATCGGTGAAGTCAGAATCTCTTTAGGGGAAAATTCAGCTCCAATGAAGACATTCTCAATAATCTTGGGATTTCTGGAGATGTTCACTAGGGTAGTAGCAGAAATGAGAGCCATGTTCCCTTAAATATATACCTGTGCAGGTGCTAAGGGGTTCAAGACTAGGTGAACAGGACTAGAAGACTAAAGGATAGACAACCTTTTTTCAACTTCTTGTAAGTCTAGTAGAAAATAGGACCGATGATGCAAATCATCCCACGATCTCTCTAAAACATTCATTGCTTCAAGGATGGCCTATTCAAATTGAAGAGTGGTATCAAGGAAATCTCAAGTAGAATATGAGCTAAGAGTCCAAGACAAAGCCACATCTCCATCCAATTCCTCTGGTGAAAGAGAAACTGGAATGGAGTCTAAAGAGTCAACTATAGATTTATAAGAAATCTCAGTTGTAGACATAGGAAATGTCATTCCACCCACTTGACCTTCCTCTAATGTGGAGGTAGGAGAAGGCAAGTCCCAAGGGTCTGAAATATAATGAGTTCGAAAGAAATCTCTTCGAGCAGGAACCCTAGAGGATGAAATAGCATGGATATGAACTGAAGGAGGAGGAAGATCAAAAGTACCCATCAATGATGTATACATTCCAAACCCCAAATTCTCAACAGGTTTCTTGGCATCATTCACCAAGGGAACAGTTGAGTCAACAGATGCATTCAAATCAATAAGAGAACAATCCATCTGGTAAACACTAACAATTCTCCCTTCGTGAGGGAAACATAAAATGTGAAATAATGAGGAACAATAGCATCCATCTCATAAATTCATTTTCATCCCAACAGAATGTTGTAGTCTATATTTTCATCAAATATCTCGACCTAGATATTGAAATTTTTCCCCCAACACAGATGGGTAAAGCTGGAAAAATGCGATTAGGCCTGTGAGAATGACCATCAAATGTTGTTAGAAGAGCAGTAGTTTGGACAACTACAGGAGATCCAATAGCCTTCCAACATGAGATAGACATCACACGCATGGAAGCACCCTCATTGACTACTATTGGAAAGATATTGATCTTTCGATATGTAGACTTAATATGAAAATCCATATGATGAGGAAGTATCTTTTTGAAAGTCGACATATCAAATGTGATCATAAGAGAATTTTTTGGATCAAAAAATCCAATGGCAGTGAGCAATGCACTCCTTTGTGTAGAACACGACTAGAGTACCTCTATTGCAGACATTGTATAAGGACTTTGAGCCAGATCTTCTACAACCGAGTAGTTTTGGGCATCCTTTGTATTAGGATTGATCGTCGTATGCATTTTAGACCCTTTTAGCATCCAAGGTATAGGCTCAACTACATGCCTCTCGTTATGGATCGGCTCAACATTAGTAGGAGCACCTTTAGCTTTCAAAGACTCATCTTCACCATAATCACGAGATCTCGTAGCGATATCTGCATGAGTACTCATCATTTATACGTTAGATGAATTTTCCCCTTCTTGTTTGCCCCCAAAGGGAGCTCCAGTATTCGCATTTACACTAGCAAGAAACTGCTTCCCTTGGGGAAAAGGGTTTATCAGTACAATCTCGGAGCTAGAAGAACCCTAGTGACCTAACAAGCACTGAGCATCCTGAATTTTAGGGAAGAGGTGAGTAATATGGTCTCCAATGCATAAATTGCATGGAAACGTAACCTTATTTTTATTGTCCCTCTTACCCTCTCCAACATGATCTTTGGATTTGTTTGCATTCCCCTTCCCATCCTTGTATTTCTTCTTATTATTTTGTCCCATCTTCTTCCGAACATATTGTTGATTTCCTTTGGGGTTAGATGTTTGAAAGAAATTAATAGTCAAGGGCTAAGAAGGAGTTGACACTGAAGGTGTAGCTTGATTGGAAGGGGCATATTGTATAGACAACTACTACAATTGATTTAGTAGGTTATCTGTACCACTATCGATCATACCAATAAGTCCGTCATCATGAGGACCAAGCTTCATTTTGGCTAAATATAGCTCGGAGTGAGGAGCATCTGGAAAAATTTTATTAAGGACCCCAAACTAAGAATAGATTAGTTCTAGCTATTGATCCCTAAAAATAGACTTCTCTTCAGAAAATACCCTTAAAAGAGATATATCCTTTGATATTTTTGGCTGTAGAGAGTTCAGAAACCATTCGAGAAGGAACTCATTCAAAATTTTAGCTTTAATGAGCCTCTTCCTTCTCCTCCATTCCTGAATATGATCATAAATGTGAGTTTCTTTGTCCTACTGGATATTTTCCAAGAGATTAGTCCTGTCATCATAATGGACAGAAAACTAAAAATTGTTTAGAAACATAGTAGCCAACTCACCAAAAGTAGCAAAAATCCCCCCTGTCAGCTCAATGGACCATTTCGTTGTATTCCTAGTTAGGGTTCGTTGAAATAACCTCAACCTAATCGAATCATCGATAAGGGAGTTTTAAGAACACCATAAGTGGAAAGTGGTGACATGGTCTGCCAGATCCTCATCAATTTTCCCTTCAAACTTTGGAATGTCTAAGGAAAGTTTAGTGGGGACCAAAGACCAACCCAGACTATACCAAATAGGACCATTCATCAATTTTGATAGATTTTGCAAGTTTAAATTTTCTAGGGAAGGTAAGCCTGGAGGAGTCAAGGAATTCCATCCCCCATAGGAAGGATTCCCAACATTCAGAAAATAATAGCCTGGATATTTTGAGGCACCAGGTTGGCAAATGTTGTTCGTAGAAAATTTTGAGCCATAAGAAAAAACCTTGTGACCCAACATTCGGAGAAGGAATCCCTCCCATCGTAAGGTTACTATAGACAGGGATATTCCCTCCAATTGAAGTGTTAAAAGAGGAAGAAACCCTTTGGTAAGGGTTCCAAGCATTGGAGAATGGAGAAAATCCTTGATAAGCACCTACCGAAGGGAAAGGGACATTCCCTTATTGACAATAGAAAAACTGACTCCCAGCTCCCAACCCTATAAAAAAAGGGTTCTATCCCAAAAAACATTATATCTTTAACCCTCGATGAAAGGATTGAATCCTTACTTTTTAGAAGTGAAAGGAAAAGATCCTAAGGAAGGGTTCAAATAAGGAATATGCCAACTTCCAAAAGGGAAACCCTGAAATGAAGGTGGTCCACTAGCTATAGAAGGCATATGCATGGAGAAAACTGAAGCAGTAGTAAAGGAGACAGAAGGAATCACACTGGAAGGCATTCTAAAAGAAAAGGGGCAAGATTGAGAAGCATATGCTTGTCCGCTTCCAATTGTAGACATAATATAAGTAGATCCAAATGTAGCAACACTAGAAGTGACTGTCTAAATGGCAATGGCACTTCCTCCTTCAACTAAAAGAGGAGTATGCACACTTGTAGTGCTAAGAGTTGAAGTTGTGTTCCCAGTCATGGCTATTGAAAGAAAGGGATATGAAGGATGGAGGCTAGCCGGTCTCTAAGACTCAAGCCCAACATACCATTAGGGGAATTTTGAGGTCTAAAATGGGCCTCCTAAGGAAATTATAAAATAATAATGGAAATAATAAAATAATACTTCATTACATCATCAAATTTTAGAGGGGAAAAAAAAACTACTTTTTCAACTCGTATTTTCAACTTATCTCCGAAAGTGTTTACTCAAATTTCGAGCGGGAGTACCCATTGGATGAAAAATTTAATTCCTCATCCAAGGAGTACCCGTGTTGCATACTTTCAATTCATCCTTCTACACAAAAAATTAGAAATACATAAACAATTTTATTGCAATCATATTTTTTCATGTATTTCTCATTTTTCGTGTAGTAGGGTCCATCAAAAGCATGCAACATGAGTACTCCCTAGATGCGGAATTAAATTTTTCATTCAACGAGTACTCTTGCTATAAATGTGAGTTGAAAATTTGGGAGATAAGTTCAAAAGGTAGTTTTATTATTTTATTTTTTTTTAATCCTTTTACTCGTTTACTTAAAAAATGGTAAATAGTACCCCATGGTTGACATCATCATCTTAAATCCTATTGGTTCGTATAAATTTTATTTTGGTTGTACATCTTTCTTAGGAGGCCCATTTTAGACCTCAAAATTACCCTAATGAAAAGAACGCATGGAAAATTTGTAGGAAGAGGAGATGAAGGAGTACCAGGAGGTTGAGTAACCTCTTCTACTTAAACTTCTTCTGTCGAAAGCAAGAATCTAGAGATGAGTGGAGTACTCCTCTCTACAATACCACTAGAACTAGGACCACCCACAAAAACAACAACCCTAGATGGAGGATCAATCTTTATTGCATTTGAAACCATAGGATAAAAATCACCCACTGTATTACTCCTACACCTTCTTGAAGAAGGCTCAACACTCGTAAGAGAAAGCCCACGAAGCCTCCTTGATCGATGAGGTGATCATCCAACCACTTTATGAGATTAATTAGACTCAAAAAATACAAGAAGCTAAGAAATCTAGGAGCAAATAACACACTCTATAAAAGTCCCTAAGACAGTCAATCAAATGGCCTTTAGGTATTTCCACTCTGGGTGATTAGGACCAGACACAAAAATACAAGAAATTGAATAAGAGGACATTTTGAAAATAGTCTTGGGTAATTACACCTGAGGCCTACTAGCTAAGGTAAGAAAAACAACTACGTTGACCTCCTAACAACAGCCTTTGCCGATGAAAGTCGTAGAGATTAACAATGGCACCCTCCAAAATTATTAATGAAACTGATGCAACGCCTACCTCAGGTACCACGGGTATTCCCCCCTGAAGTCACCTATGTGGTCCCTAAAAGAGGAAACTATGGGCATCAATTGGTATTGGCAGTCGGGCAGAACAGTCTTAGGTAAATATTTAGCAAATAGGAGATAGGGTATCTCTCTTCTCTACCTTCAGTCTCCCTCACGCTTAACTCTCTAGAGGTAGAGCTTTCTCGATCTCTGGATTAGGGCACTTGATTTTAAATGGTTTTTACTTAAGTCAAAGGTAGATAGAAGTGAAACTGATGGTGTTTATCGACACAAAAGAAATCAATGAAAACCTACTACATGCAAATGCAATATTTTTCTTTTGATGAAAATATATTTCTACATGGATACTACGAAACTAAATAAGTAGAAACATGTTTTTTATTTTCAGTTATCACTCTTCACACACTTCAAAAAACTACCAAAAAGGCTAAAATGCTTCAGTGCAACTAATGAAAAACTTCCAATGATATGTCAATTTTAGCACTACTTACTAAGGAAGCAAAAAGAGTTTCTAAGGTGAATCGGTTCAATCACTTTTGATAGACAAGCAAGGAAACTACCAACAAGAACTCCTTTGCATACAAAATGCCAAAACACACTTGATATAAAAGAGAGATTAATCTAGACAAAGACTCCTTCCAAGACCACGAAAATGAACCAATCAAGAAACTAACAAAACTGCTTCAAAATGGATGAAAAACCGCAAATAGGAAACAAAAGCAAAAGCAACGGAAAACAAAAGTGTTTTTTGCATTTTCACTTTTAATGAAAACAAGAAACATTTCAAAGAGACAAGCACAAAACTACTCAAGAACCAAAATCAAGAAAAATGAGCCAAAAAAGACTCTGAAATGCTCAAGCCAGCTATGCTACTTTTGTAGCGGGAACCAAACATGCAATAAGAAGAAATAGACCCAACAAAATAATTTAGAATAGTAGCACACTCTTCTAGAAAAAAAAGCTCAAAAAACCAAGAAAAGGTGACTTCAAGATTTACTAGAAGGCTAGTCCCAAGAAAACAAGAAAACCAAAGAAGTCAAAGCGGAAAAAACCAAAAGCGAAGCAATGCATAAGGAAAAAATGAGCAAACAAGCAGAGGCTCACTGTTCTGAATGGTCATAACAACGAAGAACTCCAGGAAGAGGTATTAGTGCTACAATCACAACTGAGACTTCAAAAAACAAGAAAAACCATAAAATGACTAGGTCTTCACAAGAAAAAGAGAGAAACTGACATAAAACCATAAGAATCAAAATCTAGACACCTAAGAGGTTTCATAGGTGTGGTGAAAAATACACATGAAATACTTACAGGGCCTTTAAATTAATATTTTCAAAATTTACTAGGCATACATAGGTTCGTTGTGTGCAACACGTGTGTATACACAATTGTAACCAAAGAAACATGTGTATACAAAGGTTCTTTTGGAGAAAACGGAGGGCATACACGACTGTTTACAAACAAAGGAGCGTATATAAACTAAAATAAGGAAAAAAATAAAATTCTTAGGCTTGATCATAAGATCAGGGCTTCTGCCTGGTTGGGTAAAATACCTACTAGACCGCAAATGTGATTAAAATGTCTGTTAATCCACTAGAGAGATTAAACAACCCAAACTAGGAATTACACAGATGTAATCCCCAGTGGAGCGCCTAGTTCTATTATAGAAAAAGCTACACTAAGGCCTTCATTTGAGAGACCTAACAGAGTGAATGACATGTCATCACAATAAGGACTCTAATTACCAACTTCTATGCTTTAAACTAGAAAGTGAGGATTGTGGACCTTACCCATTTATCGTTCGCTTGAAGTAGATCCCGTAGGGTGAAAATGTAATATTCCCAAATTTTCTCATGATATTTTGAACATTAGAGTTCTTATAAACTTAATTAATTAAGTAGATAAAAGGGTGGACAGACCCATAATCCTCAAAGATGAATAAAATCCACTTTTTATGTGTGTATGTGAATATTATAGATCTAGATCTAAAATCATGGAGTAGTAGAGAAACTCCATTAATGGAGATCATGTCTCATTTATGAGATAGATTATGGAGGATGAAACAGTCAAATAAGATCATGGATCTTAAATGAAAAATCATGAGGATATTTGATAAGGTCAAATGAGATCATAGTGCAATCAAAGAAGATCATAAATCACTTATGATAAAAATAGTGGAGGAAGTGATGCATTTAATGCACACATGATGGAGAGGGTGATTACCTCATATGAACATGGTGGAGGACATGGAGAAACAACGCAATTAACCATGGAGACTTATGTCCACATGTACAGCGTATTTTTGGAGTGGGCTTAGGCTATGGAAGGCTGAAATCTATATAATGAAGGTGAAGGCACATTAGAAGGCATGCTTTAGATTATTCATTTCTTCATATGTTTAGATCTAGATTTGTCTTAGGACATGTATATGCAGGCTTGGGTTTTTTAGCAGAGTTTGCAGTGCTGTTTAGCATAGGTTTTTCCCAAGCGGGAATCCAACCTCTTTCTTTGAGTAGCTCTGGAAAGATGGTTGTTCTTCATTCCTTATCAGACATTGGTGAAATCCTCAGGGGTTTGTTTCTAGCATTCAGCTAGGAAATCGGTGGAGGATTCATCCTACCACTTTTTTCTTCACATTCAGCCTTTCAAGAGTAGTAGATCTATATCTAGTAGTTAGGCCATTGGGTTTTACCTCCATGCAGCAGCAATCCCTTCAAGGATTTCATAGTCCAGTCCTATAGATCTATTAGAGGAAGGAATTTTGCAGTATTTTAGTTGGAAATATTGTGATGGATCATCTCCTCACATTGGATCTATTGTTTCCATCATTAAGGAGTTGATTTTACATACCTAGCAGTAGGCTATTGAGCCTCCCTCTCTGACAGAGCAGTTTTCTGAAGTTGTTGTTCATCCAACAGCTATTTTTAGCGGAGGAGATTGGAGGAGCTAGATCTTGAGCTTTTAGCCCAAAGATCTAGTGAAGGGATCAACCCTTCTTGCATAGATATGATTGTCAATCATTGCAGCCATCATATCATCAGATCTATCTTCACATCTGCATTCCCAGCAGCGTATATGTGAAGCCCTAAGAGGGTGGTTTTCTAAGATTGACAAATATGAGAAACCCTTTCAGGGTTATCTTGGGAATCCATCATTGAATCCTGCTCTACATTTTCAGCATCATCAAAGCTCCCATTCTGCCTGGATTTTACTTTCTATATTTTAGGTAGTTGAAGTCCCAATAGTTACAGCAGAGACAACGCATTTTACCTTCCAGCTGTTTAGCAGTTATGCAGTCCCTATTGTGGGATCATTGCAGGGTCATTCTAGGCCATCCCTTTGGCTTGAGTATCTCATATTTTGAGCACTATTGTAGTTTCTTTTTCAACTCCCATATAATAAAATGGCTCAGCTATTTCCGTGCATTTTGATGTGTATTTAGATTTATTGTTTACTTTGTTGCAGTTCTTATATTGTCCTTTAGTATTACTACATTCTCCCTTTTTGGATATTACAATGGTATCAGAGCATGATCTTTGGATCAGCTTGTGGAGACTTCATCTTTTGCATCAAAAGAAGAAGCAGAGAGATGAGATATATCATGAAGGAGGACTATAATCTTGCCACTCCTCTCTTTATATCCATGCAAGATCTCTCCAAGGATGTAAATAAAATTAAGAGGGAAAGGAAAAAGGAGGATCCAATAAGAATACTTGATGAGGAAATTCCAAGCACTTCCTGTCAGCAGAAAAGGAAATCGAAGAATCATATATCTCCTCATAGATCTACTATGCCCACTTTCTTTGAAGAAGGTGAATCGTATAGAACTGAAGAAAGAAAAGGACCCGAGACTTATGAGACTCTCAGCCTATATCTTGAAGAGTACAAAGAACAGTCTATAGCATTCAAAGAGAGTCTAACTATCCAAGAATTCTTTCGAATCAAAGAAGAAAGAGGATCCTATAGCAACAATAGAAGAAAGAGGCACAATAGATTCTATTTGCCTACATTTAACAGATATTCCTCAAGCATTGTTAAGGCTTGGAGGAAAGAGTTGGGTACATTTTTCAGGATACATCCTATGGTTGAAAAAGAGTTTGTTCAGATTGCAGCACTTCATCTTTATGGTGAAGCCAACGATTTCTGGTTTGGTCACATGGAGCATGCAAGGGTGACTAAATATTCAGATTTATTTCACAATTTGAGGAAGAAGTTTGATGTGAGAAAACCAGATATGTGTCACAAAGAGATTTCCTAAGGATACAAAGGAAGATGTTAATCTTGTCACTCTGGATAAGAAGTAACAACATTCACCGCCAGCTGTAGAAGTACTTACATCTATAGAAGAGACACTTCCAACTTTGCAATATAGTATTGATCTCTTGACAAATAGAGTCCCAAGCATGATTGAGGAGATGCATCAGGAAGAGGAGGAAGATTCCAGTGCTGGTACAGTTGGAGAAGAGAAGTCGTCACTCTTTCCAGCAGTTGAAGACATCATTTTCCCAGTTGGAGGAACTCTTGTGGTCTTTCAAGAGGTTCCCACACATCAGTTGATCCAAGGTATGCATACATATTCACCACATATTGTTTTAGTAGATCTTATTGAAACTTATGACAACATGCCATCAGGGCCAATGCATAACCAAGGGTTAGAATAAAATGTTGATTTGAAGCAGCAACATATCACAACATGGAGTACCATTGATCTAATCAAGGAGGAGAAGAAGAGCTATCCCAGTGCATCATTAATGGACTATACTCAACCCTTTGAGTTGAAGTGTAGAGTTTCAAAAAATTGGATGAGAATGATTCGATGTATAATGACTGGTTATGAGATTAGCATTGTGCCTTGCTATGAGACAACCTATGTATTACCATGCACATCTACAACGTTGTCACCTAGTAATAGTGATAATGAAGGGGCCCCATTATTCTTTGAGCATTCTAAAGGTAGCGTCATTCATGAAGCAATGGAGGTAAAGATGAAGAATGGTAGATATCTTGAGATGAGAAATCTTTTCTCCTTCCTAGATGAGATTTTCTCAATGAGAATCTCACAACTCAAAGAGAAACTTCTACCTACAGCATATCCATAACCTCTTTGGTTTTGGAAGGCCTTTGGTGAAAAGAGAATGTCATTGAGAGATCTCATTGGAGGTGCACTTCAACATTTCATGAATTGAAAAGTTCTTCGTCAGTTTGGGGAGGATGGTATTCTACAAAGGGAGGATACCATGATTATGCAGTACATCATTCATCATCCACATTGGGATGATTCGGTGAGGATGATAAGCAAGGGGTTTCATGACCACTTGCAGATATATGACATGGGCTAGCAAGATTGGTTACGTTGATTGCTCTTGGGAGAGTTTTGTCACTACCCAAAGGCTCCTATTTCTTTGATCCATGCCTTGAAAAACACTCATGAAATGAAGAAGGAGGCATGGTTTTGTTGGCTGCTCTTGGGTGAGTATGGTTACCACCCAATAGCTCATGTTTTATTGATTCATGCCTTATGTATCAATGATAAAATGCGGTAGAAGAAGGCATGTTCATTTTGGTTGAGATATTTTGGCCATCACATGACATCTCCCATGTTTATGTGTTTGATATTGTTTAAAATATGGCATAATACTCTCATGATATGTGATAATGGAGTTTGTTTGTATTGGGCTGACATGACATTACATATGTCCTTCCATATGTTTTTTTTACTCCATGATTCACATGATGTTGTGCAAAGGAAGCAAGAGCTCTCATTGGTGTGGCTTTTATTGGTGGACTTTGGTCCTGCATACTTCCCTATTTTTCATGATAGTGTTGGAGGATGGAAGCAAGAGGCACTCCTCTGATGGCTCTTACTTGGAGAGCATGGACACCATACTTGGTATCTTGATGGTGGGGTATGGAAGCAGGGAGCATTGTTGTGTTGGCTACTATTGGGAGAATATGGTTTGACATCTTTGTCTACCCATATATCTCTACTTCTTCTTTGTACAATGTTAGGATGATGCTTAGATACAACAAGGCCAATAGGACTAAGGATGGAGGCATGAAAATCCTCTCTTTACTTCATGTAGCATGGGATGGAGGTATACTTTGTGAGTTGGATCTTTCCCCTTATGGGAGGAACCATCTATCTGTATGTATCTCATGTATTGTGGAGAATGATGGACAACCTATGGTTGTCACTTGGAGCTTCATGGTTGATGAGGGGTATCTAGCTACACAATTACAGATCACTCTAGACATTCTAGAGAGGAAACTCTAGTGTTGTGCATACATAACTCATTGCAGAAAATGGGAAGACCTTCCTTGCATGGATACCATTTGGAGGGGAGGACTGTAATATTCCCAAATTCTCACATGATATTTGGAATATTATAGTTCTTAGTAAACTTAATTAATTAAGTAAATAAAAGGGTGGAGGAACCCATAATCCTCAAAGATGAATAAAAGCCACTTTTTTGTTGGAAATGTTGTCATTGATGGCAAAGGAGATGGAAAAGGTAAAGACAGGAGCAGCACCTAAACTATCCATAAGGAAAAAGAGACAGAGAGGTAGCAGAGGCAGCAGAAGCAACAAAGGAATTAGGGACAGAGAAGTGGAGTTGAAAAGAAGTGTAATACAGTTTGCAGATGAATTATTGAGCAATTATTCATTAATTGAGTTTGTATGGCATAGAATTTGATTGACAACTAAAACCCTGTTGTAAAGACTTAATATTCTTGGGGATGAGTTGGAACATTGCTTAAATGGCAAAAGAGGGCTGGAGAGGGAGCCCGAGAGCTAGAGAGAGGCAGAGAACCTCTTCAGTAACAGAATAGGAGAATAATGGCCACCGAGTTGAATATCTGGCTGTTATGAAATTGTAAGAATTTGTTTGAGACCTACCACCTGTATATATACATATATTTGTTTATGAAGAATTGTGCATTTATTGGTGAAATTCCTGTGTGAAATTCCCTTAAGTTCTTGTAGAAGCTGGACTGTGTAAATCAAGTTACAAGTTTGCCTGTGTATTCAGAAAGGAAAGGGTGTGATAATGTGTAGATATGTACTCCACAATTTGGGATAAATTGCGCTCTGTATTTAGTTGAAAAAATCGACTTCTGGTCGATGTTGTGGTTTAATCATACATGCCTAGATTGAGTATGCTCTGAAGAAGAATAGACTGTTCAAACCGAGGCTGGAACCCTGGGTCAGATTAAATAAATGAAAAGAACCTTTTCATATATAACAGGCAGAAACCGGAGGAAAAGGACGAAGACGAAACCTGGAGGAAGTGGAACCATCACCGGTGAACAGTAAACGTGGTTTGGTGAACAGTAAAAGCTGGAAGTGGTATTCTCCGCACCACCATTATATGGAAGGTGGTATTGGAAGAGTCACGAGTGATTCCATGGGATTGGTGACGCGTGTCCCTGAGCGGTATTGGAAGCCACCGGTTAAAGTGCGCCTTCGTGCATTAACCATCGAACCAAGACGCTGAGCGAAATTAATACAAGTCGTCGATATGAAGGCTCGATATCGAATGGCGATTGCGTGTTGAACTTGCCCAAGGTTTAATAGAAGAGCCCGGAAGTTAAGCCAGGTACGGTGCATTCGTTTGGTTGTATTGTGGGCCCGGGGTGGAGATAAATGTAACGAATTTGGTTGATTAACCTTAGTATAAGGTCCGGTTGAACGCCGTAATATATGGATATATTTCGTATAACAATGAAATATGTGATTGTGGGTTAATATGTCGAGAATTAAATAATATGGTTCTAATAGCCCAAACTATTGGGTTTCGTTAACACATAGATATATATAATGGACCGTCGGGATGGTGATAAAGTTATAAAGGGTTGAACAGTTATATTTAAAGTTATAAAGGGTTGAACAGTTATATATAAAATTTTGAGATGACTATATAAGCCAGGAAATACAATATGACATTCAAAAGTTGCTAATTATATTTATTTATCAATTTCTCCAAAATTGATAACTAAAATTTATAAGGAAAATAAAAGAGCCATGCGGAAGTGAACTAAGGGAAACACTGACAGAGCCACGCTATAGTAGAACCAACTTCTCCTTGGGGTCCAAATTCAGTGAATTGAGACATTAAAATGACCATACTTATTTGTTTGAGTTTGCTAGCGTAGAATAAGTGCAGAGTGAAATTGCTGGGTTGGAATATACTTGGGCATGAAACTTGAATGCAATTGTACACACAGCTGATGAAAAATTTGAGCTAAAATAGGACTGTGATGTTGAATCGGGGCTTTGTGGTAACCCTGCTGCATCAAGTGTCACTATACTCTCTTTTCTGAATATATATTGTCCAGATGTATATGTAATTGAGAATAAACCTAATAAGCATTTATATATGCAGTTGGTGCACAAAAGCACAGTGAACAGGTGATTAAACATAGGGATAAAAGTATGGGTCTGACAGAGATTCACAGATATTACAGGTTTGACAGGTATACATTCACAGGTGCACACAATTACAGTAAATCAAGGTACACAGAACAGTCACTCAAAAAATGCAAAAAATACAAAGCCAGTAAATCCAAAATCCAGATAAGGACCTGAGTGAAATTGAGTTATATAACTGAAAAGGAGCTAAGTGAAATTGACTTATATAACTGAAAAATGTAAATGTTGTAATTATTTTTATCGTTTGTGATGCAAAGGCAAGTATCCTAAGGAAAAGACAAAATCCCACTGTAGCATGAAATTTTGTACAAATTATTATGATTTTAAATTGAGTTGGATAAAGAAATGAGGAGGCAGAAGACCAAGGGGTATGACCATCCATTTCTAATTCCTAGAGGAAAACAAACAGTCATCATGAAATTCTATAAGTAATATCATTTTGATATGAAAAAAAGGGTGAGAAGTGAAAGAGAGAGTGAGAGAAGAGAATGCAGAAATGAAGTAGTGAGGCAGAGAAGAAAGAGGAGCTGAGAAGAGAAGAAGGAGAAGCCGATAGAGAATCTGAAAAGATGCAGAGATGATAAAGGGCAGATATGAGAATAGATGAACAACATAGCAGATGGAACAGAACAGAGCTGATATCCAAGGTAAATCAGCAAGTGTTTCTCTTTTGAAAGAGTAAGGGAGTTGGTGCTTCCACATCAAGTTGTAGCTTGATAAAATGTCAGTTGTAGCTGACTGAGGTTGGAGCCTATTGTAGGTTGGTGCCTACAGAAAATAGATGGGAGTTGGTGCTTCCACATCAAGTTGTAGCTTGATAAAATGTCAGTTGTAGCTGACTGAGGTTGGAGCCTCCTGTAGGTTGGTGCCTATAGAAAATTAATAGGAGTTGGAGCTTCCTTGCAAGTTGTAGCTTGCAGAATTGAGGTAGGAGCCTCCTGTAGGTTGGTGTCTACAGAAAAATAGTGGTGAGAGGAAGTTGGAGCTTGCCTTTGCATCACAACAATAATAAGATGTGGTTTTCTCCCTTTATGGGTTTCCACTTATATTTTGTGTCTTTGTGCATGTGTTGATGTGATTTATCTAATCTGCTTAATACTTGTTGCTCACATATTAAGACTGTTGTTACAATTAACAAATATGTTTTATACTTGTTGCTCACTAATAAATATTGCTCACATATTAAGTTGATCATGAAGTGAAGGTGTAAATAAGGTTTAAGAGAAAAGTTTTAAAAGTCCATGCATGTGTTAAACTGATTCACCCCCCCCCCCTTCTCAGTTTAACTAAGGGTTCAACATTGCTGCTCACTAATAAATATTGCTCACATATTAAGTTGATCATGAAGTGAAGGTGTAAATAAGTTTTAAGAGAAAAGTTTTAAAAGTCCATGTATGTGTTAAACTGATTCACCCCCCCCCCCCCCCTCTCAGTTTAACTATGGGTTCAACAATTGGTATCAGAGCAGGTTCCTTTGGTGTAAGCTTAATAGCTTGAAGGAGATCTGGTTAAGTCATGGACTATCAAAATGTGTCTGTGTTAAATACAACAAACTTTCTTGAATGGAGAGATAAGGTTAAAACAGGATTATTGGCTTATGAACCTGAAGTATGGAAGCTTGTATGTGATGGTTATTTCACAGACTCCCCCACGGTGAAAGAACAACAAAGGAATGCCAAGGCAAAATGTGTGATATATGACAGTCTTCATAACAAGGACCTTGAGTTGATAATGGATCTAGACTCTGCAAAATAAATCTGGGACAGATTGCATTTCATCCATGGAGTAGACACTGAGGATTGCATTGTCAAGAAGGAAAAGAAAATCAAGAAGAAGAAAAATTCATGTCAAAAGGAAGATGTTCAATCAAATGAGGTACCTGCTAGTGTGAATGGTATTAAGAGTCATGAAGAAATTGCAGCAGAAGAAAAAGCCAAACTTGACACAGCTCTGATTGAAATAGAAAAAATGAAGAATGAAAAAAAAGACCTTAAGAGATTGGTACAAATATGTCATGAGAAAGAATATGAAGACAGAAAAGAAATTATTTGCCTGAAGACACAGATTGAAGAGGCAAAGAAAGTAGAAGACACTCTACTGCAAGAAATGAGAGAGAAAAGTCAGGAATGTGAAAGATTGAAAGAAGAAGTAGTGAGCCTAAGAAAGAACTTAGAAAAATCCCAAAGAGAACTATTAATGAATACACCTCTAATGAAAGGCTCTGAACAGTTGGATCAGATTCTAAATGCACAAAGGTCACCTCTCATAAAGTCTGGGATAGGATATGAAGGAGAAACTAGTAAGCCCAGGGTAGAAGATAACAAGAAAATTATCTTTGTGAAGGCTGTAAAAGATAATAAAGCAACTCAGCAGATTCCTACAAAAATAGAATCTAGCAAGAACATGAGTTGCAGAGAAACAAATAGAATCAAGCAGCAAAATGAAAGAACAGAGAATAAGAAGATGAAACAATCAATTGTTGAAGGCTCATATGCTCCTAAGGATGTATTGAACAAATTCGGAAGATGTCAAAGGAGGTTCCTCCCTCCTATGAAAAATATCACATGTTTTTCCTGCCACAAACAAGGACATAATGCAACATATTGCAAGACAAAGCCAATCCAATCCAATCAGTAAAGGATGCAGCAAAAGAGAAGAATCCCTCAAGCAAGCAAATGGAAAGAACAATCTTTCACCAGGTACACAAATCATTTCCATGGCTATTGTTATGCATGCAATAATTTTGGACATAAAATTTTTGATTGTAAAATATATCCAAGAAGAGAACCAAAATATTATACATCAGCTCAAATGCATATTGGTCAAATAAGATGTTATGTATGCCTCAAACTTGGTCACAAAGCAAAAGACTGCAATCTGCCATATACATTAAAGAACTCTAGACAGATGATGGGATCAAAGCAAATCAAACAAAACTATGAATTTAAAAGAAGTGCAGACATTATGAAGAACCCCAATAAAGTATGGAAGGAAAAGAGAAAGGGGGAGCCTATTACCTCAATAACATAATGAATCCTTCATAGTCTCAGGGGGAGATGCTCTAGGAAACAAAGCTCAAATCCATCTAGTGACAAATATGAAGCAACATCCCAGGGGGAGAGAAGTTCATATATAGACCCCATGAAAGTAGCCTGAGAAGAGCTCCTTGGAATGAAAACAGTTATAAGATTAGGAAGGGAAAGAAAATTTCTCTAAAAGAAGACTATAGAGGAAGAAGATCATCTAAAGTATTAAGTAGCAGACAAATTGATGAAAGAAGAGAAGACAGTAAGAAGCCTTGGTGGTAGAGAGAACATCAGCTATGAACATGTAAGCTTGGAAGACATCAACACATTAAGTATTGATCACATTGTGTATCATTCTACTAGAATTAACAATGAATCACATTAAGAAGATTAAGTAAGAAAAGAGTCTTCTATGTTGATGTCAGTACATAATTGATCTATGAAAATTCTCCTTGAAGGAATGAAGTCAAATAAGTGAAAAATCTCTGAGTAATCAGCCCATGAAGACTCATAGTATAGAGATTGAAGATGTCCTTCTGAATATCATCATGTCAGAACAGTTGAAGTGGTATATATAAAGAAATATAAAGCAGCAATGATTCTAGAATTGTCATAGCAACGGAAAATGCAGTGACATTCCTTTGAACAGAATGAAAGAATAAGAAAATAGTTAATGATGAAAAAATCAGATTGAGGATATTAATGACTGTTAAGGTGAACAATGGAAAGCTCAATAGAAGAATTTATGAAGGAAGTCTTAAATTATGGGTAAATGTGCAAGCTAAAGTGAAATCTTTGCATATTTTATCAAAATAATATCAATTGATGGTTAGGTATGAGCAGCATGCTTATCAACAGATTACCAAGCATTATCAGTGGAGCAGCAGTATGATACAGGTCCACAAGATCAAAGGACTATGGCAAGATTGCATCAAGGTAAAATTCCCAGGGTTATCTGCATTCAGCATGAAAAGGTCAATAATAGAGCTAAAAGATCAGTGCTTTGTTTACACTTGAAACATTATATTAGACATTAAAGAAGTCTCTATTTATATATATATAACTGCATGCCTTCTTGAAGTCAGTACATATATCTTCAAGGCCTCTATCTGAAGATTGTTCATAAATTGGATGAAGTTTGTTAGCTGAGTTTTCAATTAAACATATTGACTATGCTTTTGTGGAATTTCATTTTGATAGAACAGTCAAAGTATCTGAAGAGTAAAGGACTAATTGTGATTACCATCTGAAGCTCAAATTTTTTTTTTAAATCATCTAAATCCTACTTCAGAAAAAAGGATTTACTGGTAATCCACCTTTAAAGAGAGATTGACTATTGACATACATACCATTATGTCATAAATAAAACTGCATAGTTGATAAGTGAAATTGACCAATGCATTGAAGGGTTTGTTTTGAAAGCACATTGTACAAGAAGGAAAGTCAGTTGGCCTCTAATATTGAAAGATATTACCTATTCTTATAATAAGTTGTAAACTCTAGTTTGATTCATTGTTCACAACAGCAACAAGGACCTTTCAGTCTTTAAAAGTAATATCCTTGTCAACATCCTAATTCATGTCATCAACAACAGGCAGGAAAGGTGTACCATAGAAATAAAAGATATATTGGCATCATTATCATAATTGAACAGGTGTGGTACTACAGATGAATATTACAGGAAGAGACATATTCAATCTACAATCTTCTTCAACAAAAATATATTAACTCACTACATCAGAGAGAGACAGAAGGATATTTGAAGCCTTCTCAGTATTTTAATTCTTGATCCAATCATAAATCTATGATTAAATAAAGTTGGTACAATGTGTTCTATGAAGGATCATTATCCTCACTTTCAGCCTTATACTAGTAAAAGGAGATTGTGCTTTGGATTGTATCAATTTACAGTGTATATTCAAGTCCAATAATCCTCAAAGTGTTCTCTCAACAAGTCTTGTACATCAGTCTGGAGAAAAATGGTACAAAGTCAGCAGAAGATGGCCTAAAAATAACTCAAAGAGAGGAAATGTAGAAAGAAGACCAGGAAATGAGCAACCCTTTGCCATTGATGTCAAAGGGGGAGAAAAAAAAAGAGGGGTTTTTAAAAGGCAAGCAGGGGAAGTATGTTGTCACAATGCCAAAGGGGGAGACTGTTGGAAATGTTGTCATTGATGGCAAAGGAGATGGAAAAGGTAAAGACAAGAGAAACACCTAAACTATCCATAAGGCAAAAGAGACAGAGAGGTAGCAGAGGCAGCAGAAGCAACAAAGGAATTAGAGACAGAGCAGTGGAGTTGAAAAGCAGTGTAATACAGTTTGCAGATGAATTATTGAGCAATTATTCATTAATTGAGTTTGTATGGCATAGACTTTGATTGAAGACTAAAACCCTATGGTAAAGACTTGATATTCTTGGGGATGAGTTGGAACATTGCTTAAATGGAAGAAGAGGGCTGGAGAGGGAGCCCGAGAGCTGGAGAGAGGCAGAGAACCTCTTCAGTAACAGAATAAAATAATAATGGCCACCAAGTTGAATATCTGGCTGTTATGAAATTGTAAGAATTTGTTTGAGACCTACCACCTGTATATATACATATATTTGTTTATGAAGAATTGTGCATTTATTGGTGAAATTACTGTATGAAATTACCTTAAGTTCTTGTAGAAGCTGGACTGTGTAAATCAAGCTACAAGTCTGCCTGTGTATTCAGAAAGGAAAGGGTGTGATAATGTCTAGATATGTACTCCACAATTTGGGATAAATTGCACTCTGTATTTAGTTGAAGAAATCGACTTCTGGTCGATGTTGTGGTTTAATCATACGTGCCTAGATTGAGTGTGCTCTGAAGAAGAATAGACTGTTCAAACCGAGGCTGGAACCCTAGGTCAGATTAAATAAATGAAAAGAACATTTTCATATATAACAGGCGGAAACCGAAGTAAAAGGACGAAGATGGAACCTAGAGGAAGCAGAACCATGACCGATGAACAATAACCATGGTTTGGTGAATAGTAAAGGATGGAAGTGGTATTCTCCACACCACCATCATACGGAAGGCCGTATTGGAAGAGTCGCGAGTGATTCCATGGGATTGGTGACGTGTGTCCCTCAGCGGTATTGGAAGCCACCGGTTAAAGTGCGCCTTCGCGCATTAACCATCTAACCAAGACGCCGAGCGAAATTAATACAAGTCATCGATCTGAAGGCTCGATATCGAACGGCGATCACGTGTTGAACTTGCCCAAGGTTTAATATAAGAGCCCGAAATTTAATCCAGGTACGGTGCATTCGTTTGGTTGGTCGTTTGGTTGTATTGTGGGCCCGGAGCGGAGATAAATGTAACAAATTTGGTTGATTCACCTTAGTACTGTTGGGTATACGAGCAAAGTCCCACATTGACTAGAAGTGGGGAGGATCATGGGTATATAAGGATGGACAAATATCTCCATTGGTATGAGGCCTTTTGGAGTAAAGCCCATAAGCAAAGCCATGAGGGCTTAGGCCCAAAGTGGACAATATCATACCATTGTGGAGATATGTGGTGTCCAGAATCCTTACAAGTGGTATCAGATCCATGCCTCGAAGTTAGCGAAGTGGATGAATCCTCGAATGCCGAACGAAGGTGGTGGGCCTCGGTAATATCACGAGGGGATCCGTGGATGAGCTCGGTTAGACAGGTGGTATGCTCCAGATTCTTCATGGACGTGTCCTGGTCCCAACACGGTGAAGAGGAGTTGACCTGGGATAGAGAAAGCTCTCGAGGCAGGTGGTGCTCCATGTAAGGCGTGTGCTTCCAACGCATTGGAGCGGATAATCCTGGTTGGTAGAGAGTGGACGGATGGATAATCGTTTGAGGGAGGCTTGATGGTCCTTTGTTCGAGGGGAGGATTGTTGGGTATACGACCAAAGTCCCACATTGACTAGAAGTGGGGAGGATCATGGGTATATAAGGATGGACAAATATCTCCATTGGTATGAGGCCTTTTGGAGTAAAGCCCATAAGTAAAGCCATGAGGGCTTAGGCCCAAAGTGGACAATATCATACCATTGTGGAGATATGTGGTGTCCAGAATCCTTACAAGTACAAGGTCCGGTTGAACGCCGTAATATATGGATATATTTCGTATAATAATGAAATATGTGATTGTGGGTTAATATGCCGAGAATTAAATAATATGGTTCTAATAGCCCAAACTATTAGGTTCCGTTAACACATAGATATATATAATGGACCGTCGGGATGGCGATAAAGTTATAAAGGGTTGAACAGTTATATATAAAGTTATAAATAGTTGAACAATTATATATAAAGTTCTGAGACGACTATATAAGCTAGGAAATACAATATGACATTCAAAAGCTGCTAATTATATTTATTTATCAATTTCTCCAAAATTGATAACTAAAATTTACAAGGAAAATAAAAGAGCCATGTGGAACTGAACTAAGGGAAACACTGACAGAGCCACGCTACAGTAGAACCAAATTCTCCTTGGGGTCAAAATTCAGTGAATTGAGACATTAAAATGACCAGACTTATTTGTTTGAGTTTGCCAGCGTAGAATAAGTGCAGAGTGAAATTGCTAGGTTGGAATATAATTGGGCATGAAACTTGAATGCAATTGTACACACAGATGATGAAAAAGTTGAGCTAAACGAGGACTGTGATGTTGAACCGGGGCTTTGTGGTAACCCTGCTGCATCAAGTGTCACTATACTCTCTTTTCTGAATATATATTATCCATATGTATATGTAATTGAGAATAAATCTGATAAGCAATTATATATGCAGTTGGTGCACAAAAGCATAGTGAACAGGTGATTAAACACAGGGATAAAAGTATGGGTCTGACAGAGATTCATAGATATTACAGGTTTGACAGGTATACATTCACAGGTGCACACAATTACAGTAAATCAAGGTACACTGAACAGTCACTCAACAAATGCAAAACAGACAAAGCCAGTAAATCCAAAATCCAGAAAAGGAGCTGAGTGAAATTGAGTTATATAACTGAAAAGGAGCTGAGTGAAATTGACTTATATAACTGAAAAATGTAAATGTTGTAATTTTTTTATTTTTTTTGTGATGCAAAGGCAAGTATCCTAAGGAAAAGACAAAATCCCACTGTAGCATGAAATTTTGTACAAATTATTATGATTTTAAATTGAGTTGGATAAAAAAATGAGGAGGTAGAAGTCCAAGGGGTATGACCATCCATTTCGAATTCCTAGAGGAAAACAAACATTCATCAAGAAATTCTATAAGTAATATCATTTTGATATGAAAAAAAGGGTGAGAAGTGAAAGAGAGAGTGAGAGAAGAGAATGCAGAAATGAAGCAATGAGGCAGAGAAGAAAGAGGAGCTGAGTAGGGAAGAAGGAGAAGCTGGTAGAGAATATGAAAAGATGCAGAGATGATAAAGGGCAGATATGAGAATAGATGAATAGCAGAGCAGATAGAACAAAACGGAGCTGATATCCAAGGTAAATCAGCAAGTGTTTCTCTTTTGAAAGAGTAAGGGAGTTGGTGCTTCCACATCAAGTTGTAGCTTGATAAAATGTCAGTTGTAGTTGACTGAGGTTGGAGCCTCCTGTAGGTTGGTGCCTGCAGAAAATAGATGGGAGTTGGTGCTTCCACATCAAGTTGTAGCTTGATAAAATTTCAGTTGTAGCTGACTGAGGTTGGAGCCTCCTGTAGGTTGGTGCCTGCAGAAAATTGATGGGAGTTGGAGCTTCCTTGCAAGTTGTGCCGCTGCACTGGAGGTAGGAGCCTAGCTAAGGTTGGTGCTGTAAAAAATTAAGGGGTGGTGAGAGGGAGTTGGAGCTTTCCTTTGCATCACAACAATAATAAGATGTTATTTTCTCCCTTTATGGGTTTCCACTTATATTTGGTGTCTTTGTGCATGTGTTGATGTGATTTATCTAATCTGCTTAATACTTGTTGCTCACATATTAAGACTGTTGTTACAATTAATAAATCTGTTTGATACTTGTTGCTCACTAATAATGATTTCTCACATATTAAGTTGATCATGAAGTGAAGGTGTAAATAAGGTTTAAGAGAAAAGTTTTAAAAGTCCATGTATGTGTTAAACTGATTCACCCCCCCTCCCCTCTCAGTTTAACTAAGGGTTCAAAATTTTTATGTGTGTATGTGGATATTTTAGATCTAGATCTAAAACCATGGAGTAGTGGAGCAGCTCCATTAATGGAGATCATGTCTCATTTATGAGATAGATTATGGAGGATGAAACATTCCAATAATATCATGGATCTTGAATGCAAAGTCATGAGGATATTTGATAAGGTCAACTGAGATCATAATGCAATCAAAGAAGATTATAAAGCACTTATGATAAATATAGTGGATAAAGTGATGCATTTAATGCACACATGATGGAGAGGGTGATTAAACCATATGAACATGATGTAGGACATGGAGAAACAACAAAGTCAACCTTGGAGACTTATGTCCACATGCACAATGTAGTTTTGGAGTGGGCCTAGCCTATGGAAGGCTCAGATCTATATAATGAAGGTAAAGGCACATTAGAAGGCATGATTTGGATTATTAATTTCTTGATCTGTTTAGATCTAGATTTTCCTTAGGACATTTCTATGTAGGCTTGGGGTCTTTAGCACATTTTGTAGTCTTGTTTAGCACAGTGTGTTCCTGAGTAGGATTCCCACCTCTTTCTTTGAGTAGCTCTGGAAAGAGGGTTGTTCTTCATTCTTTATCAGGCATTGGTGCCATATTCAGGAGGTTATTTCTAGCATTTAGATAGGAAACCAATGGAGGATTCATCCTACCACTTTTTTCTTCACATTCAGCCTTTCAGGAGTAGTAGATCTATATACGACATTCAGGCCATTGGGTTTTACCTCCATGCCGCAGTAGTCCCTTCAAGGATTGCGTAGTCCAGTCCTATAGATCTCTTGGAGGAAGGAAGTTTCTAGTATTTCAGCTAGAAATCCTGTGATGGATCATCTCCTCACATTGGACATATTGTTTCCATAATTCAGGAGATGATTTGACATATCTAGCAGTAGGCTATTGAGCCTCCTGTTGATCAGTGGTTTTCATTGATGTCAACCCAAGCAGCACCAGGGGCTAACCCAATATTTCATGGGAATTTTTACCTACCAAATTAATATATTTTGGGTCAATAATGCTTTTGATGGTTTCTACTTGTTGAGATGTTTCCGTTGATAAATGGCAGGCCACGTAATTCTTCATGGTTTGAGAGATATTCATGTTTGAATTTTGTACCCCCAGTCAGTGGGCTAAAACCCCATGGGGTTGTGGCATGGTTCATTGAAAAGTCATAATTAATATTTTTCAAGCTCCTAAAATCCTTCGCACATTCACTTGTTGAAGCCCCTCTCAACCTAAGAATTTATATAAATTTTGATCTTCATATCCTCCTCATGCAAGGGATTTCGCCATCTGAAACAGGTCATCGTGGAATTTTCGCAATAACCTTTTTTATATGAAGTTTTAGAAGCTGAAATTTTTATGAGGCAAGGCTGAACTCTTGAGGAAGCTGCTGCAAAAATTTTAGATCAAGGTACATAACATTTTCGGAGATATGATCTGTGGAAGTCAGTGTTTTTTCAGGCTCCTGAAATTCATCTCAAAGAAGTGACCTTGGTAAAATCGTCATAACTCTCTCTCTGAGTATTGGATTGGAATTCTGGAAAAAGTGGCAGATAGTGTACAAACTTTAGTTTTCTCTCTATCAATTTTAGAGCCAAATGAAGAAACAGTGACACATGGTACGCCGTAGAAGTTCGCTCTACTGAAACAGTCCATAATAAGGGCATTGTGAGATATTGGGTATAACTCTCCCTTGAAGAATCCAAATTGCATCAGACCTATGGCATTGGAAATATGACTCATAGGAATACTACAGGAACAAAAATCAGATATTGAGGATCTGAAATAACAAAGATACACCAGATTCAATATCGAGCTCCTGGAAGGCAAAGAAAAAGCTAGAGCATGTGTTGTCAAGGGCTGCAAAGGACCAGAATTTCTAGGGAAGCAAAGCAAAGCAAGGTGTAGCAGAGGGTAGCATGAAAAGAGAAACAACCAAGGTGTAGAATAGCAGCAAGAAGTTCATCACATGAAGTCTTCAAGTGGGCAGCACTGCATAGAATCATTGTAACGGTATCATTGTACTTAGTCATTGTAAATACATTATTGTACAAATTGTATTAGTGTGTATCTGCCAAGAGTTAAAGAGGTAATGTCAGGTGCTCTAGGATCATCATTAGGTGGTTTTATCAAATTTGGGGTTATGGTCTAGTGTATCTTCTTCTTCTACATCATTATATATCATTGTAAAGTGGACCATTTTCCCTGGTACAGGAGTCCATTCTTCTTTTATTATTCTATAGGGTGGTAGGGTGGTGCTAGGGTGAGTTGTAGCTCATTGGGTGTTGGGGCATCCATTCATTTGACTACTGAAGAATCTTGAGCGTTGGAGTGTCCATCCAGTGGGAGTTGGAGGAGAATGCTTTTCTAGATTCTAGGAAGTTGGAGCTTTATTTTCAATTGGAGTTGAATATTAAAGAATTATTAGAAAAGCATTAGGTGGTTTTTGTCCTGGAGTGGGTTTCCACATTAAAAACTGTGTGCATTTGTGTTCCTTTTTTTTACTGTTATCATTATACAAACACTAATAATAATTGAAGATTAACTAATGCTCTAATTGAAAGGAACACTTATCTACCCCCCCCTCTCCTAGTATTTCCAACAATTGGTCTCGCAGCTTGGTTCCTTCAATAGCAGTTTAACAGCTAGAAGGAGGTCATGGAGCATACCAAGAATGGTGTACCTCTATTCAATGAAAATAATTATGCACTTTGGAAAGGAAGAATGGAGGTCTATCTCTTGGCACAAGGTTACGAAGTATGGGACAATGTTCAAAATGGATTTACATCAACCGTGGATGAACAAGGTAAGAAGAATTTGGTAAATGATGCAAAAGAAAAAAATAATATTATTATCAGTGGACTTATTGAATCTACTTATCATAAGGTGTTGGGTTGTAAAACCACCAAAAATGTATGGGACAAGCTTGAGAATATATATGCAGGCGACTCAAATGTCAAAGAAGCAAAGCTTCAAATCTATAGGGAAAAATTTGAGCAACTCAGAATGAAATAATATTGCAACATTGCTGCATACTTCCAATACGTTGATGAAATAACCATTACTCTGGAAGGATTGGGAGAGCCAGTTGATGAGAAGACTATTATACGAAATATTCTTAGAACGTTACCAGGGAGACTCAACCGAAAGGTATCGGTCTTAGAATAGAGTACAAATATAGACAAACTCAGCAAAGAGGAATTACATGGAGTTCTCATAGCGAAATGAGACTTGATGAAGAAGAGGGTACTTCACATCTAGAAATTGCATTCCTTGCATCTAAGAAAACCAATAAGGATAAAAAGCCTTAAATTGAAAAGACATGCACCTGCAAGTGTGAAGAAAAAGGAGATGATGAAGAAGGTCTTTCAAATGAAGAATATCCTTACTTCATGAGAAAAATAAAAATTGGTAAGGGAAAATTCAAAGGTAAAATTCCATTGATATGTTTCGGATGTAATGTGGTTGGGCATTTCATAGCAAAATTTACAAACAGAAGTGATGGAAACTCAAAAGGAAAGAAAGGCTTTAAGAAATTCAACTAGCAAGGATCCAAAAGGAACTTTCTCTCTAAAGAAGATAGCTCATCATCCGATGAAGAAAATGACAGTAAAGAAGATGCCAATGAGAGAGAATTGTTTATGGCCAAGCACAATAAACCCAATCACAATAAATAATAGGTATCAAACAACGAAGAAGAAGGATTGACCATAGAATAATTTTATAAGGAAGCAATCAAGCTTATAAAAGATCTCAAGGTAAAGAAGATCCGTTCCAGTACTCTTGAAGAACAAGTTCAAGGTCTCAAAATTAAAGTTGAAGAACACAAATGCATTGAAGAGTCACTTCAAAAGAAGTTGGAAGAAAGAAACCAAGAAAGGGAAGAATTAGATGCCGAAGTAGTCTCGCTGTGTGAGGAAGTGAAGAAAGGAAAAACTATCCAAAACTATTCCAACAACTCAAGGGCATTGGAAGAACTCATCAACAATCAATGATCTTACAACAACAGAACTGGCATTGGTTACAAGGAAGAAGAAGTAGGAACTTCTACAACAAAATACAATGAACCTATGAGATCTGACATGCATGTAGACTTCATTGGACAAGATTCACAATAACATATTTGGAAGACAATTCCTTGATGAAAATTTCCATCTAGGTACCAGCATATTTTTTATGGCTACTGTTATTCATGTGGAAAATTTGGTCATAAAGTTGTAGAATGTTGCACGTACCCTAGGAATGAATACAATTATAGGAGATCTGTCAAATATGAACCTCCAAGGGCTCAACGAAACATCAATAGATTTGAACATTTAAGAAATAATATTGAATGTTACAAATGTCGAAACATTGGACACATAGCCAAAGACTGCAGACTTGAAAATCCTCCAGAAGAATCTTCGAAGCCACACAACGAATGAACATGTAAGAAGAAGAAGACATATGATTTTTCTCTCGCTTTCAAGGCTCAAAACAAAAAATATGTGTGGTATGTTGATAGTGGTTGCTCAATGCATATGACTGGAGATAGAAATAAATTTGTATCTTTGAAATAGAAGAAGGATGGAACCATGTCCTTTGGAAATGATGGATCTTCAAATGTTATAGGATCAAGTACTGTCACTCTCGAAAGCAAAGATGCTCTAGCCAAGAATGTTCTATTGGTTGAAAACATGAATCACAATCTGCTCAGTGTTGGAAAAATGTGTGATCAAGGATACACAATACTATTCAACTCCATAAAATGTGAAATCAGGAAAGGCATGTATGGTGAAATTGTGGCTACAACAAGTCGAGCTCCAAACAACATATATGTTCTGGATGAAGAAACTAAAGCATGTCTAATAGCTAAAGAGGATGATATAATATTTGGTAGCAATGATGATCTACTAAGTAAGAAGTTTGCTACAAAGTTGCAAAGTGATTTCGAGATGTCTTTACCTGGTGAGCTCACATACATCTTAGGGCTTGAAATATCTCAACAAGAGAAAGGAATAGTTATATGTCAAGCCAAGTACATCAAGTAAATGCTCAAGAAATTTAAAATGGAAGATTTCAAACCCATCCTTACTCCAACGGTAATAGGTTGAAAATTGAGCATAGATGACTCATCTAAGGATGTGGATCAAAGGTTGTACATATCTATGATTGGTAGTCTTCTATATGTAATAGCCTCCCGGCTAGATGTTATGCAAGTAGTTGGACAAGTAGAAAGATTCCAAGCAGCACCAAATGTTGGGAAAAATATTGAGAGGGGGGGGGGGGCGGGGTGAATCACTATTTAGGACTTAATCAAAACTTTTTACTTTTCCATTCACTAAAACCCATACGCTACTTTGCTAAAGCTAACTAGTGTATACACGCGGATATCCTTCATAAAACTCGCGTATACACAGAGATCTTGTTATGCCATTAATTCTTCACTTATATCATTCCATCATTCATTCATTAGGTGTTCAATAAACTGTAAACATGTGCAGTAAGAACAGAATAAATCATCACACATAAGCAACACACATGAAAACCAAGATTTTAGGTGGAAACCCAAGTCGGGAGAAAACCACCGCTGTCGTTGTCTCAGCCTTCAATATTTTATTATAGAGAAAACATCTTACAACATATGTGCTGGCGCAGCCTCCTACCAGCACGCAGGCACCCACCTGCGCTCGTTTACCAGCCTCTCATGGAAGTGAGCTACAACCCCCTGCTCTCGTTTACCAGTCTTGCCTGGAAGGGAGCTATGACCCCCTGATCTTGTTTACCAGCCTCACCTGAAAGGGAGCTACAACCCCCTGACTGAAGGCTACAACCCTCAGCACCACCATGGACCACGTTTGATCAATTTTCACACTGGATCCAAAGCTTCCTTTAGAACACAACTTGCAGGCCATGTTTCATCATATTTTCAGACTGGACCTACTCCATACATTTGAGCTCAATCATACATCATCAATAGATAGCAGTAACATAGTAGAACAGATCAGACATTTGATACTTCATACTTCAGCAAACCCTAATCTTCATACGCTCTTTCCTTTCACTGATCCTATGTATATACACGCCTTAGACCATACAAACCCTTGTATACTTCTGTACATATTTCAGAGCTAATTTTACTGCCCATACGCGCTTTCTCTTTAGCAAACCCGCGTATATACACACTTACTCTGTGGCGAACTAGCGTATAGTTCTTCAGACATTTAGGTCATTGCAATTCTTCAGAACAGATACATCACTTAGATTTTACCCTTTACTTCAGACAGATGTTCGCCTCATCTCAGATCTAATCATTCCATAAACAGATCTAGGAATCTTAGTGAATTTCCAGACGATTCCCTTCTTCATCATTTCTTCTACTGGTATCATAAGATTCAGATCTTTCATTCAATCGTAACCCTTTCATTCAGGACATGATTCGTAGAGGTTATCTATTCAAGTTTTGACTTTCGTACACACTTGCACAATGAATTTCTTCTCCTTATATAGGTTTACCCTTTATCAATACAATGAGCCAAAACCACATTACTTTCGATGGTATTCCTGGACGGGGTCACATAGACGAATCATTACTCAATACAATGGGTCAATACCATGGTGGTTACCCCTGGTTTTACATATTTAGAGTGTTTTTTCCCATATCGTTACAAGTACGTTATTTTCTCGTTATGGCGGCTTACTTATTCAGACAAATCCGCAATAAGTTTCTGGAGACATACATTTTCATCATGTTCTAGCACATACTGACATTCCTTCCATCATTACCTTATGTACTCATTGTATATACATCAGATTTACATCATTTAACAAGTTCATCAAGACATATTCCATCAGGGACAACTTCATCAAGTAGGTTGCCATCATATTCATCAAGTGGGTTGCCATCAAGGACAACACTCAGCATCATATTGCCAACAATCTCCCCCTTTGGACTTGATGGCAACCATGATGGTGTTTTATCACCACAACAGATAGATACATTAAGAATACAATGACACCATGCCACTCTTGACACCATTCTTTCTCATTATTCAAACACCATGTCTTCCCCTTTGGAGACATTTGAAGGGCAAAGGGTTAACACCCTAAAACCAAACACAAGGTTTTTTTTTTTTCTCGTGTGATAGTAGTTGTAGCGTCGTTCCATCTGGCGTGTTGGCTCATGACCATGCTCCCCCTGAGTTCATGCTGAACCTACAAACATTGCGAAACTAGCTCCAAAAATAGAAGAAAAGAGACAGTGAACGTCTTAGAAATAAGCCACTTCGAGGGGGCAACCTCCAATACATTACATAAATGAAAAATTGGATGACACAATTTACAAAACCTCCTTTCTATATATATAGGAGTCCATAAATTAACGAAATCCTAGTGGGCCACAATGTAATCCTGGAAAATGGAAAGCCAATTCCAACAATAATAATTTAAGGGCACACACAACAATATGGCGGTTACATGGGTACAATTAACAATAATAAGGGTGTGGCCATCGACACATAGGACTTAAACATGCCCCCTCTCCTTCGCAAGGTAAGTGTTGTCCTCAACGCTTGAGTAGCTCTGGGTGCTCTTGTATAAAATTCTCATCCTCCCATGTAAAATATCTTCCCACAAGAAAGTTCTTTCCACTTGGCCGAGATACTTCCTAAATTGATCGTATTTGTTTAATTTTTGTTTCTATATGACTGCTTCATAACTTTCATTTTCGATGTCGTTGATCTTCCCGTTGAGCTCTTCGAAGTTGTTAGATTTCTTGACCAAAGTTGGGTTATCCCCGAGAGTGGAGAACTTGTTGTTGATGCTCGATGATCTTCCACTAATTTATCATCCATTTTTTTCTATTATTTGATCCTTCAAACCATCCAACTTAGCCTCCATTTCTGCTTTTAAACCATCTATTTCATCTTCAATTGTTTCTTCGTAAGATCGAAAACTGTTGCAATTTGCACCGTAATTTTGATATCTTCATACCGCAACTCTTCTCTGCGTCATAGTATAGATTCTCGTAGGATTAATGGGTATGGAATTATTTTTGGGAGGGATATCAACCTGTCACTGAAAGTATATGCTCAATATGCCCTTGGAATCAATTCAAATTGATTTTTCAAACAAGATTTATGCAATTCAGAAAAAAATACACACCTTTTTCTTGCTTTTGAGGAGCTCGATATTGAAATTTAATTATCTCTGTGATTGTAGCTCTTAAATATCTAAAATTCAGCACTGAAGTAGCCCTATGAATTCTATTTTGAATGCCACAGGTCTGACCTAATTTGGATTCTCCAAGACAAAGTTATGTCCAATCTCCCACAATGACCTAATTATGGACTCGGTTCAAAGAGAGCGAATCATAACACTTGCCACGTGTCAACGTTTTGTTCTTTGTCTCCGAAATTGATAGCGAAGAAACTACAGGCTGTGTACTTGTGACCACTTTTGACGGCACTCCAATCCAATCTTCAGAGAGAGAGTTATTGAACTTTTCCCACGATCACCTCTTTGAGATGAAATTCAGGAGCCTGAAAAAGCACTACCTTCCACAGATCATATCTCCAAAAATATTTCGAACCAAGCTCTGAAATTTTTTGACGAATTTCCTCAGGATTTCAGCTTCGCACCATATGAATTTCAGACTCTGAACCTTCGTACAAAAAAATTTATAGCGCAAATTCCACGATGACCTGTTTATGAGCCTGAAAAAATACCTAACGTCCACAGATGATATCTCCTCAAATATTGCGAACCAAGATCTGAAATTTTTAGACAACCTTCCTCAAGATTTCAGCTTCGCACCCTAGCAATTTCAGCTTCTGAAGCTTCGTAGAAAAAAAGTTATAGCGAAAATTCCACGATGACCCGTTTGGAGCAGCGAAACCCTAGAATCCCAAGCTCTGATACCAAATGTTGTGTAACCAGCTCCAAAAATAGAATAAAAGAGATATCAACGCCTTAGAAATAAGCCACTTCGAGGGGGAAACCTCCAATACATTACATATATGAACAATTCTTGGATGATACAATTTACAAAACCTCCTTTCTATATATAGGAGTCCATGGGGCCATAATGTAATCCTAGTGGGCCACAATGTAATCCTAGCCGACCTAACAATAATAATTTAAGGGCACAATAATAACAATATGGGGGTTACATGGGTACAATAATAATAATAAGGGGGGCTACACTAATATAATAAGGGGCTACCTATTGTTCAATGAAGTACATGACTCTATGACCTTCCTATCACCAATGACTCATACTTACATCAAAGATCCATCCAAGTGGATTTACATATGAGACTCAAATACCCAACCAAGTGGGTTTACACATCTCAACTCAACTACCCAACCAAGCGGGTTTACAAATTTGACTCAGCTAACCAACCAAGTGGGTTTACAAATTTTGACAAGTCCTTACATGACTGAATATTACAATTTTACATCATGGGTCTCAACAAGACCTTTTTATCAAATTACAAGTATGAATTTTTCTGACCAATACCAGAAAGACCTCAAGAGAGAGATCATATTTCAGAATCATCATAATGCCAACAATGCATTATACTCAGCAAGACTAGTGCTCTTCCTGAAAATGTGCATCCAAACATCCTTTCCATATGTCCAAGGCTCCTCCTTAGCTTGTACAATCTGAATACTTTTAACAGCAAGTCATCAGCAACAATCTCTGCATGATCTGACCGGATCTCTGAATCATAAGACTTCCATCATATCCAAAATATATTCTTCATCAAATAAGCAATTTGGGCTCATCCATAATCTTCAACATAAGAAACCATGTATCATTTTATTAGAATGAGTATAACCAGAATAATGCTAACAGTACAATCATTAGTAGTCAAACTGATGCTCCCCCTGAACCTCTGCTCCTGATCTTCAGTTGTCATCCCAATTCTCTTATCATCAATGCATACACAACTATGTCTGATGGAACTCGCGTGTATACGCAGATTTAGTTCACTGAATCCACGTATGGAAAGTGAATTATAGAAAATTTCACATTCCTCTATCTCCCCCTAAATTTTTCCTTCCTGTACCTGTCTTCTTCATGTCAGATGCTCTGTCAGCAATAATCATAACCAGATTTTCCAAATCAACCATGAGAATCATCATACATCGCTCCCCCTATGACGATACATTACTAAGCTCCATAATTTATCTCACATCACTAATGGAGTCATTAAGAGAAGTAAGCTTCAGAAGCTGATGACTGCAGTAGGGTCAATATTCCCTACGTTTCTGACTGGTCCTCCTTCTTTTTCCAAATTTGCTTGAACTTTCTAATTGTGTGCTGAAAATTGTCCACTTTCTCAGATCTATTCAACCTGCATTCTTTTTCTACATGTCCATACTTTTTACAAGAATAACATCTCATGTGTCCAGAGAAATAAGCATAAGAATCATAATGAGTATTTCTAATCTTCCTTCTTTTGCAATCAGCTGCTTTATGTCCATACTTGTTACATGAAAAACAATATCCCTTGAAGAAACCAGAGTACCTTTCTATGTAGGATTTTTTTGTTTGTGGCTGAAACAATCTGCTTCTGCAATTGGCTGCAACATGTCCATGATTATGACATTTAAAGTATTCAACATTATTGAATGATTTCCTTTGAGAATTCATGATTGTCGGTTGACCTTTTGCTTCTTTCAATACTTCAGGCTTAGCATTGATATCCTTTGAATCTTTAGCACTTCCTTGTGAACTAGATTCTCCTTTAACAGTTTCATGAAAACCAAGACCAAGTTTAACAGAAGGAGACCTTTGACTACTAAGAATATTGTCAAGAATATTAGTACTATCTTGAAACCTCAAGAGTTTATCCCTTTCTTCTAATTTACCTTTGAGAATGTTTACCTCAACCTCTAATTTTTGGCATTGCTTCATCATGCTTTCTTCAACCCTTTTTCCTTATTCTACTTGATCATTCAAATTTAAGATCTCTTCTTTCAACCCATTTTCTTTCTCTTCAAAGATTTGTAAAAGTTCTTCATTCTTCTTATTTGATTTTTCCAGATCTGTTTTGAGCGAGATGATTTCTGCTTCACGTCCTTCCTTTTCAAATGATTGTAGAAGTTCTTCATTCTTCTTATTTGATGCTTCAAGGTCTGCTTTCAGAGAGATGATTTCTACTTCAAGTCCTTCACTGTGATTGGTTACTTTTTCCTGCAGTCTTTGATACATTTCTATCTGTCCCTTCATTGTTTCTATCTGTTCATTCAATCTAGAGATCACATCCTTGAGGATAGATTCCCTCCTTTTAAATTGAAACCAAAAATTACTTTCATCATTGATCTTGAGATTTTCTTCTAGACTTATACTGTTACTTTCACTATCTTCATCATTGCATGCACAAGTGAGTGGATTACAAGAACAGCAATCAATACATGTTTCTTCTTCTTCATTTTCTGTTGCACATGTTTTCTGAGATATCTTCTTTTCTTGAGTAGTCTTCTTCTTTTGCTTCTTTGCCATGAGCACTAGCAGATCTTGGTCAGAATATTCTTCATCTTCAATTGACATTTCATTATTATCTTCATTTGCATAATAACTCTTTCCCTTTTCGAATTGTTTATAAGGAAATTTAGCAGCATAATGACCCACTCTTCCACAATTAAAACATTTGAAGGGTAGCTTACCTTTGAATCTTCCAGTACCTGGTTGGAGTCTCCTTACAAAATTTGCTTCTTCTTCTTCTGATATATAACTTGATTCCTTGACAACTTCCTTTTCTTTTCCTTTTGCACATGCCTTAAAAGCAGCTTCTTTGATTTGAAAGGGACCTCCTTGTCTCATTTCATAAGCAGTCAAAATACCATGTAGTTGAACAATAGTAAGAGTTTGCAGATCTTGCCTTTCTTCAATAGCTGACACTTTTGACTCAAATTTTGAAGTTAAAGATCTTAAGACTTTTTCCACCAGAGTAGTATCGGTTATGGTTTCACCCAAACTTCTCATACGATTTACAATATCATCTAGACGTAAAAAGAAACTGGAAATAATCTCATCACTATGCATCCTTAAATTTTCATATTCAATTCGGAGAGTTTGGAGTTTTGCACTTTTTACCTTTGTATCCCCTTCATAGCTCAGAATGATTTTGTCCCATATTTCTTTTGCTGAATTTAGCTACATCACTTTAGCAAATTCTGGTTCAGACATGCTTCCTAATAAGACATTGATGACTTTGGCATTGATTTCATATTTCTTCCTTTCTGCTGCATTAGTAGGAATACTTGTTGGATACTGATAACCTCCTTCCACGATTGCCCATACTTCTGCACCAAGACTTTGCAGAGAAGCTTTTGTTTGTATCTTCCAGAACAATAGATTATTTCCATTGAATAGAGGTGGCCATATAGACATTATCCCTTCATGACTTCCCATTGCGATGGATCACCTTCAAGCGATCAAGATTCTGCAGAAGGACCTGCTCTGATACCAATTGTTGGGAAAAATACTGAGAGGGGGGAGGGGGGTGAATCAGTATTTAGGACTTAATCAAAACCTTTTACTTTTCCATTCACTAAAACCCATACACTACTTTGTTGAAGCTAACTAGCATATACACGCGGATATCCTTCATAAAACTCGCGTATACACAGAGATCTTGTTATGCCATTAATTCTTCACTTATATCATTCCATCACTCATTCATTAGATGTTCAATAAACTGTAAACATGTGCAGTAAGAACAGAATAAATCATCACACATAAGCAACACACATGAAAACCATGATTTTAGGTGGAAACCCAAGTCGAGAGAAAACCACCACTGCCGTTGTCTCAGCCTTCAATATTTTATTATAGAGAAAACATATTACAACATATGTGCTGGTGCAGCCTCCTACCAGCACGCAGGCACCCACCTGCGCTCGTTTACCAGCCTCTCTTGGAAGGGAGCTACGACCCCCTGCTCTCGTTTACCAGTCTCTCTTGGAAGGGAGCTATGACCCCCTGATCTTGTTTACCAGCCTCACCTGAAAGGGAGCTACAACCCCCTGACTGAAGGCTACAACCCTCAGCACCACCATGGACCATGTTTCATCAATTTTCACACTAGATCCAAAGCTTCCTTTAGAACACAACTTGCAGGCCATGTTTCATCATATTTTCAGATTGGACCTACTCCATACATTTGAGCTCAATCATACATCATTAACATATAGCAGTAACACAGCAGAATAGATCAGACATTTGATACTTCATACTTCAGCAAACCCTAATCTTCATACGGGCTTTCCTTTCACTGATCCTGCGTATATACGCGTCTTAGACCATACAAACCCGCGTATACTTATGTACATATTTCAGAGCTAATTTTACTGCCCATACACGCTTTCTCTTCAGCAAACCCGCGTATATACGCGCTTACTCTGCGGCGAACTAGCGTATAGTTCTTCAGATATTTAGGTCATTGCAATTCTTCAGAACAGATACATCACTCAGATTTTACCCTTTACTTTAGACAGATGTTCGCCTCATCTCAGATCTAATCATTCCATAAACAGATCTAGCAGATACAAATACATTCCAGATCTAGATTCCCTTCTTCATCATTTGTTCATTGGTGCATCATACATTCAGATCTTTCATTCAACTGTAACCCTTTCCATTCAGATATGCTTCAGAGAGAAGTATTCATTCAAGCTCAGACTTCTTGCACACATTTGCACAATGAGTTTCTTCTCCTTTATAGGTTTACCCTTTATCAATACCATGAGCCAAAACCACATTACTTTCGATGGTATTCCTAGATGGGGTCACATAGGCGAACCATCATTCAATACAATGGGTCAATACCATGGTAGTTACCCCTGGTTTTACATATTTAGAGCGCTTTTTCCCATACGCGACTTGGCACGTTATTTCCCACATGCATACGCTACTTTGTCTAGACAAATCCGCGTATGCCTTGAGACATACTCTTTTCATCATGTTCTAGCACATACTGACATTCCTTCCATCATTACCTTTTGTACTCATTGTATATACATCATATTTACATCATTTAACAAGTTCATCAAGACATATTCCATCAGGGACAACTTCATCGAGTAGGTTGCAATCATCTTCATCAAGTGGGTTGCCATCAAGGACAACACTCAGCATCATATTGCCAACACCAAAAGAATCACATATTATTTCCATCAGAAGAATTCTTCGATATCTAAAGGGAATAACAGAATATGGCTTGTGGTATCCCAAGGGTAACAATCTCATTATTCATTCCTTTACCAATACATATTGGGCAGGAAGTGTTGATGATCATGAGAGTACTCGTGAAGCATTGGAATATCTTCGCCAGAAGCTTGGGATTCTCCCAAGTTCTCATTAGATTTTCCTTATTCAAAATATAAAAGGGAAGTGGAAGTGTGTACAGGTCCATAGGATGGTTGTGTGTTAGGGGGAGTTTCCCTTTTCCATTGATGTCAAAGGGGGAGGGAATGTTATAGGAAGAGGTGTCATGATCGCAGGGGGAGTGCTTGTGTTGCCATCAATGCCAAAGGAGGAGATTGTTGATCAGCAGTTGTCATTGATGTCAACCCAAGCAACACCAGAGGCTAACCCAATATTTCGTGGGAATTTTGACCTACCAAATTAATATATTCTGGGTCAATAATGCTTTTCATTTTTTCTACTTGTTCAGATGTTTTTGTTGATATATGGCACGCCATGTAATTCTTCACGGTTTGAGAGATATTCACGTTTGAAGTTTGTACCCCCAGTTAGTGGGATAAAACCCATGGGTCATTGAAAAGTCATAATTAATATTTTTTAAGCTCGTAAAATCCCTCCAACGTTCACTTTTTGAAGCCCCTCTCAACCTAAGAATTTATATAAATTGTGATCCTCGTATCCTCCTCATGCAAGGGATTTTTCCATCTGAGAAAGGTCATCGTGGAATTTTCACTCTAACGTTTTCTCTACGAAGGTTCAGAAGCAGAAATTTTCATGAGGAGAAGCTAAAATATTGAGGAAGCTGCTGCAAAAATTTCAGATCAAGGTGCGCAATATTTTCGGAGATATGATCTGTTGAAGTCAGTGTTTTTGCAGGCTCCTGAAATTCATCTCAAAGAAGTGACCTTGGTAAAATCGTCATAATTCTCTCTCTGAGTATTGGATTGGAATTTTATAAAATGTGGCAGATAGTGCATAGACTTTAGTTTTCTCTCTATCAATTTCAGAGCCAAATGAAGAAACAGTGACACATGGCACGTCGTACAAGTTCACTATGCTGAAACAGTCCATAATTAGGGCATTGTGAGATATTGGGTATAACTCTCTCTTGAAGAATCCAAATTGGGTCAGACCTATGGCATTGGAAAGACAACTTAGAGGAATACTACAAGAATGAAATTCATATATTGAGGATATGAAATAACATATATACACTAGATTCAATATCAAGCTCCTAGAAGGCAAAGAAAAATATAGATCATGTGTTTTCAAGGGCTACAAAGGACCAAACTTTATATGGAAGCAAAGAAAAGCAAGGTGTAGCAGAGGGTAGTATGACAAGAGTAGCAACCAAGGTGTAGAACAGTAGCAAGAAGTTCATCACATGATGTCTTCAAGTGGGCAACATTGCATACAATCATTGTAAAGGTATCATTGTACTTAGTCATTGTAAATACATTATTGTACAAGTTGTACTAGTGTCTATCTGCCAAGAGTTGAAGAGGGAATGTCGAGTGGTCTAGGATCATCATTAGGTGGTTGTGTCAAAGTTGGGGTTATGGTCTAGTGTATCTTCTTCTTCTACATCATTATATATCATTGTAAAATGAACCATTTTCCCTGGTACAGGAGTCCATTCTTCTTTTATTATTCTATAGGGTGGTAGGGTGGTGGTAGGGTGAGTTGTAGCTCATTGGGAGTTGGGGCATCCATTCATTTGACTACTGAGTAATCTCGGGTGTTGGAGCGTCCATCCAGTGGGAGCTTGAGAAGAATTATTTTCTACATTCTAGGAATTTGGAGCTTTATTTTAAATTGGAGTTGAATATTAAAGAATTATTAGAAAAGCATTAGGTGGTTTTTGTCCCGGAGTGGGTTTCCACCTTAAAAAATGTGTGCATTTGTGTTCCTTTTGTTTACTTCTATCATTGTATAAACACATATAATAATTGAATATTAACTAATGCTCTAATTGAAAGGAATATTGATTCACACCCCTGCCCCCTTATTATTTCCAACACCTCCTCTCTGACAGCGCAGTTTTCTGAAGCTGTTGTTCATCCAACAACTATTTTCAGTGGAGGAGATTGGAGGAGCTAGATCTTGAGCTTTTAGCCCAAGGATCTAGTGAAGGGATCAAGCCTTCTTGTATAGATATTATTTTGCATCATTGCAGCCATCATATCATCAGATCTATCTTTAAATCTGCATTCCCAACAGCATATATGTGAAGCCCTAAGAGGGTGGTTTCCTTAGATTGACAGATTTGAGAAATCCTTTCTGGGTTATCTTGGGATTCCATCATTGAGCCTTGATCTACATTTTAAGCATCATCAGAGCTCCCATTCTACCTATATCTGACTTTCTATCTTTCAGGCAGTTGCAGTCCCAACAGTTGAAGAAGGGACAACGTAGTTTACCTTCCAGCAGTTCAACAGTTACAAAGTCCCTCTTATGGGATCATTGCAGGGTCATTCCAGGCCATCCCTTTGGCTTGAGTGTCTCATATTTTGAGCACTATTGTATTTGCTTTTTCACCTCCCATATAATAAAATGGTCAGCTATTTTTGTGCATTCTGATGTGTATTTAGATTTATTATTTACTTTGCTGCAGTTCTTATATTGTGTTTTAGTATTACTGCATTCTCCCTTGTGGGATATTACAACAAACCCCCTGTAATGCTTCGTGCTCCAGAACCTGCAAATCAATCAAGAACAAGCACAAAAACTAGTTGTACAACATATATGTCCTATATGTTAGCATATTAGCATACATAATCTCATAAGGATAACATGAAATAAAATTATTCAAGATCATTAAGCATGTATAAGGCACAGAACACATGAACATTAGGAACAGGATGGTACTTATTTTATTGATAACATGTATGGAAAATAACAGTGGAGAAATCACCTGAGATCTACCCCAGACTTGAGAAAAACCATCCTATGGATTCGTCCAGCCCTAGCCTCACAAAGCTTCTTCTAGAAATGGTGCATAAAAGATGTTACATAGAATGAGGGTGATCATTAAAAGGAAACAAGGGTTTCCTAAAACCTGGGAAGTGCATGAGGCACATGGGAGATATCAAACTTGATAAGGGGTATAACAGGCTATAATATCAATAATATTCTCTCTCTCATCCCTTAGGCTATTCCATTGAGTTGTATTTATACTTCCTCATTTTAGCTTTTTTAGTTGGGGAACAGTTAGGCCACGGGATGGGGTAGTTAAGTTATAGGAAATACCGTAAACCCCGCTTCAATATCAAGGAAATTACATATGTTGTAATACTTTAAATAGAATACGCGGGTCACCTATGAATGGACCCACGTGTGCACGCGGAAAAAATTGGGCAAAGTCGCATATGGATTTTTTATTTTTTTTTTTGAGAAATGTGACCAAGTCTGAATGGAAGGGCTACCAAGACCAATGCATAAGTCATCAAGTATATAGAGGTGATAAATGATGCTATAACAATTATCCACTTCCTAGAATAGATAATTTACTTGATCAATTCAAATATGCAAATTATTTTACTAAGTTTGACTTAATGGGCTACCCTCAAATTAGAATTACTAAATGTGACACTTCGAATGCAATATTTAAGACAAAACAAGGTTTGTTTGAATGAATAATTATGCATTTTGGTTTATATAATGTTCCTTCTACCTTCATGCATGTGATGAATGATGTGTTGAGGCCATTTCTTGATGATTTTTTCATTGTATACTTAGATGATATATTGATTTTCAATAAATCACGTGATGAACATGTCATGCATGTAATAAATGTACGTGATGTCTTAAGGAAAGAACAATTATTTTTGAAGATGTCAAAATTTGAATCTGGTAAGACTCCTTTGGCTTACTTGGGGAATATTTTTGGAGGAGGTGAGTTGAAGATAGACCCCTCTAAGGATGAGGTGATTGTGAATTGTCCAACTCCAAAGACAGTCACTGATGTAAGAAGCTTTTTGGGAGAAACCCAATATTGGAGGAATTGCTATTCTTCAAATTCCCTTCTATCGCAACTCCATTGCATGCATTGAATAGCGTGATCAAGGTATTCCAATGGGGAGGAAAGCAACAAAAATCATTTGTTTCTTTGAATGATAAGGTCAGTTCAACCCCAATACTTGCACTACTGGACTTGATACAACCCTTTGAGGTTCAAACTAGTTCAAGAAACTATGTCATGGGCACAGTCCTTATGCAACATGGTAAGCGCATTTTAGTTCATTCAAAAAATTTCAGTGGTGCAGTGATTAACTACCCTACTTATGACAAGGATCTTGATGCTTTGGTTCAAAGTGTGAAAAAGTGGAAACACTACTTGATGGGAAAGGAAACCATCGTACACACCGACCACCAACCATTGCAATACTTGTAATCGCAAAATAAGTTGCAGCAATCAAGGCACTTTCGATGGATGAGTTTCCCACAACAATTCCACTTGTTCATTAGGTATAAGAAATGTATATACAACAAGGTTGTTTATATGCTTTCTAGGCATATTGTTAGTTCCACTACTTTACTCAAGCATAATTGTGTTTTGCATAAAAGCTATGTTGAGAAATATGAATTTCATAATGACTTTCAAGATGTTTATGCAAACCTGACCAAGTAGAGGAATTAGATTACCATGTACATAATAAGTTGTTGTATCATTTAGGCAAGGTTTGTATTCCACAGGGCGAGAGATTCAGTGTCATAAGGGAATCACATAATTGTATTATTGCTAGACATTTCGGTGTAAGAAAAACAATGTCGCATCTTCAAAGGTATTGTTATTGGGTTTGTGTGCTTGAAAGTGTGTCACGTTGCATTAAAGGTCGTTCATTGTGTGGAATCAGTAAGCCTAGAAATAGGAAGTTAGTATTGTACACACCACTTCCTGTACCTTCATGTCCATGGGAGATTGTTTATATGGATTTTGTAGGAGGTCTTCCATTTTAAAAAAGAGGCCGATTATTTGTATGTAGTTGTACATAGTTTCAGCAAGATGTGTATATTAAGTCCCTGTAAAAAGAAAATCACAGATGAAAAAGCAACTCAACTATTCTTTGAGCATGTTTGAGTTCATTTTCGGTTGCCCATATCCATTGTTATTGATTGAGATTATCAATTTGTTAGGAATTTTTGGTCAAATTTGTGGGACTTGATGGATACCGAGTTGAAAAAGAGTACAATATTTCATCCAAAAAAAGATGGTCAAACCAAAGTGGTTTATCGAATAATCATACATCTTCTTCAAAGATACTGTAGCAAGCATCCTAAGTTGTGGGATGAATAGTTCCATTACATTCAATGTGCTTATAACTATGCATAACACTCCTCTACATAAACACTGCCATTTGAGGCATGTCTTGGATACTTTCCTAGATCTCCATTGGATTTCATTTTTTGAAAGAATTTTGCTATTGATGGTCATAGAGAGATAGAAAAATCTAATGAGTTCATAAAAAAATCCAATTGATACATCAAATAGTTCAAGGTCAGCTTGAAAATAGCCAAGGAAAGTACAAATCAAGGCACGACAAGCATTGTGTAGATCACAAGTTCCAAGTTGGTAATGAAGTTTTCCTTCACATTAGAAAATAGCGGCTTCAATCGAAAGGTAAAAAACTGAAACCAATCTATTATGGTCCTTTCATAATTTTGGAAAATATTGGTGTCAATGCCTTCATGTTAGATTTTCCTTCATACACGCAAATTTACTCTGTTATTAATGTTGAGAACTTATAGTTGTATGAGACTTTTTTGATTGAATATCAATGAGAAAATGTTAAGATTCCTTCCATTCATGATTTTTCTCCTGAATACCTTGTTGAGCTTCAACTACACACCATTCTTGATAGAAGAAAAAGGACATCAAAACGACAGTGTGTAGACTACCTTCGTGTGGGGCTCAAAGGTACAAATCCAAGCCATGCCATTGGATTGAGATTGGAAAGGTTTGTGAAATGTACCCTCATATGCTGAACAAATGAATGTGATATTTTGGGGTCAAAAATATTCCAGTGGGGAGGAGTGATCAGGTGCTCAAAATTATGCTCAAAAATGAATTTTACCTTAATGGCCACGTAGATCTCATCATTTTGAATCCAGCGCAACTTGATTCGCGGAAAAAAAACATCGTATGCTCACAAAAACATGTTTTTTCTGCTTTGTCAAATAGGAAATATTTTGAAAAAGAATGAAAAGAGATTCTAATCAACAATACATACTACTAACTCGGCATGCCCATGTGGAAGGTTGATTGGTCAAAGGGTATTTTCCTCAGTGAATAAGGTGTTTCTAAGTGGCACAATATTAGTGGTTGGAAGTGGTGGATTAGTTTATAGGCGGCCAATCAAAAACCACCATGTGGCATGGTCAAGTGAGACCACATGGTAGTTCAAGGGGCACCAAAATTTTGTATGGAAGTCTGAACAAACGTGCCAGGGATCGAACCCGTGACCTCCGAAAAATCAAACAAACAACATAGCATCACCTTGTCGCTTTGTTTCTTAACATGTAATGGTTGCAGGTTATATATAAAATTTAATGGTTTTATGTTTAGGGGTGGGGATCGAGGTCTAGCCCCAGCCCTGGTCACTACACCCTATCGCGTATGGATTTTAAAATATTGTTTTTTGAGAAATGTGACCAATTCTGAATGGAAGGGCTGCCCAAGACCAATGCATAAGTCATCAAGTATATATAGGTGATAAATGATGCTGTAACAATTATCCACTTCCTAGAATAGATGATTTACTTGATCAATTGAAATATGCAAAGTATTTTACTAAGTTGGACTTAATGAGTGGCTACCCTAAAATTAGAATTACTGAAGGTGACACTTGGAAGACAATATTTAAGACAAAACAAGGTTTGTTTGAATGAATAATTATGCATTTTGGTTTATGTAATGTTCCTTCTACCTTCATACGTGTGATGAATGATGTGTTGAGGCCATTTCTTGATGATTTTTTCATAGTATACTTAGATGATATATTGATTTTCAATAAATCATGTGATGAACATGTCATGCATGTAAGAAAAGTACACGATGTCTTAAGGAAAGAACAATTATTTTTGAAGATGTCAAAATGTGAATCTCCTAAGACTCCTTTGGTTTACTTGGGGAATATTTTTGGACGAGGTGAGTTGAAGATAGACCCCTCTAAGGATGAGGTGATTGTGAATTGTCCAACTCCAAAGATAGTCACAGAGGAAAGAAGCTTTTTGGGAGCAACACAATATTGGAGGAATTACTATTCTTCAAATTCTCTTCTATCGAAACTCCATTGTATGCATTGGATAGCATGAAAAAGGTATTCCAATGGGGAGGAAAGCAACAAAAATCATTTGATTCTTTGAATGATAAGATCAATTCAGCCCCAATACTTGCACTACTGGAATTGAGACAACCCTTTTAGGTTCAAACTAGTGCAAGAAGTTATGCCATGGGCACAATCCTTATGCAACACGGTAAGAAAATTTCATTTCATTCAAAAAATTTCAATGGTGCAGTGATTAACTATCCTACTTATGACAAGGATATTTATGCCTTGGTTCAAAGTGTGAAAAAGTGGAAACACTACTTGATGGGAAAGGAAACCATCATACACACCGACCACCAACCATTGCAATACTTGTAATTGCAAAATAAGTTGCAGCAATCAAGGCACTTTTGATGGATAGGTTTCCCACAACAATTCCACTTTTTCATCAGGTATAAGAAATGTATATACAACAACATTGTTGATATGATTTTTAGGCCTATTGTTAGTGCCACCACTTTACTCAAGCATAATTGTGTTTTTCATGAAAGCTATGTTGAGCAATATGCATTTCATAATGACTTTCAAGATGTTTATGCAAACTTGGCCAAGTAGAGGAATTAGATTACCATGTACATAATAACTTGTTGTATCATTTGGGCAAGGTATTCCACAGGGTGAGAGAATCCGTGTCATAAGGGAAGCACACACTTGTATTATTGTTGAACATTTCGGTGTAAGAAACACAATGTCACATCTTTAGAGGTATTGTTATCGGGTTCATGTGCTTCAAAGTGTGTCACGTTGCCTTAAAGGTCGTTCATTGTGTGGAATTAGTAAGCCTAGAATTAGGAAGTTAGGATTTTACGCACCAATTCCTGTACCTTCATGTCTGTTAGTGTCAGTCTAGTCATACTTCCATCAGTGATAAAAATTGCTCTTTTGCATTTGCATATTAGGAGTCCCATACCAATAAATTTCACCATTCCTCTAGGTCATGGATTCATTGATGGTAGTAATTTTTCATCAGTTTTCCCTCATGAGGTACTAGTTGATTCTCCTCTCTATGGTCTTCAGTCATTAGTCACTTTCATTCTCAAAATCATATTATTAGGTCATAGGTCCGGTCTCATTAGTTTCTAGGGTCTCACCGTGGTCAAATTAATGAGTTAAGTGTCAATAAATATCATTAAGGTCATGAGGAAGTCAATAAATTCAAAGTCATAGCACCTGGAAGGTCAAAAAAATATTTTATTCAGTTTGATGTAATTTTCACCTCAAAAATATGTTTTGAGGTGAAAACATGATACTTTACTTTAAATTGTCATCATTTTGTAATTTTATGTCAGCATATGTAATAAGTCGCAATTCAAAAGTTGTTTTCTCCAAAAATTCATCACCCTACCTTCAGAGAAGTTTTCCATAGCATGTTTAGCACCAAATTATCTTCCAAGTAGATACATCAGAAAGAGTCCAGAAAGAGCTTTCCAACGGTATACTACACTCTCAAAATTGACTTCTGGATTGAAATTTATGTCTAAGTGAAATAAAAAATCCTCTATATCCTCAACCTTCCCCTATTTCCCATTTTTTTCCTTAAAATTTATGTTTAAAGTTTAATGTTTCCTTATAAAATCCATTCCCCCCCCCCCTTCGATTACAAAATCGCATTACAGAATCGTTTAAACAAAAATGCGATTTAAACTTAACCACTTCCCTACCATACTCTTTAAAACTTTATAATAAACATTTTCAAAGTTTATTATTATAATCCCTGCCTTTTAAAAAACCACTTCCCCTCCATCCCTTTGAACCTTATGATAAAAATTTTAAGGTTTTATAATATAAAGCCCTACCTGCCCAAAGTTACCTTCCCATCACAATCGCAACATTCTAAAAGAGCGCACCGATTGGCCCATCGTGAAACCTCTGATGTGATTGCCCCAATTGTATGTCTTTGATGCCATGTCCCCCGATTTACTCCGCCCGATATTGTATTGGTCGTCGATTTTCCCATTTGATCAGACGGCCTACACTTGATCGGTGCTTCCAAATGCCTCCTCTCGATGGAACCCCTCCAATGTATATCCTGACTGTCGATCTCATCGTCCGATCCAATGGCTGAAATCCATCGGACCATCCCAATCGATCTTTTATATTAAACTGTTCTCTCTGTTCTCCTTCAATCTTCGATGCCGATGGATATTGGGTCCCACCATTTAAAATTACCTTCCGCCATTCATATAAAGGCCTTCCGCTTTCATAAAAATTAAGTTTTATTTTATTTCACTTATACAAAGGACCCCCTCCAATCGCATCGGCAATTTCATATGTATCACTCTTTCCCGCCCCCCATCACTTATCACCATCGGCATCAGCGTTTTATGATATCACTCTGCGCCGCTCCCCTCTGATCTCCCGATGTTGTTTAGCCCTGGTCCCACCATTTAAATCCTTTGCCCGTTCATAATGCAATAGCCCTTTGCCTTTGTTAAACTCAAATATTGTTTATTTTTTTTACTACAAAGGCCATTTCCCTATTGCATCGGAAGCATTTTATTATGTTATACTCCGCTCCTAGCTCTCGATTTCGATTTCGATTGTATCCTTGGGGTCCCTCCTTCATATAAAATCACCTTTTCCCTTTGTAAAATCGATGAAAATGTTTTTTCTCATTTTTCATTATCCCTTTGGCTTATTCTATTATTCCATCAAGCCTTGCTCATCACATCGGAAGTTCTTTCCCTTCACCATTCGCCCAATCCCGATTGCGATAATACCATCGCCACGTGCATTTTTCAAATGTTTTATTTTATATTGTATCTCCCTTCCTCCATCCATTTCTGATTGCGATTATAATGCGGGTCCTGCCTCCCTTCCCTTTTTCCCATTCAAAAAATTAATTTTTCCCTTCACAAAGGTATATAATTTCATTCTATTTTATTTCGACAACATTTTATTAAAGTTAGTCTTATTCAAATGAATAATGGAAAGCAACAGTCAGCTGGCCACAAGCTAAAATAAAACAAATATTTCTACAGCAGCATAAAGATAGGGATTTCTCCTCAAATTTCCTATTTATCATTCAACAGCGAAATTGTGAATCTACCCAAGTAATCAAATGTAATATTGTTCCTTCTTTCGGGCAGATTGTTGGATTTCTTTTCTATGATTATTTTTCGGTTCTTCAGCTGTTAGAACATCTCCCTTTTCTGTGGATCTATGTTCCCACATTTCAGCCTATTTATTGTAATTGTAAATCATTTAGAAAGTAGTTTGTAACTCAGCAGTAGGGGAATAGTGTGGAAAAATGCTCTGTGCTCCATTGTACATTTTGACAGGGAATTAATAAGAGATGCAGCTCTGATTTGTGGGATCCATGTGGTATGAGATTTAGCATTTGTTTCTCTCCTTTGTTTCATATGTAAATTTTTATGTTTCACCTCTCATCCATAAACATTTCCTTTTGAATGATTTTAAGATAGAAAGGTAGAATCCATTTTTATGCTCTACCTTGGGAAATCATTCATACTCTGTGTTTTTTCTTCTGTTTGAAAATGATCCATTTATTGTGCCCTTTTTAGCTCCTCACCAATCTTTCCATCCCATCCTTATTTAAAATTGATTGCTAAAGTTTCCTGCCTATCTTGCCCCATGAAATACCTGTATCCTGATTTAATTCCCAGTTTCATACTGTCCCATTTTGTCCCACACATCCCTAAAAATTCATTTCATTTATTAAAATTATTTCCCCATCATTATACCTAGCCTAATATCAAATTATTATTGCACTTTATTGAATATCCTTTCACAGAGAGATCCCTCTCCTATTCTTGTAGGGCTAGCTATAAGGCTGAGCATGGTTTAGTTGTTACCCTATTTTTCCCTTTTCAGCCTAGGGTCTGGATCAGGTGCTAACATCTCTGGCGACCATACTGGGGAGTTTTGATCTGACTGTTTGTGAGCACATATTCTCAGCATTTGAATTGACTGTGTTTATTCTGTTTTGAATAAATATCAAAACAGAGGCGTTGTAAAAGAGAAAAACATATTCGGGCCATGTCAATAAAGAAGTATTAAAACCTTTGGCCAAGGTTAAACCTTGGTTATATAAAACACGACGGTTCTTTAGAAATATCTGTTATCAAAGAAAAAAGCTTTGTTTTGTTACCAGCGGAATAATACAAGTGGGACCCAACCCTTTGAGTTAGCGCGTGGGTGAAGCACCAAAACACAGGTCCAAATCATAGTTAAGTGTGGTTGTAATTACCACCAATGGGTTTCAGGAACCGAAACCGCCCATATCGCGCCATTTTTGGCCCGAAGGAAAAATACTTCGAAAAAACGTGATCCAGTAATTTTGGGGCACGTCATTACCCAAAAACCACCCATATCACGCAACTCTCAGCTATTAAACTTCAGCCTTTGAAAAAACACAATATTCATGAGAAACGTCCGATCTGGAGAGCCTTCGATCTGACGGAAATCGCGCGCTGAAAAGCACATGCGATAATCGAGGTAAGATCTGGCGTATTTCGCATCATTATATGTTTATTTTATTCATGAAAAGCCAAAAGTGGATGCGTGGGCCCTCATCGAATGAAATATATGTCACGCTGGTAGCATAAGTGTGTTCTATAGTATAAAGTTCAAAGGTAGGTGTTTTTAAAGGATCGCGCTGTTGTTATATCATTTTGATATTACGACTAGATAAAGTCGCTTAAATATTTTTTGAGCATATCATATATTTTCTTGAGAAGGTTTGAAATATCATTACAAAGCGAATATTGTTACAGCGCTTTGGGAAGGAAATATAACTATAGCCATGTATTCTGTAGTCATAATATATTTCTGCTATCAGAGCATAAAAGTTAGATGACCCCAATAAAAGTTTTCCTGTAAATTCCTCGGTCCTGGAAAATGATTTTCAGAGTCTGTTAGGCTAAAACAAAATTTTTGTATAGTATAAATTACACACACTGGCTTCAAGAAGATATACAAGGGCTAATCCAGATCCAAATCCCCCCACTGTGTTTGAAAATCCAAATCTTATTCCAAGAATTGTCAGAAGAGAAGAAGGATCACTAAGTCCTAGACCTATCTTCACATCCCATACTTGGCCCAATGAGTGGTTTTTTGTAGAAGATATTTCTTTTGATGAGAGTTTTGAGCTTTCTTTGTTTAGAAATAAGTCTAAAACTGCACTTGATGACACTTTTTTAGATCCAGAATTCCTTGTAGATATTGAAGTTCAAAGAGAAAATTCCTCAATTGATGATTATATTCTGAATTCTTCTCAGTCATACATTACTGTTACTAATATCCCTGAGCCTTCAGAATCATTAGGAACATCATTCCCTCCTCCTAATTCATCAGCATTCCCATTATTCAATTCCCAGTTGTCATCTCCTCCATCAACACCTCCCTTAAATCCTACAAATCCTGTTGTAAATCCACTTAGAGTCATGGCTGCCCGGTATGCACCCCTGGTCTTACCTCAAGTTCTCAATGATATGCCTACTGATTATCAAAGTAAAATCCCTATCTTTGATGCCACTCAGAGCATTACATCCCAACAGCATGTTGATAAAATGAATGTCTTCTTTGATCTACACGAGGTAGAGGCAGAGAATATAAATACCAGGTTGTTTGTTCAAAGCTTCGGAGGTGAAGTTAGAAAGTTGTCCAGAGCCTTACCAGCAGGCTCAATTCACACTTTACAAGAGTTGCACACATAGTTCTTAGATCGGTGGGAGGTAAAGAAAAACCCACTACAAATTTTTTCTAAGTATGAGAATATTAAGAGAAATGTGGGTGAAACTGTACATGACTATTGTTTGAGATTTAATGTTGTATATAATTCTATTCCAGCTAACCTGAAACCCCCTATGGGATTAGCCTTGCTGAAATTTATAGAATGTTTTGATGCCAATATGGCATATCAGATGTGGAGAGAGATCCCATTACCCTGGAAGACATGTAGAAGATAGTAGTAAGTGTAGAAATGAATCTGTTGGCTAAAAGAGCTCGAACTAGAGTGGAAAAGAGAGTCACAGTGAAAGAGGAAGCCTCTCCTTTAGACAGCAAAATGGACACTCTGATTCAGACAGTGGAAAAGATGGTTGATCAATTAACCATTACAGATAGACCTGATCCTGAAATAAGAAATCCGAATTTCAGAGGGCAGCAGCCACAATTTAGAATTAAGAAAAGAGAGCAAAGAGCATAGGACCAAGCAGCGCCACCACAACAGCAAATCAGAACTCCATTACAGCAGAATTATGTTCAGGGGACTGACACAGATGAGGATGATGATCCTCTGATTGAAGCCAACCATTTCTTCACAGCTGATGGTGCTCCCATTTTTCTTATAGAGGATGAAGAATACACAGTGGTGACTCTAGACATTCAAAGGGACAAAAATTTCATTTTGGCTAATGATGTAGTGTTGGAAGAAGAGTCTAATGACTACCAGAGAGGGTACATGAATGCTTTATCAACCCAACAAAAGAAATATTCTTTGAGGAACAGAGATGTTATGATCAGTTGCATTCAAAAGAGAAAAGAACTCCAAATGAATAATGATGCACAGAAGAAAGGAAAAGAGTTGGTTGATCCTTTTTCCAGCAAAGCACCTACAGCTACTAATACAGCAAATGAAAAGAACCAGCAGAGCATAGCGAAAAAGAAAATAGAGAAGAAAGACCCTCCCATTAAAGAGGTAGAAAAAGCTCCTTCGTTTAATTTGGAGAATGAAATTTTTAAACTGAAAGTGTCTATGCCCCTGACTGAGTTGGTCAAAAATAGCACTTATAAACACCAGGTGTCTAGAGTCTTGCAAATAGACTCTGTTTCTTATATGGTTAATGTTGAAAATGATTACCCTGAACTCATCTTTGGTCCAACCTCAGAAGATCAATCTGAAGAAAGTGAAGTCCCTCCCTTTTACTTGAGTCTTAGGTTGCATGATTTCATCTTGCATAATGCTATGTTGGACTCCAGAGCCTCACATAATTTGATGCCCAAAGCCATCATGGAGAAGTTAGGCCTTGATATTACTCAAAAATACAATGATTTTTATTCCTTTGATTCAAGTAGGGCCCATTGTATTTGTCTTATCAAAGACTTGGTAGTGTCTTTAGATCAAATCCCAGCCAAGAATGTCTTGATGGATGTAGTCATTGCTGATGTCCCACCACGGTTTGGAATGCTCCTATCTAGGTGTCGGGGTGCAAAATTAATGGAAACATGTAGCTTGACTTCTTTTATGCCACCATTCCCATGTTTGGCCAGTTGATAAAGCTATATAGGGAGAATAAAATGAAATATATGATTAATAGCAAAGAGAAGCCAGTCAACCATCCTATTAGTGTTGTCCACAGAGATTTAGAATCTTTTGTCTTATATTCAGATGGTGGTTTAAATGATGAGAATTTTTAGTTGGTACAAGTAGATGAAATACCTCAGATTTCAGAGAATTTTAGAGAATTCCTCAAACAAGAAAAAGATAAAGTAGCAAGCACTTCTGACCCTCCTCCCTACAAGCAGCAAAAGGAAAGTGAACAACAAAAAGATGCAGAAGTCGGCCAAGGTAAAGCAGAGAAAGAAACAAAATTCCATCATCTACAAGAAGAAAAATAAGGCCTATGGACCATGGATTTTGATGGAGCTATTGGTAAGGATGGAGCTGGTATTGGAATATAGATTCAGAGCCCTATTTTCCAACCTGAAAAGGTTCCTAGTAATGTTAGATTTCGTGCTTATAAGTTGGCTTTTGACTGCTCTAACAATGAAGCAGAGTATGAGGCTTTGATTGCAAGTCTGAAAATTTTGAAGAAGCTGAATGCAAAGAGGATTTCTATGTATGGCGACTCAGAGTTAATAATCAAACAGGTGAAAGGAGAGTACCAAGCTAAACATCCCAGATTGAGGCATACAAAAATGCAGTCCTAGATATCTTGAAGACCTTCCCTGAGTACACTTTGACAATAGTACCCAGGATGCAGAACATTATTGCTGATTCTCTTGCCACTACTGCAAGCAACTTGAAGATTCTAATGAACTCCAGCAATAAGTTTGAGATCTATGTCAAACATAGGCCTGTTGTTCCGGAAAATTTAAGGTATTGGCAAGTGTTTTAGGATGATAATGAGATTAATGTTTGTTTGCAGAGTGATGGAAAATTCAAAGATAATCCAATAGAAGGTGAGTATGAGGTTTATGATCAAGAATTGGAAGCAAATCAGATGGACATATTGCAGCCGAAGGATAATGTAATTCCTAGAGGTCTTATATCTCTATAGGAGCTTTTTGATCAGGATGATGTTGCAAAGAAACCAAACTTGGTGCCTACTGAGAAAGGAGTTGAAGATGTGTGATCAGGAGATCAAGTCCCTTGTGGAAAAATGCTCAAAAATGAATTTTCTCAGAATTGGTCTGAAACAGATCGAATGGAAAGAGCTCACCAAAAAGATCCTGTAGCCGTGAACGGCACTCAAATCCGTTGTCGTATGGAGGAGATATTGCATTTTGAAATCGCCCAATAACCTTCAATTTTGGAGAAGGAATTTTTTAATTTTATGTGTTGGAATAATTTTATTTTTAATAAGGTTTAATAAATTAATTAAATTATATAATTATTAATATTTTATATGGTTTTTATTAATCATATGTTATATTATTAATTATATGTTTTAATTAATTATTAAAAAAAATAATAATAATTAAACCTTATTAAAATTTAAATTTTAATACCACACATATGTTATTAAAGTCCTAAACCAAATTCGAAATATTCAAAAGGGTTAAAAACCCACATATCAAAGGTTTCATATTAAATTTTAAAACCAACGTGTTGTATGACGTCATTGGAGTCGAGGTAACGTGGGTTTTAAAAAACGTGATTCAAAATGGAGCGGAGTTTTAAAACTTTTGTATGTAACGGTGTGGTTCGACCCCGGGTCGGGGCGAACACCATAGTGAGGCCCGACCGTTAGGCCACAGGCGCTTGTTGTTAAAACTTGCCGCGTGAACATGCTTTTAAAAGTTTCAAATTTTGTTTGGGCACAGGTGGCGGGGTCTTGGTCACGCGGGCCCAGCGCTTGGAGCGGAATATTAATACATATTGTTATCAACCTTATCCAATGCGCATATAACTCAAAGTTTTTAAATGAATGCCGGAGGGTACTGTCACGTGGCCCTATACTTTAGCCCCCTCCCACTGGCGGTTAGACTGGAGGTTCCTCTAATTTAGTGCCGACCTCCATATTTTTTGGAGTTATCTGGTAGTTAGCTAGACTTAGCTGGAGTGAATCTAGGAAAACTTCAGTTAGCCATAACTTTGGCTAGGGAAGTCCATTTGGGACGATTTTTTTTTTTTTTTTTTGATTTTGGGGTATTGAAGCATTCTAGATCTATTGAGAGTGTTTTCAGAGCCATCAGGGTGCTCTATCAGTAATTTTACCAGCGATTTTGGTCGTGGAGCCACCAGGGCCTAGTGAAAGATTAACTGTTTTGGACTATACTCATCCAATGGAGGTGAATGAATAGTCGTTTTATACTAATTTCAGCCTTCTGTATCTGAATCTGCAGCTTATTTGGCCTTTTTAGGCTTTCTATATAGTGTAATTCACATTTTGAGCATTTAATGAAAGAGGGAAAAGCCTAATTAGAGGCTTTTGGACCCAGCAGAGGTAGCCCAAGAGAGGGGTGAACTGCTTAAACAATTGCTACTATCATACTGTATATTTTTGCTACATTATTTCAGATTCTGCTACTTTAAATAGTAACTTTTCATAAGTACACTTTTCCCAATCAGTATTATACAGTGAACAAAACTTATTAGTTCATCTTCAAACCACTTTACTTCATTTGCAGAATATGTAAACTTGCCTATTCACATATAAAATTTGGATTAATGAATACTTTGCACATAAACAAATACTTTCATTGATCAGATCTATTATAGTGATTACATTTTATTTCTTTAGGCAGAGCCAGTTTGTGGGCCAGGAAGCCTCTTGTTTCATCCTTTCTAGTAAAGGTGAAATAACTAGTAAAAGCCCCTTAATGTCAATCTCTGTATGAGAAATAATTTGTTCTCACAATTTCAGAGTCAATTGGTAGCCTCTAGTTTCATCGTTTCTAGTAAAGGTGAAATAACCAGTAAAAGCCCCTTACTATCAATCTCTGTATGAGAAATACTTTGTTCTCACAATTTCAGATCAATGTGAATCTTGGAAAAGATGACAAGCCCAAGTTTGTGAAGTTGTCAAAGGAATTGTCCCCTGAGGTAAAGGAAAATTATGTTAAATTGCTTTCTGAATTTTTTGATGTGTTTGCATGGGATTATTCAGATTTGAAGGTGTATGAAAAGAACATAATTCAGCATACTATTCCCATCAAGCTGGATCAGAAGCCATTCAGACAGAAGCTGAGAAGCATCAATTCGAAGCTGTTACCTTCAATTGAAAAAGAGGTAAATAGATTGTACAAAGTTGGTATCATAGTGCCCATTATATTTTCTGACTGGATTTCAAATTTGGTCCCGGTGCGTAAGAAGACAGGAGAGATAATATTGTGCATAGATTTTCGGAATTTGAATAAGGCATCCTTAAAGGATAATTATCCACTTCCGAAGATGGACCATATTCTGCAGAGAGTAGTTGGAGCATCTAGGATGTCACTACTTGATGGCTACTCAGGCTACAACCAGATCTTGGTGCATGAGAAAGACCAAGACAAAACTGCCTTCACAACACCCTGGGAAACCTTCCAATATGCCAAAATGCCATTCGGATTGAAGAACGTTGGAGCTACTTTCCAGCGAGCAATGGACATTTCTTTTTCCAAGGAAAAAGATGTGTTTCTTGTTATTTATTTGAATGATTTGACAGTGTTTTCAGGTTCAAATGATGAACATTTGCACCATTTGAGAGTTGTTTTTCAGCGATGCAGAAAATTTGGGATTTATCTCAATCCAAAGAAGAGTCTCTTTGCCATGGATGAAGGAAATATGCTGGGGCATATCATCTCTAAAGATGGTATCCATATCGATCCATCTAGAGTGGAGGAAATTCAACACAGATATTCCATGAAACAAAAAGGAGATTCAAGCATTTAATGGTAAGATGAAATTCTTGCACCGATTTATACCCAATCTGGCTGAACATCTAAGAGAAATGAATAACATGTTAAAGAAGGATAGCAATGTCAAATGGAGTGAGGAGGCTATCAATTCATTTAATCTGGTAAATTTTTCTTTTTCCAATGCCCCAGTCTTGATTAGTCCCGACTATACCCAAGATTTTATCAATTTTTCATTCGCATCGGAGCATACTATGGCTGTTGTTTTAATGAAGAAGAGATATCAGGTTGAAAATCTAATTTATTTTTTCAGTAGGACCATTAGAGATGCGGCCTTAAGGTATAATATCATTGAAAAGAAATCATTGGCTCTTATAAAGGCATTGAAGGATTTTAGGGTCTCTATTCTGCATTCGCATACTATAGCATATGTCCCTAACACAGCAGTGAAGAATGTGTTGATGCAAAGTGATCCAGAAGGTCGAAGAGGTAAATGGATAGTAGCTATATTGGAGTATGACTTGGAGATCAAACCCACGAAGTTGATCAAAGACCAAGGCTTGGCGAAATTAATGGCCCAATCAAATCTGCGTGCCCTGGATATAAACCTCATAATAGAAATGTTAGAGGATGAAGATGAAGGTTTGCTTGTTCCGATTTCTAAAATTTTTGTACAATCTCCTTGGTATTCAGATATTGTTTATGTCCTTCAGCATATTTCACCTCCTCCAGGAATGTCTAAGAGTAAATGTAGATCTCTGAAACTCAAATCTGCTAAAAATTGTATTTTAAACAGTGCTATATATTGGAAAGATCCAGGAGGCATTCTGCATAATTGTTTGGTTGAAGAGGAGGCATAGAACTAAATGCATGATTTTCAGAAGGGTGATTGCGGCAGCCATCTGTTTTGGAAGACTACAGCTAACAAGGTATTGAGAGCAAGATATTGTTAGCCCACGTTATTTGCTGATTTGTATAAAATGGTGATGAATTTTCATGAATTCCAAATTTTCCAAGGGAAGAAGAAATTTATGCCTCTTCCTTTGAAACCAGTTTCAGTGAACGCTCCCTTTCATCAATGGGGACTCAATTTCATAGGAGAAATCCTTCCCGCTTCATCAGCGCATCATCGATGGATCTTAACAGGAACATATTATTTTACTAAATGGATTGAGGCCATCCGAGCAAGGTAAGCAACTGACATGGTAATCATTCAATTCCTTGAATCGAATATTTTATCTCGTTTTGGCTGCCCATACAAAATTGTATCAGATAACGCATCATTGTTTTGATCCAAGAAGATGATCGATTTCTGTGACAAATAAAATATTTCTCTGGGCCATTCAACAACGTATTATCCACAAGGTAACGGCCTGGCAGAATCATCAAACAAATCATTGGTAAATATAATCAAGAAAATGCTGGAGACAAACAAAAGGAACTGTCACCGAAAGCTTATCAACGCATTGTGGGAAGACAGAGTTAGCAGTAAGAAATCCATAGGTATGTCGCCTTTTGAACTGGTTTATGGTACTGATGTTGTTTTTTCTACATCTCTTACAGTTCTAGTTATGAGGTTATTACAAGAAGTTGGCAGCGAGGACGGTGACAATCAGCGAAGGATAAATCAGATGATCCACCTTCAGCAAACAAGAGAGGAAGTGTCACAGAACGTTGTTTAGTTGCAGGAGAAGACAAAGAAAATCTATGATCGAAAGACAAAAGTAGAAAAGTTTCATCTGGATGATGTAGTGTTGAGATGGGATGCAAGGAATGAGGACAAAGGAAAGTACAGTAAGTTTGACAACCTTTGGAAAGGACCATACAAGATTTCAGCATACAAGGGACAGTATGCCTTCTTGCTTTCAGAGATGGATGGTCAAGATTTCCTTGGAGGAGCACTGAATGGTAGGCTTCTGAAGCACTACCATTATTGAGGACAATGGATTAGAATCTATGTCATCATCATTGTATATACCATGTTATTCTGATCAGAGTTTAGGTACACAGTCATTCAAGTTTGGGGACCAAGGTGAAGGCTATAAAACTTGGATGATATGTGTATGGTTTGGTTTTATTTCATTTTTCAGTATTAGTCTTGAGTCATGAGTCAGTCTACATTGTGTCAGTTTTTAGTGTTTTTGACTCCATGCCCAATGGATAAGCCTACTTGGTCTACGGTGTTCTTGGCACCTCCAAGGAGCTACCATCCCCATTGGAGCAAATGTTAGTGTCAGTCTAGTCATACTACCATCAGTGATCAAAATTTCTCTTTTACATCCCATACCAATAAATTTCACCATTCCTCTAGGTCATGGATTCATTGATGGTATTAATTTTTCATCAGCTTTCCATCATGAGGTACCTGTTGATTCTCCTCTCTATGGTCTTCAGTCATTAGTCACTTTCATTCTCAAAATCATATTATTAGGTCATAGGATTGGTCTCATTAGTTTCTAGGGTCTCACCACGGTCAAATTAATGATTCAAGTGTCGATAAATATCAGCAAGGTCATGAGGAAGTCAATAAATGCAAAGTCACGGCACCTGGAAGATCAAGAAATATTTTATTCAGTTTGATGTAATTTTCACCTCCAAACTATGTTTTGACGTGAAAGCATGATACTTTACTTTAAATTGTCATCATTATGTAATTTTATGTCAGCATATGTAATAAGTCGCAATTCAGAAGCTGTTTTCTCCACATAGTCATCACCTTGCCTTCAGAGAAGTTTTCCATAGCATTTTCAATGCCAAATCACCTTCCACGTAAATCCATCAGAAAGAGCCCGGAAAGAGCTTTCCAATGGTATACTACACTCTCAAAACTGACTTCTGGATTTAAATTTATGCCTAAGTGAAGTAAAACATCCTCTATATCCTTAACCTTTCCCTATTTCCCATTTTTTTCCTTAAACTTTATGTTTAAAGTTTAATATTTTCCTTATAAAATCCATTTTCCCCCACCCCCTCTAATTACAAAATCGCATTACAAAATCGTTTAAACACAAATGTGATTTAAACTTAACCACTTCCCCACCATACTCTTTAAAACTTTATAATAAACATTTTCAAAGTTTATTATTATAATCCTCGCCTTTTAAAAAACCACTTCCCCTCCATGCCTTTGAACCTTATGATAAAATTTTTAATGTTTTATAATATAAAACCCCACCTACCCAAAGTTACTTTCCCATTGCAATCGCAACATTCTAAAAGAGCTTCCCGATTGACCCATCGTGAAACCTCCAATGCGATTGCCTTGATTGTATATCTCCGATGCCATGTCCCTCGATTAACTCCGCCCGATATTGTATTGGCCATCGATTTGCCCATCTGATCGGACGACCTACACTTGATTGGTGCTTCCAAATTCCTCCTCCCGATGGAACCCCTCTGATGTATATCCTAATCATCGATCTCATCATCCGATCCGATGGCCCATAGCCATTGGACCATCCCAATCGGCCTTTTATATTAAACTGTTCTCTCCGTTCTCCTTTGATCTCCGATGCGGATGGATATTGGGTCCCGCCATTTAACATTACCTTCCACCATTCATATAAAGGCCTCTCCCTTTGATAAAAATTGAGTTTTATTTTATTTCACTTATACAAAGGACCCCCTCCAATCGCATCGATGATTTCATATGTATCACTCTATCCCGCCCCCCATCACTTATCCCCACCGGCATTGGCATTTTATGATATCACTCTGCCCCACTCCCCTTTGATCTCCCGATGCCGATTGGCCCCAGTCCCACCATTTAAATCCTTCACCTATTCATAATGAAATAGCCCTTTGCCTTTGTTAAACTCAAATCTTGTTTATTTTGTTTATTACAAAGGCCATTTCCCTATCGCATTGGAAGTATGTTATTATGTTATACTCCAGTCCCAATTTTCGATTCTGACTGCAACTGTATCCCCGGGGTCCCACTTTGCCAGCCCTCCGCTCCTTCATATAAAATCACCTTTTCCCTTTTTAAAAGTGCCGAAAACATTTTTGTTCGTTTTTTAATATCCCTTTGGCTTATTCTATTATTCCATCGGGCCTTGCTCATCGCATAAGAATTTTTTTCCCTTCACCATTCCTCTGATCCTGATTGCGATAATGCCATCGCCACACGCATTTTTCAAATGTTTTATTTTATATTGTATCTCCCTTCCTCCATCCGTTTCCGATTGTGATTAAAATGCGGGTCCCACCTCCCATCCCTTTTTTCCATTCAAAAAATTAATTTTTCCCTTCACAAAGGTATATAATTTCATTCTATTTTATTTCGATAGCATTTTATTAAATTCAGTTTTATTCAAACGAATAATGGAAAGCAACAGTCAGCTGGCCACAAGCTAAAATAAAACAAATATTTCTGTAGTAGCATAAAGATAGGTAGTTTCTCCTCAAATTGCATATTTATCATTCAACAGCGAAATTGTGAATCTTCCCAAGTAATCAAATGTAATATTGTTCCTTCTTTGGGGCATATTGTTGGATTTCTTTTCTGTGATTAGTTTTCGGTTCTTCAGCTATTAGAACAACTCCCTTTTCTGTGGATCTATGTTCCCACATTTCAGCCTATTTATTGTAATTGTAAATCATTTGGAAAGCAGTTTGTAACTCAGCAGTAGGGGAATAGTGTGGAAAAATGCTCTTCACTACATTGTACAGTTTGACAGGGAATTAATAAGAGATGCAGCTCTGATTTTTGGGATCCATGTGGTATAAGATTTAGCATTTGTTTCTCTCCGCTTTTCATATGTAAAATGTTATGTTTCACTTGTCATCCATAAACATTTCCTTTTGAATTCTTTCAAGATAGAAAGGTAGAATCCATTTTTATGCTCTTCCTTGGGAAATCATTCATACTCTGTGTTTTTTCTTCTGTTTGAAAAAGGATCCATTTATTGTGCCCTTTTCAGCTCCTCACTAGTCTTTCCATCCCATCCTTATTTAAACTTTATTGCTAAATTTTCCTGCCTATCTTGCCCCATGAAATACCCTGTATCCTAATTTAATTCGCAGTTTCATACTGTCCCGTTTTCTCCCACACATCCCTGAAAATTAATTTCATTTATTAAAATTCTTTCCCATCATTATACCTAGCCTAATATCAGATTATTATTGCACTTTATTGAATATCCTTTCACGGAGAGAGCCCTCTCCTGTCCTTGTAGGGCTACCTACAAGGCTGAGCGTGGTTTAGTTGTTACCCTGTTTTTCCCTTTTCAGCCTGGGGTCCAGATCAGGTGCTAACAATGTCCACGGGAGAGTGTTTATATGGATTTTGTAGGAGGTCTTACATTGTAAAAAAGAGGCCAATTATTTGTATGTAGTTGTAGATAGGTTCAGCAAGATGTGTATATTAATTCCCTGTAAAAAGAAAATCGCAGATGAAAAAAAAATCAACTATTCTCTGAGCATGTTTGAGTTCATTTTCAGTTGCCCATGTCCATTGTTAGTGATTGAGATTATCAATTTGTTAGGAATTTTTGGTCAATTTTGTGGGACTTGATGGATACCAAGTTGAAAAAGAGTACAATATTTCATCCAAAAAAATATGGTCAAACCAAAGTGGTCAATCAAATAATCATACATCTTCTTCAATGATACTACAGCAAGCATCCTAAGTTATGGGATGAATAGTTCCATTAAATTCAATATGCTTATAACTATGCAAAACACTCGTCTGCACAAACATCGCCATTTGAGGCATGTCTTGGATACTTTCCTAGATCTCCATTAGATTTCATTTTTTGGAAGAATGTTGCTATTGATGGTCATAGTGACATAGAAAAATATAATAAGTTCATAAAAAAATCCAATTGATACATCAAACAGTTCAAGATCAGCTTGAAAATAGCCAAGAAAAGTACAAAGCAAGGAACGACAAGCATCATGTAGATCACAAGTTCCAAGTTGGTAATGAACTTTTCCTTCACATTAGAAAAGAGAGGCTTCAATGGGAAGGTAAAAAACTGAAACCAATCCCTTATGGTCCTTTCAGAATTTTGGAAAATATTGGTGTCAATGCCTTCAAGTTAGATTTTCCTTCATACACGCAAATTTACTCTGTTGTTAATGTTGAGAACTTACAGTTGTATGAGCCTTTGTTGATTGAATATCAATGAGAAAATGTTAATATTCATTCCATTGAGGATTTTTCTCTTGAATACCTTGTTGAGCTTCAACTACACACCATTCTTGATAGAAGAACAAGGACATCAAAACGAGGGAGTGTATACTACCTTGGTGTGGGGCTCAGAGGAACAAATCCAAGCCATGCCATTGGATTGAGATTGGAAAGTTTAGAGAAATGTACCCTCATATGCTGAACAAATGAAAGTGATATTTTGGGGTCCAAAAGCTTCCAGTGGGGAGGAGTGATCAGGTGCTCAAAATTATGCTAAAAAATGAAAATTTTCAGAATGGTGTGAAACTTGAATGGCCACTTAGATCTCATCATTTTGAATCCAGCACAACTCGATTGATGGAAAAAAAACATCGTATGCTCCCAAAAACATGTTTTGTGTGCTTTGTCAAACATGAAATTTTTTGAAAAAAAATGCAAAGAGATTCTAATCAACAGTCCATAGTACTGATTGGGCATGCCCATGTGGAAGGTTGATTAGTCAAAGGGTATTTTCGTCAGCGAGTAAGGTAGTTCTAAGTGGCACAATATAAGTGGTTGGCTGTAGCAAATTCTGAATAGTTTATAGGCGGCCAATCACAAATTTCCACGTGGCATGGCCAAGGGTGACCACTTGGCAGGTCAAGGGGCACCAAAATTTTGTACAGAAGTCTGAACAAAGGCGTCAGGGATCGAACCCATGACCTCCAACAAACCAAACAAACAACATACCATCACGTCATCTCTTTTTTTCTTAACATGTAATGGTTGCATGTTATATATAAAATTTAACGGTTTTATGTTTAGGGGTGGGGACCAGGGTCTAGCCCCAGCCCTGGTCACTGCACCCTATCGCGTATGGATTTTAAAATATTGTTTTTTGAGAAATCTGATCAAGTATAAATGGAATGGCTACCCAAGACCAATGCATAAGTCATCAAGTATATAGAGGTGATAAATGATGCTATAACAATTATCCACTTCCTAGAATAGATGATTTACTTGATTAATTGAAATATGGAAAGTATTTTACTAAGTTGGACTTAATGACTGGCTACCCGCAAATTAGAATTACTGAAGGTGACACTTAGAAGAATATATTTAACACAAACCAAGGTTTTTTTGAATGAATAATTATGCATTTTGGTTTATATAATGTTCCTTCTACCTTCATGTGTGTGATGAATGATGTGTTGAGGCCATTTCTTAATGATTTTTTCATAGTCTACTTATATGATATATTTATTTTCAATAAATCACTTGATGAACATGTCATGCATGTAAGAAAAGTATGTGATGTCTTAAGGAAAGAACAATTATTTTTGAAGATGTCAAAATGTGAATCTGGTAAGACTAATTTGGTTTACTTGGGGAATATTTTTGGACGAGGTGAGTTGAAGATAGACCCCTCTAAGGATGAGGTGATTGTGAATTATCCAACTCCAGAGACAGTCACTGAGGTAAGAAGCTTTTTGGGAGCAACCCAATATTGGAGGAATTTCTATTCTTCAAATTCTCTTCTATCGCAACTCAATTGCATGCATTGGATAGCGTGAAAAATGTATTCCAATGAGGAGGAAAGCAACAAAAATAATTTGATTCTTTGAATTATAAGATCAATTCAGCTCCAATACTTGCACTATTGGACTTGAGACAACCCTTTGAGGTTTAAACTACTGCAAGAAACTATGCCATGGGGACAGTCCTTATGCAACACAGTAATCCCATTTTATTTCATTCAAAAAATCTCATGGTGCAGTGACTAACTATCCTACTTATGGCAAGGAGCTTTATGCCTTGGTTCAAAGTGTGAAAAAGTGGAAACACTACTTGATGGGAAAGGAAACCATCATACACACCAACCACCAACCATTGCATTACTTGTAATCGCAAAATAAGTTGTAGCAGTCAAGGAACTTTCAATGGATGGGTTTCCCACAACAACTCCACTTGTTCATAATGTATAAGAAATGTATATACAACAAGGTCGTTGATATTCTTTCTAGGCCTTTGTTAGTGCGACTACTTTACTCAAGCATAATTGTCTTTTGCATGAAAGCTATGTTGAGAAATATGCATTTCATAATGAATTTCAAGATGTTTATGCAAACTTGACCAAGTAGAGGAATTAGATTACCATGTCCACAATAACTTCTTGTATCATTTGGGCAAGCTTTGTATTCCACAGGGTGAGAGAGTCAGTGTCATAAGGGAAGCACACACTTGTATTACTGTTAGACATTTTGGTCTAAGAAAAACAATGCCGCATATTCAAAGGTATTGTTATTGGGTTCATGTGCTTGAAAGAGTGTCACATTGCATTAAAGGTCATTCATTGTGTGGAATCAATCGGCCTAGATATAGGAAGTTAGGATTGTACAAACCACTTCCTGTACCTTCATGTCCACGGGAGAGTGTTTATATGGATTTTGTAGGAGGTCTTCCATTGTCAAAAAGAGGTCGATTATTTGTATGTAGTTGTAGACAAGTTTAGCAATATGTGTATATTAAGTCCCTATAAAAAGAAAATCACAGATGAAAAACAACTCAACTATTCGTTGAGCATGTTTGAGTTCATTTTCAATTGCCCATATCCATTGTTAGTGATTGAGATTATCGATTTGTTAGGAATGTTTGGTCAAGTTTGTGGGACTTGATGGATACCAAGTTGAAAAAGAGTACAATATTTCATCCAAAAAAATATGGTCAAACCAAAGTTGTCAATCGAATAATCATACATCTTCTTCAACGACACTACAGTAAGAATCCTAATTTGTGGGATGAACAGCTCCATTACATTCAATATGATTATAACTATGCAAAACACTCCTCCACACAAACATCACCATTTTAGGCATGTCTTGGATAATTTCCTAGATCTCCATTGGATTTAATTTTTTGGAAGAATGTTGCTATTTATGGTCATAGAGACATAGAAAAAGCTAAAGAGTTCATAAAGAAATCCAATTTATACTTTAAACAATTCAAGATCAGCTTGAAAATAGCCAAGGAAAGTACAAAGCAAGGAACGACAAGCATTGTGTAGATCACAAGTTCCAAGTTGGTAACAAATTTTGCCTTCACATTAGCAAAGAGAGGCTTCAATGGGAAGGTAAAAAAATAAAACAAATTTGGTATGGTCCTTTCATAATTTTGGAAAATATTGGTGTCAATGCCTTCAAGTTAGATTTTCCTTCATACACGCAAATTTACTCTGTTGTTAATGTGGAGAACTTATAGTTGTATGAGCTTCTGTTGATTGAATATCAATGAGAAAATGTTAAGATTCCTTCCATTGAGGATTTTTCTCCTGAATTCCTTGTTTAGCTTCAACTACACACCATTTTTTATAGAAGAACAAGGACATCAGAATGAGGGAGTGTAGACTACCTTCGTGGGGGGCTCCAAGGAACAAATCCAAGCCATGGCATTGGATTGAGATTGGAAATGTTAGTGAAATGTACCCTCATATCCTGAACAAATGAATATGATATTCTGGGGTCCAAAAGATTTTAGTGGGGAGGAGTGATCAGGTGCTCAAAATTATGCTCAAAATGAAGTTTTTGAGAATTGTGTCAAGCCTGAATGGCCACGTAGATCTCATCATTTTGAATCTAGAGAAACTCGATTCGTGGAAAAACAACATTGTATGCTCCCAAAAACATGTTTTTTCTGCTTTGTCAAACAAGAAATATTTCAAAAAAAAAATGCAAAGAGATTCTAATCAACAATCCATACTACTGACTGGGCATGCCCATGTGGAAGGTTGATTGGTCAAAGGGTATTTTCCTCAGTGAATAAGGTGGTTCTAAGTGGCACAATCTCAGTGGTTAGTTGTGGCATATTCTGATTTGTTTATAGGCAGCCAATGACAAAATACAATGTGGCATGGCCAAGGGCGACCATGTGGCAGGTCAAGCGGCACCAAAATTTTGTATGGAAGTTTGAACAAAGGCACCGGGGATCGAACCCGTGACTTCCAAAAAACCAAACAAACAACGTACCATCATGTTATCGCTTTGTTTCTTAACATGTAATGGTTGCATGTTATATATTAAATTTAATGTTTTTGTGTTTAGGGGTAGGGACTAGGGTCTAGCCCCAGCCCTAGTTGCTACACCCTATTGGGTTAGGGGTAGTCATAACCCCCCCCCCCCCCCCTCCCCCACCCACCCCCCCCCCCCCCCCATTGTTTCATAACCATTAACATTAAACTATCTTCCGACGACAACATGTGTCCACCCAAGCCGCAAATACTGTGGTCTATTAAACTGTATGGAGTTTAAATATTGTGTGGGAGTTTTTGGGGTGGGAGTTAAGGTCCCGAACCCCATCCCTATGGCCATAATGTGGGCCTCCCCATGACCATAATTTTCGTATTTAAGGCCTTAGTGGAAAAATTATCACCTCGACAATTTTTCCTGGAAATTGGGCAATCTGGCACTTGATTAGAATATTTGGAGGCAAACTTGTAGGATGGTATTGGATTTGGTGGAATTTGTGGTGCGGCTATTGCCAAAACTTGGCTAAGCCATAACTAAGTCATTTTTTAACAAAATTCGAAGTAGAAAGAGGCTAGATAGGCATTTTTGGGAATTATGGAGCCATTGGAATAGGTTTGAGAGTTGTTTGAACATTGTAAATGAATGTATTCACACTTTTGACCATAGTTGAAGTAGGCCAAGCCATTGGAGGTTGGACCAAGGAGATGTAGCCCAGGAGGGCTAAACTCCTTCATCAAGTGTTGTTGTGTTACTATTTATGATGATGTTCATGTCTGTTATATGCTGCTAGTCACTGTTTTGTTTATGTTAATTTTCTCAAGAAATTCACATAAAAACACATAAAAAATAATCATGGTTAACTTGTAATTTACCTCATAATACTCAAGCACTTTGTTTATATTCTGAATTGGAATTTAGCACGAGAAACATTAATTTTTCCATTAAGATCTATTTATAAGTGTTGAGAGTCAATGACAGTGTGTCCACACATGTTATATACACTGAGACCATCTAACAGAAGGGTAAAATCATCCAAGAGTCATCCAACATTCCTGATTACTGCTATGCTCAGGTTTTCCATTCCTACACTTCTCAAAGTTGTTAATATTTTCATGTGTTTAATTATAAGGTCCTAGGCCCGATCCCTAGTGCAATAGTTGATACGAAGGCATGGGTGGTCGAATATTCTATAACTCTTGAGCATGTTATGGCTTTGGCCAATCTTGGAAGGTGACCTGCAAAATAGGTTTGTGCATCTATATATATATATATATATATATATATATATATATATATATATATAATGATAAAATTCTTATCCCTTCTAAGCTTCTTGTTTCAGTGCCTTGGACTAAATCAACCTATGCAATACATAAGTCCACACACACACATATATATGTGTATGTATGTATGCATGTATTTATCTATGTATCGACATATGTATGTGTAATATTCCCAATTAGTCATGAGCTAATTGGAATATTCATTTTTGTTTATTCGCTTTGTTTAAAGAATAAAAGATCAAAGGAGGTCCATAATACTCCTTAATAATGAATAGATCAATGCCAAATGTAAAAAGGCTATATATTGGCTGCTAAATCAAGCACCCTTAGGTGTGAAAGGGGCTGGACATTTTGACTGGTCAACCTTAACCAAATCTACAATGTTGTCATGGAGGAGTGCCCATCAATGAGGCACAACGTAGTTTTAGATGGAGATTTCTTGTGTGAAAAAAGTGATCTCGTTGGAAGTGGTTTAGGGTTTGAAAGCTCTTAACTTATAAAATGAAGAGGATGGAAACATTAGAAGGTTGTTGATGATTATCATATTTCTAAATATATTGTCTGTTTATACGTATATCTTTCTCTTGCTGTTTAGCTAAGAATGAATGTTGTTTAGCATTGGGTGTTCCTGGTCGGGAATCCCACCTCTTTCTATTGAGTAGATCTCGGAAGAGTTTGTATTGCATTGTCCACTATCTAGCTGAAGGCCAAGATACTTCTTTCAACTAGAGCACGAATCATATTGAGGGTTTGGTTTTCTTTGCAAGCTACAACAAGTGGAGGCTAGATCTTTCATATCTAGGCCATTTCAGTGCTCCTTTTCAGTGAATGAGACTTCTACTTCACTGGGAGGAGAGTATTGGAGGACTTGAGCTTAATTTTCAGATCTTGGCATGTGTCCAACCATATTTTGACCCATACAACACAATTTTACTTCCAGATCGGCGTTATTCCTATAGGTGCAGTTGCAAGGTGTTTTGGCACACCATTTGGAGAGTTGGTTTTCAAGTGTGGGGGATCTGCCCTTCACTTTGGAAATTTATTGGAGGAGATCTTCCTATTTTTCGTATCAGATCAGATCCACTTTCTAGATCTTAACATTTCAGTAGATCTGCAGTCTTAGATCTCATATCTACAACTTGTACATGGTGTTTTGCTAAAAACCCCAAGGGGATTCCTTAGAGGAGCCTATATAGTGTATGGATCTGTTATAGATCTGAATTTTTATGCACCTATCTGCTCAAGATATAATGTGTAATTTACAGCTAATATAGACCAATAAAATAACGTTATAATACCTTTTCCAATCTTAATACATGGTTGAAACACCTCTTTTTGAGGGTTTTCTTTTATTGGAGACTTGTATTTCCTGTTATTCATATTATGGGACATCTTTTACATCTATTTGGTTGTTATAAATACAAATGAAAGGTCTCCATATTGGCCTCCTACCTTGTCTCTGATTATATGCATTTTTATCCTATCAATCTGCGTTGTATTGCTACATTCCCCATTTGGGAATATTACAGTGGTATCAGAGCATCATCTTGGCATAGTTTGTTCTTTCTAAGATGCCAATATGTCTTCTAAAGAAGAACAACCTCTTGCTGACAGAGAGAAGAGGTATCTAAATAGAAGACACAAAAAGTTTGATTACACAAATGACAATGAAGACAAGGGTAAAGCCCCTTTATCTGGAGGTAAAGATGAAGATAAGGATTGTCCTAAGATCCTTCTTAGAGCCATGAAAGACCTTGCTAGAGAGATCAAAGAGATGTGAATGGATAGAATCAAGGAATACCCTAAAGGAGCTCATCTTAGAGAAGGCTCTGGCATGTCTCATCAGTGGGATGATCAACCAGTGCATTAGCCACAAGTTTCCCAATGTTCTACTATGCCTACCTTTTTGGCTATGGGAAATGAAGGGTTTCAAGAGCATGAATCCCTTGAAGACTATTTTGAAGAATATGAGTCTCAAAATTATATATTCGAAGATCACTTAAGTTTCCAGGAGTTTTGTCACATCAAGGACAATAGAAGACCAAGGCATCATCATAGAGGTGGTGGATTCATTTAGAATCATGATCGACACCATACTATGGGCAGATTATTTTTACCCAATTTTGATGGGTCATCCAAGTGTTCTGCCAAATATAGTGTATAAAAACTTGACATCTACTTTCAGTTCAACAAGGTCCCAGAGATGGAGGCTATCAAGATTTTAGCGCTGCATCTTCAAGGTGAAGCACATGACTGGTGGTTCCATGGTTTCTCTACATTGGGTCATGCCAATTTGAATGCTTATTCAGATTTCACTAGAAGGTTGGTGGAATTATTTTATAGAAGATATCTAGAGGCACCGTTCGTGAGCCTTGCAAAGCTGAAACAATCAGGTAATAGAGTAACTTACATCTCTAAATTTGTAAGACTTTCTGTTATGGTTCCTGATTTTTCTGTAGCAAGAAGGGTGTACATGTTCATTGATGGTTTAGATGAACCTCTTCATGGGTTGGTTAAATATACCAAGCCCACTACCCTACATGATGCTATTGAGAGGGCTAGATATCTTCAAGATGCCTTAACAAAAGAAAAGGAAACTTTTTAGCATAAGCCCTCTTTTCCTTCACAGGGAAAGGAAGAAAATGTTGTCCTTCAAAGGAGGGCTCAGACAAGAAACCTCTTGATGATGATGTATGGAAAGATCTAATAAGAAGGAATGTTTGCTTCAATTTCCAAGAATCATGGGCTCCTGGAAATAAAAGTGCAACTGGAAAAGCACATTACATGGAGGTCTTCTCAAATGATGAGGAGGAAGAAGAAGATGAACCAAGAAGAGGTCACGGTGCTGACACTGTAGGAGGAGAGCCACCACCATCAGGAGATGGGAATGGAGAACTTTCTCCTAGTGGAGGGGCTATTGCATATTTGAGAGGAGTACCTAAGTACTTGACCTTAAGAGTTCAAGGTTCCATCTTGAATTAGAGGGTTTCTGTATTAATTGATAGTGGGGCCACCCACAATTTCATTTATACCCAACTAGTGCAAAGGAGGGAAATACCTACTGATGCTTTTGAGGGATTCTCTATTTTGGTCCCCAGAGATAGAAAAATTCAATGCATGCACTATGTACCATCCTTATCAATCACCATGGGGACATATACATTGATTGATCACTTCTGTGTGGTTGACATACCTGACACCAATGTGATATGGGGTGTTCAATGGTTGATTGCATTAGGGAAAGTCACCACTCATTGGGAGGCTTTGCAAATGGAATGGGTGGATAGTAAGAGTGGTGAGACTCAAATGATCAAATGCATGCAAACCTATCCCTCACATACAACTTCCACATAGAAATCATAGATGGATTTTCATAGTGGAAGCAAGGACCTTACATTCCCATTTATCATGCTCATGAGATTGCTGCATGGGATACTATTATCTAGTGGAAAACCACCTGGGAGGCCACCTAATTAAGATTTTGTGGGAGATGTCTCACAACATGATTCTCCAATCATAGATCCAAGAGGGATGGGAGCATTAGAAGACAATTATACAGTGCTGGGAGTCTTGGGTAGGATTAAGGAGGAGGGAGATCTGCTCCCAACATCATCATTACCCACTCTCATTTTAGATTCTGCGTTGTGGGAGGAGAAGCATGAAAGGGATGACCTTCCTAAATGTACATTTGGCATGGGAGATTTCAAGGATGAGAGAAGCCACATGACAAAAATTTCAGTTGATAGATCATCAACATTATCATTGTCGGGGAGTTTAGATCAATATTGGAAATCCCAATTCTTGGTGGATTATTCCAAGGATCTTCACACATGCATGATACTTTATGAACAAATACATGAAGAGGATTTTTAGTCCAAGAAGGAGTCATCTATTATCATGGTATGATATTCTTGTTTAGAGCCTCCAATCTCAAGGAGAAGTTACTACAAAGAGCATATGAAGAGTTCTTTTTCAGCCACACATAATACATGAGATTATACAACATCATCATGAGAAGCTATACATGGAGAGGCTTTGAAGGATAACTACATCAGCATTTTCAAATATGCATGAACCATGTGGAGTTGGGATAGTAGCATGAATCTAGAACAGAGTGAATTCATCCATCTCTTTCTTCTTTTGAGAGAGGAGATAGATCTATGCACCACTCCATTTGTATGAGGAGGATTATTGGTGAAGAACATACTCATGTAAATAATGTTTCATTTTCTGATTGTATGCATTATTTTACCATGTATATGCAGGTCATAACTCCAATAAGGAGTGTTGTACCTTATAAACTTCATGGCCAACTTTGGGCCACAAAAATTTCTGAACATGGCCACTCCCTTGGAGGACAAAGGGAGATTTTATTTCATGATGGGTGCATTCATAAGGCACCAAATATATCTAACACTTTCAGCCATAGTGAGATGACTTGGACAACAAGTAAGTGGTGGGGAAACCACTTACCACATCATGATCTGATGCAGTTAGGAGATGAACTACACTGGTTACACATGTGGGACTATGACCCACCTCCATATGCAGAAATGTTTGTTTGTATGTATGTAATTTTGATCCCATACATTGATGATGTACTTGAACTTTTTATGGGAATCCATGGAGAGAGGATGGGAGGTACGTATATGCCCTATGGGATGAAGATTCTCCAAGTATCTTATGCTACATGTTTCAGGGAGAACATTGAGCAAACCATGTTTGTTTCATTTGAGCTATTGTCTCCTTATGGGATGAATTATTTACATCTCATGAGAACTTTGGAGGAGAAATTCATGGAGGGATGGATTGGTTAACACTTAGCTTATGGAGGAAGCTTATCACATGTTGGTGTCACCAATGGAGGACGAGAAGATTTGTAGCACTCACCTTGTCAGTTTCTTGAGGACAAGCAACATTTGGGAGGGGAGGGTTGTAATATTCCCAATTAGTCATGAGCTAATTGGAATATTCATTTTTGTTTATTTTCTTTGTTTAAAGAATAAAAGATAAAATTAGGTCCATAATACTCCCTAATAATGAATAAATCAATGCCAAGTGTAAAAAGGCTAAATCTTGGTTGCTAAATCAAGCACCCTTAGGTGTGAAAGGGGCTGGAAATTCTGACTGGGTCAACCTTGACCAAATCTACAATGTTTTCATGGAGGAGTTGTCATCAATGAGGCACAATGCAGTTTTAGATGGAGATTTCTTATGTGAAAGAAGTGATCTCATTCGAAGTGGTTTAGGGTTTGCAAGCTATTAACTTATAAATGGAGGAGGATGGAAGCATTAGAAGGTTGTTTATGATTATTAGATTCCTAAATATATTGTCTATTTAGACATATATCTTTCTCTTTTTGTTTAGATGAGAAGGAATGTTGTTTAGAATTGGGTGTTCCTGGTTAAGAATCCCACCTCTTTCCATTGAGTAGCTCTTGGAAGAGTTTGTATTGAATTTTCCACTATCTAGCTGAAGGCCAAGCTACTTATTTCAACTAAAATGTAGATCTCATTAAGGGTTTGGTTATCTTTGCAAGCTGCAACAATTAGAGGCTAGATCTTTCAGATCTAGGCTATTTCAGTGCCCCTTTTTAGTGGAAGAGACTTCTACTTGATTGGGAGGAGAGTATTGGAGGACTTGAGCTTCACTTTCAGATTTTGGCATGTGGCCAACCACATTTTGACCCCTATAGCATATTTTTACTTCTAGATCTGTGTTATTCCTGTAGGTGAAGTTGCAGGGTGTTTTGGCAACCATTTGGAGAGTTGGCTTTAAAGTGTTGGGGATCTACCCTTCACTTTGGAAATATATTGGAGGAGATATTCCCATTGGTCATATCAGATCATCTCCACTTTCCAGATCTGAACATTTCAGTATATCTTCAGTCTTATATCTTAGATCTACAACTTGTAGATGGTATTTTTCTAAAAACCCCAAGGGAATTCTTTAGAGGAGCCTATAGAGTGTATGGATCTATTATAGATCTGGATTTTTATGCACTTATCTGCTCTAGATATAATGTGTAATCTACAATTGTTGTAGACCAATAAAATAATGTTGTAAGGCCTTTTCCAATCTTAATACATGGTTGCAGCACTTGTTTTAGAGGGTTTTCTTTCATTGGAGACTTGTATTTCTTGTTTTGCATATTATGGGCCATGTTTTGCATCTATTTTTCTGTTGTAAATACAAATGAAAGGTCTCCATATTTTCCTCCTACTTTGTCACTAATGATCTGCGTTATTTTCCTGTCAACTTGCATTGTATTGATGCATTCCCCATTTGGGAATATTACAGTATTTATGTATGTATCATTTTCCTTTTTATCAAAACATGGCTAACCTTCATGAAATTTAAAATTTTGTAGCATATGATCTAATTTCAAATTTTTAGACTATATACTTGATATGAAACTTCCTTTAACATATATCTATATGCTTGCCACTCATACCTAGGTCATACTGACCATTTGCATGCATTGTGAAAACACAAATACCTCCCAAGCATGGGAAGGTTTACCAAAGGATTGCACGATAAAATATATGCAATAAGTAAGTTTTTGATTCTATAAAATGTAAGCTGACATGAAGGGAAACACTATTCTATTAAAGTAAATAAATTTACATTAAAGGAATTTTAGTCTATGAAACTGATATAAATATAATCTATGAAAGTGATAGAAATATTAATTTAGGAAAGCATTGGAAATTTAATCTAGGAAATAATTTGAAATTAAATATACGAAAATAGGTAAATATAATATATGAAAGCATGTAAACATAATGTATGTAAACATGTAAACTAAATCAATGAAGGCAAGTAAATCTAATCTACAAAAAAATGGAAATTTAATCTATGAAAGCATTTGAAATTTAGTCTATGAAAATGAATGAAATCTAGTTTATGAAAGAAATTGAAATATGGCCTATGAAAGTGATTGAAATATGGCCTATGAAAGCAATTGAATCTAAAAGTACAAAGAAAGAAAGCAGAGACTAGACATGCGCAACAAAGGGGGGCATCTGATGTTTAACAATCACACTAGAAGCTGAAAATTAGAATAACATCATATATTAAGTCAACAAGATAAAAAATGTTGAAGTCTAGCTACAAAGATATTTTTTCAATTATTTAGATTACAAATTCTAAATTAGTTCTCACTTCTTATTCTTATCATTGAATAAATCACTCATATTTATACCATAATTTCTTTGAGAAGAGGATAAGCGACTAATAAATTCAAAATATCCACTTTTCTCTCAAGTGGGTACAAACAATTTGCTGAAATTAGGAGATAATTATCTCTACAAATACTCTCAAAAATATCTAATATACTTTATACGAGACACTTATCAAAACTTCCATAATTATTCTCCATTAAATGTGCTAAAATAGTGATCTCAAATATTCCTCAAATCTTCAAGAGTTTGAAGTGGAAATTCGTATTTCAGGATAAGTGGGCCCAATAATTATGAATATTACTCAATACGTCCCAATATTCTTGTAATTTTAGGTAGTAGCTGAAGGAGCCAAAGTTAATCACTTATATGGTTTCGGGGAAAAGGTGTTCTATTATATTCTAGTGCATTGTGTTTTATGGATTAGAAGGGTAGCTAAGAGTGAATAAGAAGAGATAAAATAGAGAGGGTTTATGCACTATATTATCCCATGGACCATAGGTCTTACTTATTTTTACTTAAATCCCCGGGTTCTACCTAGGTTTTCTCCCCATAAGTTTTCCTAGGTCATATATTGTGTTATTATGGTTGTAAGTGATTTTACTTTTGTCTATTCTCTGGGATGAATCCTCTTATGGAATTGAAATTTAGATAGAACTCAAATATCATTCCAGAAAATCCTGACTCTTTATTTGCAAAAACACACCAAAGGAACATGAAATCTACCATTTTTTATGTTACATGCATAAAACTAGTAACATAATGAATATAGCAATCCGAGGAAAATAAGATTTGTGGTATATATTCTACATTTTTAGTATAAATTTATCATATTTTAAGTGACAAAGTATTCAATGTAATATCCATGACAATTTTTGGATCACCTGAGTCTAGTATGCCCATATTGGTTATGATCTATATTTTTTTCTTCAATTTGACCAAGAATGGGAAATTTATTTCAAACACAAATGGTAGGAAAATATGAAAATATACATGGGGAGCATGGGAAATATGTTTATTCAGCATGGCCATGTTTTTTTTAATTACAACTTTATTAAAAGAGGTTAAGTTTTTGTTCACGAGTTGTAAGTACTCCTAGTCAATGCCACATGCCATCCTAGGTATCACTAATCTAGATTCATTCTTTATACTTGTCATCCTTTGTGATGCTTTTAGTGTGTAAAAATTCAAAGAATAAAATCACAATACCATTTGTAATAGTGGGTCCCGATTTGGTGAATTAGGGTCTCAAACCTTATAGGAGCAGTTTCAATAATTAAACATGTTATTACATTGAAATTTTGTTTCATATGATTTGTACTGGATAATTATATTATTTGACATCCATCATGATGCATTCAATTTAGAAATTGATTAATCATCCATTACTAAAGATAAACCCACTACATAGAAAATTATAAAAATATATGAGGTCCTATTGAGATCCTAAATACAATGTACCTAAAAAACATGTTGGTTATGATCATTGGGGTTGTTTCTTAATTTGAAAAGGCATGGGAAATTTAGCTCAACCAAAAACAATACGGAACCATGAATATTTTATCCATGTGGATGATGAAAAATATTTTGATTCACATTGACCATTTTTGAATTATTTCCATTCTTAATAATATTAGAATTTTTTTGTTTCTAAGAGATAAGTAAAACTAATCTCTACTACAGATCTTCCTAGGTGCCAACTACTCTTAAAATATAATTACTAAAAATAGAAAATGGCACATATGGGTGATTATTGCAAATTATAGTTAAGGTATAGTAGTGAATGAAATGTGATCTTATGTATTGTTAATGGTATATTGATATTGTTTTGATAAACACTTGAGTATAATGTGCCTCAGCACCATGTTGTTTATGATCTCACATTTTTTTAAAATTTGGGTGAGCCACAAATGTTATAAAACAATGAATATTTCCTAATGTGCAGGATGGTAAAAATTTTAATTAAAATTGACAATCCTTTGATTATTTAAAATATTATTAAAATTGGAGATAAGGTTGTTGTTGGTGAAAACTATGTTATATTTGAAAATAATGGACTTGAAATTTAAACTCGCCAATTTCAATTCATCAAGAATAATGGGATCTGTTGCATCTCAAGAAACAATCTCTTGGCTATGGTAAGGAATCATTTCTTAAGAAATTTTGTAAATGTATGTCAAAATTACAATATCAAATGGTCCCTGTTTAACACATTTGGAATTTAATTACTTAATACCCTCAATAATATGATATCATGAAAGCCTTCACAATGCCATAAACTATTGATATTTGAATGAAATGAAAAGAAGAATTGTAAGGGAAACTCAAAATGATATGATGAGAAACAGAATCTATCACTTTTAAGTTTCAGAGGAAATTCATGGAGAGAGAGGAAAATCAAAATAATATGCTACAAACACAGAATCTATTACTTCAAAGTTTCATCAGGAGTTTTTGAAGGGAGAAGAGATGAAGTGAAGGAGCGAAAAACTAAGGCTATTTAAAATTAAGAGACCAAATGCTACATTACTTTGCTTCATTCAAAGAGGAATAAACGCAGAGTGAAATTGGAAAGACATATCAACATTAGCAGGTGTAGGAAACTTGATCTTCTTTCATTTCTATCTCAGAAAATTCAGTACCAAATTAATAGTCATCCAGAGGTCCAAAACTCAGAACCACTTTTCTTTATTTCTATCTACTTAAATATGTCAAAGTAGTTCGTAACTGTTGAACTTCTTGAACTACTTGACTACATAAACTGTTAAGATGACTTATGCAATCATACATAGAAAAGAAATTAAAACTAGAAATATTGTTTGTTCTGTTGAATCTGATGTTGCTAAAGCACCCTCCCGATGTGGTGAGGTGCCCCTTCTGGTTATGATGCATCAGCTGCACAGTTCTATAACGACGCCTATTTGTGTGACTTGACCCTATTGTCGTGCTTCCAACAGTGCCACTATACGTTCTTCTGCCCGACTCTACCTATGCCTTTGTGATTCAAACAAGCTTATCTTGTCCCCTTCTATTTGTGCCTGCAGCGTTCTGCCTTCTCTCGCACTTTGGCATTTCACCAGCTTTACGTTATAATCCTCTTTTCTTCCTCTGATTCTATTTACCACATGAAAATAATTACCTCCGAATTTGAAAACATTTGAATTTTTCCTTTGAAATTACATCGCATCTACTCGCACATCGCACTTCGCAGTTCGTTGTTCACTGTTTTTAACTTTTCTTTAGCACTTATCTTCTAATACTTGCGATGTGCACTATGCGATTGGGTCCCACCTGGAATTGCACATCGTAGTTCAGTGAATTTAAATCTTACCTCTTCACTTATTTGTTAAAATTGTGACTTGCAATTTACAATTGGGCCCCACCACATCGCATATCGCACTTCAGCAATTATAATTCAAACCCTTTGCACTTAACTTTTAAAACTTGCGATGTATAGTATGCGAGCCAGGGCCACGTCATCTGCCACGTCACCTTTCTACATCACATTGCCACATCACTATCACGTTATCATGAATCAACTGCAATTTTTGGGGTCAAGGCCACGTCATAGGCCACGTCACCTTGCCACGTCATCTCCCGCACTTCACATTTCACAGTTTTAGTGACTTATCGCATCACAACTTAAACAATTTAACTTACGATTTCTTATCATATAAATGTAAAAATCATCAATATGTGATATGCGATTTAATCTACGCCATTGATCAATGACTAGATCCAACAATCCACGTAGCTCCCTTTCTGACCTGCTTCGCATCGCAACTTAAACAATTTAACTTTCAATTTCTTATCATATCAATGTAAAAATCATCGATATGTGATATGCCATTTGACCTCCATCATTGATCAATGCTCTGATCCAATGGTCCACGCTGCTCCTTTGCTTATCTACTTCGCATTGCACTTTAAACACTTTAACTTGCGATTTCTTATCATATCAATGTAAACCTTTTCAGATATGCGATATGTGATTTAGCATCCTCCTTTGATCTATGCCCAGATCTAACGGTCCTCACTACTCCTTTGTTGATCCGCGCTTTGATCCTGACCATATGTTTTTCCCTTTTCACCTCCTCTAAAACTCTTAAGTTTTTAAGGGAAATGCGCCATTTCTCCACCTTTAAGAAATTAGTTTGTTTTCTCCATAGTGTAACCCTCCTGAGCTTATCCGGTGTTCTGTTGTGCTAGTCCCTCCGGAGTTTGCGAATGAATCCGACTCGACCTTGTCCAGTGTACAATGTTATAAACGTGCCCATCAGTACGACTCTTGAACTGTTCTGCACATTAATGAGCCCGACTCGAACTACCTTCACATTTCATCACGTAATGTTAATGTAGCAACATATAAATCAAAATTATTCTAAAAAACACAAAATTTTACATTTTCTATAATATATGCTTTTTTGGTGTTTTGAAAAATATTTCAGAGGTAAATGAAAATGAGCCACAACATTTGAATCCACCTGGGGATATTTATTTTTTCCATGGAAGCACTAAGAAACACAAATTAGTGCCTTATCCATTGGGCATGGAGTTAAACATTCCTTGGTGGCATATGAAAAATGAGAAATCTAATATTTACAATGGTGGAATGCTGAATTTTAATGCTATAAATAATGTTTCAGATACTACCCGTTCACAGGCAGCTATACTGGCTCTCCATCTAGATCTTCCAAAATGAACGTGTTATTTGACCTTGCCTCAAAAATTCTATATGGACCATACTAGAAAGGGTAAAATTTACCATGCTTCCCCTTTTCTTCTCGTCTGGTGTCCCATCTCAGTAAAAAATCTCCTGCTTGAAAGAGAACTTCTTTTGCTTTTTTGTCGAATATAGACTTAATATTTTCTTGATCAGTAATCAAGTTATCGATGACCTTGTTTCTGTTTCCACTTGATTCAATTATTTTGTTCAATCTTCTTACTATAGAATTAGGTTTTTCCTGAGCTTCCTGAAGCAAATAAATCACTCGTTTGGCCAGCTGAGTGGGAAATCATGCTTTAGTTCCATAAATCAGTTCATAGGGATACTTCCCAGTAGATCTCCTGGTACTAACTCAAAATTCCCAAAGGGAAAACTTCAACTTCATATCCCAATCCTTTTGATTCTCAGTGATTATCTTCTTCAAGATTACGACCAATGTATTATTTGAGGACTCTGCCAATTCATTCCCTTGGGGATGATATGCTATGGAATGTGATAAAATTACATTATATGCTTAGCAGAAATTAATGAAATGAGCATAGTTGAATACATGTGCATTATCAGTCATAATTTTGACTAAACATCTAAATCTGTTGAAAATGTTTTCCTCCAGAAACTTAATCACTACTTGGTCATTCGCCTTCTTAGTGGGTATTTCTTCAACACATTTTGTAAATTAGTTAGTGGCAGTTAGAATCCACTTGAACTGTCTACTTGAAGGTGGATTGATCTCTCCAATAAAATCCAATCCCCATTTCCTAGAAGGTTCTTCAATAAATACTGGGATGAGAGATAATGAAGCAAGTGTTTTCTTTTCAGCAAACAACTGACACTTATGACAACTTCTGACCAGCTATAAACATCAACAAAAAGGGTTGGAAAATAGAATCCTAACTTGAGAGTTTTATGAGCAGTGACCTTCCACCTATAATGACCTCCACACATACTTTCATAATATTCTTTGGTGACTTCAATAGATTCTCCTCCGGTAAAAAATAACAGAAAAATACCAGCGGGATTCTTCGAGTATAGCTTTGCTTCTACTATAACATATGGCTAATATTTCAGCTTGCGAGCTCTGTATTTTGTTCTACTTAGTGAAGTTGCAAAAGAAAAGAAACACAGGTAATGCACAATATATTTATACCAATTAGAGCACAAAAGTTTATATTGGATATCTGTTTTTGACTTGCTTTGACCTTCTTCATTAACAGCTCCATCCACTATTGTTAACAGATTAATTCCCAGGGCTTGAAAATTTATCTTTGTCAACAGCTTCGCTAACCCTTGTCCTTTTACCAACTTGGTGGGTTTGATTTAGAAATCATACTCTTGGATTTTTGCTATCCGCATCCCCCTTTTTCCTTCAACGTCACTTTGGACCATCACGTCTTTTAGAGTAGAATTAGGAACATAATCAATTACTTGGGATTGTAACACAATTCCTGAAGGCTTACAATGCTTTGACGAAAGCATATACTTGTTTCTCTAGAATATTTTATTTGAGCTCAACATCTCTGAGAACTTTATTGAAAAATGCAACCGGTTGCTCCTCATTATCTTCATTTTCAATAATAACATGACAACAATAGTAGCGGGGATGCAAATGAGACTACCTAAAAGTATTTTTTATATTATGGACTAATCATAACTACAGCTTCCTGCAGTGCTTCCTTTGTTCTAGCAAATGCAACTCTTGCTTCCTTATCCCATTTCACTTCTACATTTTTCTTCAACATATCTGTTATACTTGTCATGATCTCAGCATAATTGGGCACAAATCTCCTTAGAAATTTTATTTTTTCTAGGAATCTCTAGATATCTTTCTTGCCTCTAGGTAAAGGAATTGTTTGAATGGCTTTCATCCTTGCTGAGTCCATATTTACTACTTGTTTAGAAACTATCTGACCCAATAATTTACCTTCTTCTAATGTGTTGATATTCAACAAGATGATGAGCTTAGTGAAAAGTAAGCACCTTCACTAAGTGGGGCCTATAGGCTATTTTTAGGTTTATGTATGTTTTTAGACAAGGTGAGCATATTATATAAGTTGCAGGATGCTATTCGTAGATGTTTGGTCAAATGTGAAAAATAGATGAAATTATATTTTTAAAATATTGGGCGAAGTCTATTTATAGATCGTCAATCTAAAAATAGATGCATGTCAATTATTATTAGCCCTTGATAATAATCTGACAATAAATATCAACTTATTCTCTTGGAGCACATTATTTCAGTGAACAGAATTGGAAAACCAGTGGGTTGAAGGAATTGTGCTATTCCTAGGATTATTGGTGGCTCATGCATGGAGGACTCAGTTAGAATTGAAGTGGCAAAGTTATGACAGAGTTGGAAGAGTAGTTATGGGAGTTGTTATTTAGTTAAACTCAATTGTGCTAGTTGTATCTAGTTCTAACGGAAGATACACTAGTGAGAGTTTAGTGAGTTAATGATTTAATTAACTCACAACCAATAACTCATTAAAAACTGAACAAATACAACAGTTAACTACTTGCATGTTAGTTCCAGTGGAGACCCTGTGGAGAGATAGGTGAAAGGGTGAGATGGACTATCTGTTGTGACTATAATGGAGCATTGAATGCATCTGACACACATTGGAGTTACCAATGAGGATTTCATAGTCAAGGAAAGGCTAGTTCGAATTCATTTAGAAGTCTTCTTCAGTAGGGATTGCGTAGTGGAGGTAGGCTATCAAGAGGCAAGAAATTGCTACATATATATGCAAATTTATACAAGAGAGTGTGTAATGATTGTTGATTGTACTGAGAGCTTGATGTACTAAGCTTTGTAGGAGATTGTTACATGATTCCATTTTTATACATAATATATGATAGTTGGGGTTTTTGGCTTTAATATTTCCCATTAAACAACTATGTTTATGTGCGATTGATTTTCTTCACATGTGTTTGCAATTGAGTTTTAATTTTTGCAAGATTAACAGTGGAATGATTCTATATTTAGCAAGAAGATAAATATTGTTAGATCAGGAGAATCTGGTAATAAATCAGTATTAATAAATTTCTACATTGTATTGGAGAAGTGTTAATCACTGGAGATTGCAATTGTGAAGAGGTGTTGAGTTTTGTGCTGATGGACAATTCGAATTTGCTGTAGAAATTTCTTGGTTTGACAGTTGAGTATTCTTTGAAATGGCTTTCAATGGGTTGCGGTTGGAGTATTCCCTTAAGGGTAGCTCGAACTACATAGTCTGGAAGGATAGGATGGAGGCAGTGCTTGAAGATAATGGACTGAAGGATTTCATCGATAGAAATGCTCCTATGCCTACTTCTAGCAATGTTGCATTACTTGATGCATGGAAAAAGAAGGTAGCGAAGAAAAGAAGAATTATGTTGGAAGGTGTGAAAGACCATATTGTGTTAAGCCTTCATGGGAAAGCCATTCAATTTTCAATGTGGAAGGCTTTGATAGATATTCTCCAAAGTAGCAGTGACCATAGGAAGTTGGTGCTGAAATATAAGCTCAGAAAAATCAAAATGGGGAAGGGCGACAACATTCCAAAATATCTCACAAAGTTTGTCCAATTTAGGGATGAGATGGGGAGTTTGGGAATCACAGTTGCGGATGATGACTTAGTGAGATTGGCTCTCTTTGGGTTACCGAAGAGTTGGAATAGTTATCAATACTCTGTCAATGGATGGGAGAAACTGTCGGATTGGGAGTGACTTTGGTTGAATCTTGTGCAGGAAGAGATAAGGCAGAATACCAGGGATGGCTCTTCATCGAAGAATGGTGATGAAGAGAATTTCAATTTGGCTTCCAAAGTAAGGAAAGGGAAGGGAAAGAAATCCCGTCCAAAATCCGAGGCTAAAGGCAAGAAGCTGGATTTGTCCAAGGTGAAGTGTTTTCACTATCACGAACATGGGCATCTTTCCATTAACTACCCATAGAAAAATAAGAATAAGAAGGTTGTTGGAGTTGCAGCTAGAGAGGCCTTAGCCTCGGAATTTGAACTTGATTTCTCTTTAATCACATGCTTGGTTTCAAGTGCAATGGGATTGGTGTGGTATCTTGATAGTAGTGCTTCATTCCATATGATCGGAGACAAGGATTTGTTTAGTGACTTGGAGGAGAAGGATCTCCAAATGCATATAGATATGGGTGACTATGGTAGATACAGTGTAATCGACATTGGAACCATTACCTTTGAGAGGGAGTCAGGTAAACCATTTGTGTTGAAAGATGTTATGCATGTTCTAGGTCTAAAGAAGAACTTGGTCTTGGTCGCTATGTTGGAGGACAAAGGTAATGACGTTGTTTTCAGCAAGGGAAAAGCTTTCCCGCGACATAAAACAATGGGTTAAAAAAAGAGGATAGGGATTTGAGTTAAGAATATCTACAAGCTGGAGGTAGATGGATGCGCTGCAATGATTGGAAAAGCAGAAGAAGTGGTGAGCTGGGATGAGGGAAAATTATGGCACAGGAGATTAGGTCATCTTCACCATGGTGCCTTGAATATTTTGCAACAGGTTTCAATTGGACTTCCCAAGGGTACTCTTGCGCAGTTAGATCACTGCAGGGGATGTACTATGGGAAAGTTTGTGAAGACCACCTTTCATGAGAAGAAGAACCGTGCTTCAATGATCATGTAGAGAATTCACACAGATGTGTGTGGACCTTTGTCGGTTGCTTCAACAAAAAAAAATAGGTATTATGTTATTTTTGTTGATGACTATTCTTGTAGATGTTGAATCTTCTTCATGCAGAAGAAGAGCGAAAAATTCTCAAAGTTTTGTGAGTTTAAAGCATTGGTGGAGAAGGAGTCGAGGAAGCATGTGAATGCTCTACGGAGCGATAATGGTGGTGAATATATCTCGAACAAATTAAAAGACTTCTGTAGCAAAGAAGGAATTCAAAGAGAACTAATAGCGTCCCATAACCCACAAGAAAATGGGGTCGTGGAGAGGAAGAACAGAATGTTCATGGGTGCGGCATGAGCTATGTTGCATGACTAGGGCCTACCAATGCACTTGTGGGTGGAAGCATGCAACACTGCGGTTTACGTGAAAAACCGTTGTCCTCATAGAGTACTTGGCATGAGTACACCTAAAGAATATTTTACTGGTAAGAAGCCTGATATTTCTCATTTGAATATTTTTGGCTCATCTGTTTACATTCATGTGAAAAAGTACACCAGGAAGAATTTGGAGCCAACTGCATAAGTTTGGATATTTGTGGGGTACACAAAAGCACCCCATAATTATCGTGTCTATTTTCCAAACAGTCGAATGACTATGGTGCGACGGGATATAAAATTCAATGAGGTGAAGGCCATGAATTTGTCGCTTGAGAGGGAACTACACTTGCATGCAGAGGAGGAACTTCTTATTCCCAAAGATGAGCCTATAGATGTGGATCAGCCACAGGAGGAGATTGATGGAGTGGAGGAGTCCACTCATGCAGAGCCAAAAATTAGAACTGGCAGAAAGTGTACCACAGAAGCTGAGAGACTGAAGCTTGATGCGGCACAGAATGTAGGAGTCCCTACATCATAGCGCAGATAGAGATAGTCACCTAATCAATTTACTAGATACATGGCTCTTATGAGCAAGTGTATCATGAAAAAGCCATCTTCTTTTAAAGAATTAGTGTAGGAGCCCGCATGGGTAGATGCCATGGTGGAGGAGTATGACTCCATTGTTAGAAACAATGCTTGGAAGATTGTTCCAAGGCTAGTGGGTAAATTATTGGTAGGATAAATATGGATCTACAAGATAAAGCAAGATGCTAATGGGAGCGTCGAGAAGTATAAGACAAGATTTGTTGTCTGAGGCTTCTCACAGATCGACGGGATTGATTATGAAGAAACCTTTGCACCTGTCGCATGGTATTCTTCGATAAGGACCATCCTTGCTCTCTCAGTGCAGATGGGTTGGCACATTCATCAGATGGATGTGAAGACCACGTTCCTTAATGGGATCATTAAGGGAGAGGTTTACATTGAGCAGCCTGAAGGACTTGATATCTTCAGCAGTGAGTCACATGTGTGCAGACTCAAAAGAGTGATGTATGGGCTGAAGCAAGCACCACGTTCCTGGTACACTCAGATCAACAGCTATTTCACTGGACTTGGGTTCAACAAGAGTGAGGTGAATGCAAACCTATACCAAATTGTGGTGGAGGGTAAGATTTTAATCATTGTTCTTTATGTTGATGATTTAATACTAACGGGTGATGATCAGCTGATACACTCATTCAAGGTAGATCTTGCAAAGGAGTTTGAGATGAAGGATTTGGGCCTCCTTCATTATTTCCTTGGATTGGAAATATGGCAGCGAGAAGGTGAACTGTTTGTGTCTCAAGGCCAGTATGCTCGGGAGATAGTTGGTAAGTTTCACATGGAGGACTGCAAGCCCATGGATACTCCTCTTCGATGAAAGTGGAGGAAAGAGGATGCTACATTGGCAGAGGTAGTGGATGCCACTTTTTATTGACAGTTGGTGGGTTCGCTCATCTATTTAGTTAATACAAGACCTGACATATGCTATGCGGTGAACCAGCTTAGTCAAGAAATGGTTAAGCCTACCAATATCTTTTGGAAGGAAGGCAAGAATTTCCTGAGATATCTCAGGGGAACTTCTGAGTATCTCTTATGGTACAGATAGATGGATAAGATGAAGTTGCATGGCTTCACAGATGCATATTGGGAAGACAGCCCAACGGACAGAAAGAGATCATCGGGAGGGGTTTTCAGTATCGTATCTACAAGAGTTTCTTGGTACAACAGAAAACAAAGATCTGTGACACTTAGTTCGTCGGAAGCATAATACATGGCAGCAACTTAAGCTCCATGTGAGGCTATCTGGATGAGGAAGATCCTGGTCGGTTTGTTCGGTTCACATTTAGATCCTTTAGTGATACATTGTGATAATCAGAGTTGCATTAAACTCTCGATTAATATTGTGTTTCATGATAGATCTAAACATATTAATATCCGGTATCATCATATCAGATATTGTGTGCAGCAGAAGATCATGTTGCTTCAATACATTCCTACAGAAGATCAAGATGCAGATATTCTGACGAAGGCACTCAGGATGAGAAAATTTGAATACCATAGAGGCAAAATCGGGGTGAAGGATAATCCCTATCTTGTTGAGAGGGAGTGTTGAGATTCACCAAGATGATGAGCTTAGTGAAAATTAAGCACCTTCACTAAGTCGGGCCCGCAGGCTATTTTTAGGTGTATGTCTATTTTTAGACATGGTGAGCATATTCTATAAGTTGGAGGATGCTATTTGTAGATGGTTGGTCAAATGTGAAAAATATATGAAATTATATTTTTAGAATATTGGGCAAAGTCTATTTATAGATAATCAATCTAAAAATAGATGCATGTCGATTATTATTAGCCCTTAATAATAATCCGATAATAAGTATCAACTTATTCTCTTGGAGCACTTTATTTCAGTGAACATATTTGGAAAATCAGTGGGCTGAAGGAATTATGATATTCCTAGGGTTATTGGTGGTTCATGCATGGAGGACACAGTTAGAACTGAAGTGGCAAAGTTATGACAGAGTTGGAAGAGTAGTTATGGGAGTTGTTATTAACTTTAACCCAGTTAAGTGAGTTAAAATCAGTTGTGCTATTTGTATCTAGTTCTAACTGAAGATACACTAGTGAGATTTTAGTGAATTAATTAGTTAATTACTTCACAACTAATAACTAATTAACAACTAAACAAATACAACAGTTAACTACTTACATGTCAGTTCCAGTGGAGACCCAGTGGAGAGATAGGTGAAAGGGTGAGATGGACTATTTGTTGTGACTATAGTGGAGCATTGAATGCATCTGACACAAATTAGAGTTTCCAATTAGGATTGTGAAGTCAAGTCAAGGCCAATTTGAATTCATTCAGCGGTCTTCTTCAACACGGATTGCGTAGTGGAGGTAGGCTGTCAGGAGGCAAGAAATTGGTGCATATATATGCAAATTTCTGCATGACAGTGTGTAATTATTGTTGATTGTACTGAGAGCTTGATGTACTAAGCTTTGTATGATATTGTTACATGATTCCATTGTTATACATAATATATTATAGCTGTGCTTTTTAGCTTTAAGCTTTCCCATTAAACAAATGTGTTTATGTGCGATTGATTTTCTTCACATGTGCTTGCAATTGAGTTTTAATTTATGTAAGATTAACAATGGAAGGATTCTATATTAGAAAGAAGATAAATGTTTTTATATTAGGATAATTCGGTAATACATCAGTATTAATAAATTTCTACATAATGCAAATACATATTTCTTGTGAATTAATGATAGATCAAAATTTTTGCACTTTTGAAAAGGTTTTTGAAAATTCTCCAAGTTTTATTCATCTAACCCTGAGAAAATAGTTACATCATCCAGATATATAACTACAAACCTATCACCAATGAACGCTATGTCCATGGTCCTCTAAAATGTTGCACCTGCATTCATAAGGCCAAATGGCATCCTTGCATACATGTAGGTGCCCCAGGACATCACGAAAGTTGTAATATCCCAAAAGGGAGAATGTAGTAATACTGAAACACAATATAAGAACTGAAACTAAGTAAAAAATAAATCTCAAGAAAACATTAGAATTTACAGAGAAACTGAGCCATTTTGGAGATGATTCAAATACACAATGTACAAAATATGAGTAGATCTATCCAAAGAGATGGCCTAGAATCAACTTGAAAACATTCCAAAGTAGGCACTGCGTAACTGGAGAGCTGCTGGAAGAAAATACTGCATTGTCCCTTCAGCAGAATATAAATTTATGACTACAGGCTGAAAAGGAAAATGCAGATCTACTAAAATATGGAGCTTTGATGATCGCAAGATTCAATATCTAGGCAATGTGATGGATTCCCAAGATAACCTAGAAAGGATTTTCCAGATCTAGAACTTTGGAAAATCACCCTCCTAGGATTTGATCCTTGATCTGCTGGGAATTACAGATTTGAAGCTAGATCTGACAAATAGATGGCTAAAATATGTCACAAGGTCAGATCTAAGCTTGAAGGGTTGATCCCTCCTTTAGATCTACAAGCTAGAAGCTCTAGATCTAGCTTCTCAATCCTCCAATGATGATTTCATCTGCTGCAAAAAAACTTCTTAGAGAAACTACACTGGAAGGGAAAGAGAGGTCTTATTCCTACTGAAATATGCTGCAATAAGCTCCAAGCTAATGGAAATACCAATTGCAAGGTGAGGGAATGGTCCCTCACAGGATTACTAGTTGAAATGCTAGCAACTTCCTTCCTCCTTTTGGATTTGCAAAATGGACAGCGTAATTCCTGAAGGTAGTACTACTGCTAGGAGGTCAATAACTTTTTTCTTGATGCTAGATATTCAATGAATCTCTATGAATGATGATATTTAAGCCCAAGTTGATAGGAATAAATCTTCACTATTTCTCCAGTTGAAATACTCAAGACAACCTCCACCTTCCAAACTGTTCTTTAGAAATTTGCAATTTCTGAATATGAATGTTCTGCAGAAATTAGGAAAATATATGTGGCAAAAAATGTCTAATGTAGAAGGAAGTACAATACTCTTTCTAGAGCTATTCAAAAAAAGAGGTGGGATTCCCAACTAGGAACACCCTGTGTTAAATATCACTTGCAATCTTTGCCAAACAACCCAAGAAAGTAATGGAATGTTACATGACAATTCCAGATCTAAAGAGATCCTCCACATCAATAATCTCAAGCATGTCTTCCATTGTTGCCTTCATCTTCTTTATATAGTGTTTGAGCCTTCCCATGCCTTGGCCCTCATCTAGAATGCGTTGTGCATGTGGACAAGATCCTCCATGTTTTACTGTGTTGTTTGACCAAATCATCCATCATGTCTAGGTGCAATGTACACCCTCTCCATCATGTGTTTATTAATTTCACAACATCCTCCATTACTTTATCATGAATGCTTCATGATATTCTATTTGATCTCTTCCAAGATTTTAGTTTACCGTGTCAACCTCCATGATCTATCTCATTAATGAGACATGATCTCCCATTCCATACACATTAGTAGTTGCTCAACTACCTCATTATGTAGATCTAGGCTTAATTAATCCAAATTCACACAAAAAAGTGGATATTTATTCATATTGAGGATTATGGGTCCCTCCACGCTTTTATTTACTTAATTCATTAAGAAAATTAAGAACTCTAATACTCCAAATATCAAGTGAAAATTTAGGAATATTACATTCCTCCCGGGAAAAATGTTGCTTGTCCTCAAGAAATTGCAAAAGAATTGGATTCTATAGCAAACATCCTCCCTCCAAATGGCATCCTCATGTGGAAGGCCTTCCCATCTGTCACAATGTGCCATGCATGTCCAGCTCCAAAGCTGCCTCTCTAGAATGTCTATAATGGCTTCCAACTGAAAAGCTAGATACCCATCCTCATCAATGAATCTCCAAGTGGCAACCATATGATGACCAAAGTTCTCGTCTATACATGAGATACATAAGATAAAGTGGTTCATCCTCAAAGTGGAAAATCCAAACTCATGAACTATCTCTCCAACGCATGATACATAAGTAGGTTACATACATCAATACCCTCATCATTAGCCATGTTGGCCATGTAGTAATCAAACATCACATCATCATAGTGAAAAACAATAAGTAGAGACATATGGGAAAACATGAACAATGTCAAACCATATTCCCCTAATAACAACCAATGCAGTAAAGCCTCCTGTTTCCATGCTAGATCATCATGAAAACAAGTAAGAGAGCTATACTCTTTCAAAAGAAGCCACCTCAACAATGCTTCTTCTTGCCATGCCAAATTATCAATGATAATATGAGAGGCATACTCTCTCAAAAGTAGCCATCTCAGCAATGCCTCTTACTGCCATACCACATCATCATTGTACTAAATGTAGTGGCCATATTCTCTCAAAAGAAGCCACCTCAATAAGGCATCTTGATGCCCCATCACACCATCATTATACCATGTACAATGACCACAATCACCCAACATAAGCCAAAGTTGTAAGGCCTCCTGTTTCCATCCTCCAGCAATGTCATGCAATGTATGGGAAGAAATCAGCCCATACTCTCCCAATAGTAACCATATGAACAAGGATTCTTCCTTCCTCCTTGCATTATCATGATGCAAGTCATGGAGCAACAATACAGTAATGGACATGTGAGATGTCTCATCAACATAATACAAACAAGCTCCTTTATGCCACATCATGTGAGAAGTTATACTTTCTCCCAAACCTATGTGCATACATGAAAATGAGATACATCCCAAACAGAAATATATGTAAATACATGAGACATATCCCAAACAAGAGTAAATACACTGACATAAGATATAACATGTGCTGTCCAAACTCTCTTCTTGAAAACCAATGTAACCATGCCTTCTTATTTTTCATTCTTCCAGTGATGTGTAAGGCATGAATAAGAAAATTATGACTCTTTGAGTGGTAGCCATACTCACCTAAGAGCAACCAGCGCAACCATGCTTCTTTCTAGCCTATATCATAGATCTGCAAGTGGTTTTGCAACCCCTTGCTCCCTACTATCAACCATTCATCCCAATGTGGATGATGGATCTCATTCTGCAAATACTTGGTATCCTCCTATTGTAGGACACCAACCTTCTCAACTCGATGAAGAAATTTTCACTCCATGAAATGTTGAAGTGCAACTCCAATGAGGTCTCTTGATGAGATCTTCTTCTCATCCATGGCCTTCCAAAACCAATGAGGTTTAGGAGCTGTGAGATGCTTATTGAGAAAGTGTCATCAAGAAAGGAGAAAATATTTCTCATATCAAGATGTCTACCATTCATCATCTTAACCTCCATTGCTTCATGAGTGAAGCTACCTTCAGAATGCTCCAAGAATAATGGGGCCTCATCATTATCACTGCTACTAAGTGAGAGTGTTGTAGATATGCAAGGTAATACATATACTGTCTCAAAGAAAGGCACAATAATCATCTCATAACCAATAATTTTACATGGGATCATGCTCATCCCTTCTTCTGAAACTATACACTTCAACTCAAGAGGTTTAATGTAGTCCATCCATGAAAAACTAAGATATCTTTTCATCTCCTCCTTGATTAGACCAAGGGTCCTCTGCACTGTGATAGTTTGCTTCTTTAAATCAGCATTTGGATCTAACCCTTGGTCATGCATTGACCATGATGGCCTGTCCTCATAAGTTTCAATAAGATCTACTAAAACAATACGTGATGAATATGTATGGATACCTTGGATCAACTGATATGTGGGAACCTCTTGACAGAACACAAGAGTTCCTCCAACCGGGACAATGGTGTCTCCAACTACTGGTAAGATCGATGACTGCTCTTCTTCCAATGTACCAATGCTAGAATCTTCCTCCTCTTCCTCTTGCATCTCTTGAATCATGTATAGGACTCTATGTGTCAAGAGCTCAAGACCATCTTGCAAGGTTGCAAGTGTCTCTTCTCTAGATGCAAGTACTTCTGTAGTTGGTGGTGAATGTAGTAACTTCTTGTCCAGAGTGACAAGAATGACATCCTCCTTTGTTTTCATAGGAAATGTCTCTTTGTGGCCCATCTCTATCTTCTTCACATCAAACTTCTTTCTCAACTTGTGAAAGAAATCTGAATATTTAGTCACTTTTGCATGCTCCATGTAACTAAACCACCAAACATTTTTTTCTCCTGAAAGATGAACTGATGCAATTTGGACAACCTCTTTTTTAGCCACAGGATGTAGCATGAAAAATGTATCTAACTCATTCCTCCAAGCCTTTACAATGCTTGAGGAAGATCCAAAAAATGTAGGCAAAAAAATCTATTGTGCCTCTTTCTTCTATTGCTGCGATAGGATCTTCTTTCTTCTTCGAGTTCAAAGAATTATTAGAGAGTTAGACTCTCTTTGAAAGCTCTGGATTGTTCCTTGTACTCTTCAAGATACAAACTAAGAGTCTCATGAGTCTCAAGTTCTCTTCTTTCTTAATTTCCATACCTTTCACTTCCTTCAGAGAAAGTGGGCATAGTATATCTATGAGGATATCTATGATTCTTCGGTTCTCTTTTTTGCTGATAGGAAGTGCTTATACCTTCCTCTTCAAATATTCTTCTTGGATCCTTCCTTTGCCTTTCCTTCTTCCTTTGATAGAACTCCTTGGAGAGATCTTGATTGGATATAAAGAGAGGAGTGGAAAAATTATCCTCCTTCATGATAGACCTCATCTATCTTCTTCTTCTTTTGATGCAAAAGATGAAGTTTCCACAAGCTTAGCCAAATATCATGCTCTGATACCACTGTAATATCTCAAAAGGGAGAATATAGTAATACTGAAACACAATATAAGAACTGCAACTAAGTAAAAAATAAATCTCAAGACAACATTAGGATTTATAGAGAAGATGAGCCATTTGGGAGATGATTCAGTTACACTATGTACAAAATATGAGTAGATCTAGCCAAATCGATGGCCTAGAATCACCCTGAAAAGATGCCAAAGTAGGCATTGCATAACTAGAGAGCCGCTAGAAGAAAATACTGTGATGTCCCTTCAACAGAATATAAATATATGACTGTGGGCTGAAAAGTAAAATGCAGATCTACCAAAATTTGGAGCTCTGATGATGCCAAGATTCATGATCTGTCTAATGTGATGGATTCCCAAGATAATCCAAAAAGGATTTTCTAGATCTACAACTTTGGAAAATCACCCTCCTAGGATTTGATCCTTGATCTGCTGGGAATTACAGATTTGAAGCTAGATGTAAAAAATAGATGGCTAAAATATGTCACAACATCAGATCTAAGTTTGAAGGGTTGATCCCTCCTTTAGATATACAAGCTATAAGCTCTAGATCTAGCTTCTTAATCCTCCAATGATGATTTCAGCTGCTGCAACACAACTTCTCAGAGAAACTGTGCTGTAAGGGAAAGAGAGGCCTTCTTCCTACTAAAATATACTGCAATAAACTCCAGGCTGATGGAAATACTGATGGGAAGGTGAGGGAATGGTCTCTCACAGGATTACTAGCTTAAATGCTAGCAACTTCGTTCCTCCTTTTGGATTTTCAAAATGGATAGCATAATTATTGAAGGTAGTATAGCTGCTATGAGGTCAATAACTTTTGGCCTGATGCCAGATCTTTAGTGAAGCTCTGGGAATGCTGATATTGAAGCCCAAGGTGTAGGAATAAACCTTCACCAGTTCTCCAGCTAAAATATTAAAGACAACCTCCACCTTCCAAATTGTTCTTTAGAAATCTGTAATTTCTGAGTATGAATGTTATGTATAAAGTAGGAAAATATATGTGGCACAAAATACCTGATGTAGAATGAAGTACAATACTCTTTCTAGAGCTACTCAAAGAAAGAGGTGGGATTCCTGACTAGGAACACCCTGTGCTAAACATCACTTGCAATCTTTGCTAAACAGCCCAAGAAGGCAATGGAATGTCACATGACAATTCTATATCTAAACAGATCCTCCACATCAATAATCTCAAGCATGTCTTCCATTATTGCCTTCATCTTATTCATATAGTGTTTGAGCCTTCCCATGCCTTGGCCCTCATCTAGACTGCGTTGTGCATGTGGAAAAGATCCTCCATGTTTGACTGCACTCTTTGACCAAATCATCCATCATGTCTAGGTGCAATGTACACCCTCTCCATCATGTGTGCATTAACTGCACAACGTCCTCCATCACTTTATCATGAATAATTCATGATATTCTTTTTAATCTCTTCCAACATCTTAGTTGACTTTGTCAACCTCCATGATCTATCTCATTAATGAGACATGATCTCCCATTCCATTCACATTAGTAGTTGCTCAACTACCTAATTATGTAGATCTTGGCTTAATAAATCCACATTCACACACAAAAAGTGGATATTTATTCATATTGAGGATTATGGGTCCCTCCACCCTTTTATTTACTTAATTCATTAAGAAAATTAAGAACTCTAATATTCCAAATATCAGGTGAAAATTTAGAAATATTACAAAGTAGTCTTCTTCTATTCTTGTTTTTCTACTGCTACTTGATTATACCCAGAAAATCCATCAACCATAGATAACCTGTGAACTCTTGTCAGCTTCTATAAGACATAATCCATTTTCAGCAAAGGATAATTATCTTTTATTGATGCTCGCTTAGAGTTCCTAAAATCTAGACATAATCTTATCTCTCCATTCTTCTTTCTTATAGGGACCAGATTAGAAACCGAATCTGAATATTTAAGAGGGACTATAATTTTCACCTGCAACAATTCCTTCACTTATTTTTCTATTGGAGCTAACAAGAATCGATTGATCTGTCTGAGCTTCTATCTATGTGGTTTGAGTCCTTCCTTCAATGGAATATTATGTTGTATTATTCTTTTGTCATATGTTTTTAGGTCTTCATATGACCGGGCAAACACATCCATATATTTCTTAAAAATATCAATGTATCTCTCTTTGTAGTTTTTGGGAACACCTTTGAAAAATTTCACTATTATGGGTTCCTGCCGAGTTCCCAAATTACAATCTTCCATATCTTATTCTTGATGTGTTTTCTTTGAATTAACAACAACATCATTCGCATCGAACAATCTTTCAAGGGGAACCAACCCTTTAGGGAGCACATTATCTTTCAATTGGATAATCTTCTGTTCACCTATTAGCTGTGTAACATTTATTATTTATGATTTCTACTCTATGTGTTCTTCCTCTTGGTCTATCTCAAAATCTTCAAAGTTGCCAATCATTGTCCAGAATTGATTTATATGTTCATCATCATCAAACACTTGCCAATGTTTCACGTTGTTAGGGATTGAAGTTCTATGTCTAATTTCAATTTCATATGTTAGCCTTGGATTTATTGAAGGTTTGAAGGTGTTGGCTACAAATGCTAAAGAATTTTTCGATCTATTCTCCTCCCTCTGAATAAAATGAAGATCCAAGGCTTCAAAAACGTTTTCTATCAGATCCCAAACTTCATTCCTATATGATATTAACCTCAGATGCTTGGTTTGACAATGATTTTTAATATTCCTTATTATCATTTTAGAGTCACCAAAAATTGAAATAAATTGAACTCCCATCTGTTTAGCAACTTTAAGGTTTGAGATTAAGGCGTCATACTAGCCACATTGTTTGTTGAATCAAATTATAGTTTAAAAGAGAAAGGCATGAGGTTACCTTCTAGTGATATCAGCAAGAATCTAACACCTATGCCTTCCTTGGAGTAGGCACCATAAATTTAGCACTTCCAAATATTCCTTGAATGCATGTCATTATTTAAAACTAATGAAGAGAGCTTCTCCCCTATGTCTTTGGCAAATTCTACATCTTCATGCAGCATGAAACAAGAAATATCTTTTGTTTCATGACTATAAATGGGGGAATTTCATGCATCTTTTTTGGAGGTGGTCTTCACAAACCTTGTTTCCGTGTACAATCTCCTTTCTTCCCCATTAAAAACCGAAATGATAGCATAAGTGAAATATAATTTTAGTACACCTCCTAACTTTTCTCCCCAGGATCTTGACAGGAGAATTCAAAACTTGGCTGGGATGTCAGCAACCATTACATCCATGACTATACTCTTTGATGGGATTTTTGTAAAAAAAACTGCTACATTTTTAATTAACCTAAAACATTTCACCCTTTTGGAATCAAATGAATACATATCCCTATAAGGTTTGGTAATCTGCAACTTAATTTCCTTCATAACAGACAATGGCATGAGATTATGGTACGCTCCTGATTCCAGCATGCAACTATGTAGAGTAAAATCATGAAGCAACAGAGAAATATAGAAAGGTGGAACAAAATAATATACTTCTTCTACATGAGGACCAAAGGTAACCACTGGCTTTTCTTCTTGTAAGTTCACTGTGCCACTTATATCTTCCACATGTGTGAGATTAATAAATTCTAAAATTTCATTCTTGTAAGCTGGTATTTTAGCTAATTCTAGAAGAGGTGCCTGAATTTTAACCTTCTCCAACTCTTTTTCCAAACTAAATGTATGAGTTTTCTTAACATTCTTTGCAGGTTCTTCTTCACTCTTTATAGAATTTACCGCTTGTTAGGGTACAGGAAAAACTCTCTCTAAAATATTAATGTCAAATGACTTGTGATGGGAAGATTAATCCTGCTACACATTTGTTCTATTAAGTGAATTTATAGGTTGTTTCCCCTTACTAACCTTTTTCATAGGTTCCTTTTGTTTTGAAGTTGCCATTAGAGGAGGAGTGGAACCTTGTTGTTCACCTTCATTATCCTAGACTCTAAGTCTCTTTCTAGACCTTAAATCCTACTTTTGATGTAACTCAGCTTGCATGAAATATATGAATTGCTTATAGTATTCATCCATTTCATCTTGATCAAAAAATACTTCATCTTCGGCATATTCTCCCTCAAAATATTCGTCTTCATCCTCTTCTATTGTATACATAGCAGATACCTTATCCTCAACCTCCCTTTGGTGATCTTCTGTTGGCTCTCTGGGTGTTTCTTCTATATACAATCATGCTTGAACTTGGTCTTGATATCTTCTTACCCTATGTAAAATTTGCAGGGGATGTCTTCTGAATTGAGGGTTAAACCCCCCTCAGTTCATCTCTATAGGTAAACTATTGTACAATTTGTTGAATCTTTTTGCAAACTCATAATTTTTTTCATTAGGCCTTCTTTTAATTGCATTAAACTCTGTCATTGAGTAACTGTGATCTCTATTTTCTCCCCATATCTGAGTGAATTGAGTTTCTAACTCTTTCCAGTTATTTATTTAACCATTTGGTAAACCTTTGAACCATTTTCTAGCCTCTCCATTTAGAGACTACACAAATAGTCTCATCACACCATCAAGATTTTCTACATTTAAATTCGAATCAAAAGTGAAAAACAAGGGTAAATGTTGTTCTGAAGATACTTCATCTTCTCCAGTGAAAGGAGGAAGTAATTTGAAGTATTCTTGAGGCATGGTGTTCATTGGTTGCACAAGATTTAGTGGTGCATATCTATTCATTAAGAAAGCTGGTGCTGCCATATTTACACCTTGGTTAACTGTTCCTTGGGTAGTTGAGGTTGATGAAACTTCTGTGAAAGTTAATGAAGGTGGTGGGAAGACTGATATGGGAGTGGGTTGATGAACAATGGCAGAAGAAACAATAGATATATTTAGTTGAGCTTGAGCGAAGGTAAAAGAAATAGACTCAAAAGAATGTTCATCTAATTTAGGTTCTTGAAAATGAATGGGCATGGAAGGAGAATCTTGTTCCAAGAATGAGAGCTCCTTTGAAATATCTTCAAACAAAGGTTATGAGAACTGATGCCAGGGGAAGATAATGTAGGATCGGGTGTTGAAGGGTTTTTTAGTTTCTGTGCCTTTTTAGAAACCAATTTTTCTGGATTTGACAAAGTAGGGACTATCTGCTGTGAGGTATCTGACCTCGTGTGAGGCCTTTTGAAAGCCATAATTTTGAAAATAAAAAACAAAACCAAATATTTCTACCTCATTGAAAAACTAAAGTAAATAATTTGAAAAACCTAGGGAAAATAAACTTCGTTTGTTTGTCCTCAACAATGGTGCTAGAAAATGTTATATCTCAGGAAACAATGCCTCGCTTGTGGTAAGGAATTAGTGCTTAAGACATTTTGTAAATGTGTGTCAAAATTAAAATATCAAATGGTCTATGTTTAACACCTTTGAAATTTAATTACTTAATACCCTCAATAATCAGCTACCGTGAAAGCCTTCATAATGCCATAAACTACTGATATTTAAATGAAATGAAAAGAAGATATGTAAGGGAAACTCAAAATGATATGCTCAGAAACAAAATCTATCACTTTTAAGTTTTAGAGGAAATTCATGGAGAGAGAGGAAACTTGAAGTAATATGTTGCAAACACAGAATCTATTACTTTAACATTTCATCAGGAGTTTGTGAAGGGAGAAGAGATGAAGTAAAGGAGTGTAAATTAAAGCTATCTAACTCTTACTCATAGATGTAATTAAGAGATCGGCTGCTACGTTACTTCACTTAATTCAAAGAGGAATAAACACATAATGAAACTAGAAAGACGTATCAACATCAACAGGTGTAGGAAACTTGATCTTGTTTCATTTCTTTCTCATAAAATTCAGTACCAAATTAATATTCATCCAGCAGTCCAGAACTCGGAACCCCTTTTATTTATTTCTATCTACTTAAATACATCAAAGTATTTCGTAACTGCTAAACTTCTTGAAACTACTCGACTATCTAAATTTTTAAGATTACTTATGCAATCATACCGAGAAAAAAGATTAAAATTAGAAATATTGTATGTTTTGCTGAATCTGATGTTGCTGATGTGTCCTCCCAATGTGCCGATGTGTCCTTTTTGGTTATGATGCAGCAGCTGCAAAATTCTGTAATGATGTCTCAGTTCTCGACTTGACCCAACAGTCGTGCTTCCAATAGTGCCACTATACGTTCTTCTGCCTGACTCTACCTATGCCTCTGTTCTTCAAACAATCTTATCTTGTCTCCTTCTATTCAAGCCTGCAACGTTATGTCTTCTCTTGAATTTTGGCATTTCACCAGCTTTACGTTATAATCCTCTTTTCTTCCTCTCAGGTTTAACACAAGAAAAGCCTTACCTCCGGATTTGAAAACCTTTGGATTTTACCTTGTAAATTACATTGCATCCGCTTGCGCATCACACTTCGCATTTCGTTGTTTTTAACTTTTCTTTAGCACTTCTCTTCTAAGACATGTGATTTTCGCTATGCGATTAGGTCCCAGATGGCATCACACATCACACTTCAGAGAATTTAACTCTTACCTCTACATTTATTCATTAAAACTTTTGATTTTCGATTTTCGATTGGGCCACACCACATCACATAACACACTTTGGTGATTATAACTCAAACCCTTTGCACTTTCCACGTCACCTTGCCACGTCATCTCCTGCACTTCGCATTTCATTTTTTTTTGTGACTTATCACATCACAACTTAAGAAATTTAACTTGTGATTTCTTATCATATATATGTAAAACTCACTGATATGAAATATGCAATTTAATCTTCATCGTTGATCAATGCCCAGATCGAATGATCCACGTTACTCCTTTGCTGACCTGCTTCGCATCGCAACTTAAATATTTTAACTTGCGGTTTCTTATCATATCAATGTAAAACTCGCTGATATGCGATATGTGATTCAACCTCCGTCATTGATCAATGCCTTGTTCCAATGGTCCAAACTGCTCCTTTGCCAATTTACTTCGCATCACACTTTAAACAGTTTAACTTGCAATTTCTTATCATATCAATGTAAAACTTCACCAATATGTGATATGTGATTTAACCTCCACCTTTGATCTATGCCCAGATCCAATAGTCCTCACTTCTCCTTTGTAGATCTATGCTTTGATCCTGACCATCTATTTTTCCCTTTGCACCTCGTCCAAAACTCTTAAAATTTTCAAGGAAATGTGTCATTTCTTCGCCTTCGCGAAATTATTTCGTTTGCTCCACAGTGTAACCCTCTTGAGATTTTCCGGTGTTTTGCCGCTCTAGTCCCTCCTGAGCTTGTGAATGAGCCTGACTAGACCCTCTCCGGTGTGTAATGTTCTGAATGTGCCCTCTTGAATTTTTATGCACATGAATGAGCCCGACTCGACCCACCTTCACATCTCATCACGTAATGTTAATGTACCAACTTATAAATCAAAATTCTTCTACGACACAAATTTTTTACTTTTTCTATCATATATGTTTTTTTGGTGTTTTGAAAAATATTACAATGGTAAATGAAAATGACCCACAACATATAGCTCCAACTGGGGATAGTGCTTTTTTCCACGAAAGCACTAAGAACTGTAGATTATTTCCTTATACATTGGGCATGGAGTCAAATATTGCATGGTGACATATGAGAAATGAGAAATATGGTATTTACAATGGTGGGATGCTAACTATTAATGTTGGAAATAATTCTTTAGATATTGCCCGTTCACAGGGAACTCTACTGAATCTCCATCTAGATCTTCCAAAATGAATGTGTTATTTGAACTTGCCTTAGAGATTTTGTATGGACCATACTAGAGAGGGAAAAATTTACCATGCTTCCCCTTTTCTTCTCGTCTCGTGTCCCATCTCAACACCGAATCTCATGCTTGAAATAGAACTTCTTTTTCTTTTCTGTCAAATATAGACTCCATATTTTCTTGATAAGTAATCAAGTTATCCCTAACTTTGTTTCTATTTTCATTTCATTCAATTATTTTGTTCAATCTTCTTACCATAGCATTAGGTTCTTCCTGAGCTTCTTCAAGGAAAGAAATCATTGGTTTGGCCAGCTGAGTAGGAAATAGAGATTGAGTTCCAAAATCTAGTTCATAGGGAAATTTTCGAGTAGATCTCTTGGTAGTGACTCGAACTACCTAGAGGGAAAACTTCAACTTCATATCCCAATCCTTTTTATTCTCAGTGATTTTCTTCTTCAAGATTCTAACCAATGTCTTATTTGAGGACTCTACCAATTCTTTCCCTTAGGGATGATATGATGTGGAATGTGATAAAATTACAGTATATGTTTGATAGAAATGAATGAAATGAGCAGAGTTGAATACCCGAGCATTATCAGTCACAATTTTTACTGGATCCAAATCTACTGAAAAGGTTTTCCTCTAGAAACTTTATCACTACTTGGTCATTCACCTTCTTAGTGGGTATTACTTCAACCCATTTAGTAAAGTAATCAGTGGTAGTCAGAAGCCAGTTGAGCTGTCCACTTGATGGTGTATTTATATCTCCAATAAAATCCAATCCCCATTGCCTAAAAGGTTCTTCAGTAAATATTTGGATGAGGGGTAATGGAGAAAGTGTTTTCATTTCAGAAAACAACTGAAACTTTTGACAACTTCTGACCAGCCTATAAACATCGGCGAACATGATTGGCTAATATAAACCTAACTTGAGAATTTTATGAGGAGTGACCTTCTAGCTATAATGACCTCCACCCAGAATTTCATGATATTCTTTGGTGACTTCAATATATTCTCCTTTGGCCACACATAACAACAAAATACCAGTAGGATCCTTCTAGTATAGCTTTTCTTCTACTATAACATATGGTTGAGATTTGAGCTTGAGAGCTCTGTATTTTGTTCTACTTAGTGAAGTTGGACAAGAAAAGAAACACAGGTAATGCACAATATCTTTATACCAATCAGAGCACAAAAATTTGTACTGGATACCTGTTTTGGACTTTGTTTGAACTTCTTCATTAACAACTCCATCCACTGTTTTCAAAAAATTAGTTCCCCACGCTTGAAAATTTATCTTTGTCAGCAACTTCGCTAACCCTTGTCCCTTGACCAACTTTATGGGTTTGAAGTCCAAATCATACTCTTGGATTTTTGCTATCCACTTCCCCCTTTTTCCTTCAACATCACTTTGGACCAGCACGCCTTTCACAACAAAATTAGGAACATAAGAAGTTATTTAGGACTGTAACACATAACTCCTTAGGGCTTTCAGTGCTTTGACCAAAGCATATACTTGTTTCTCCAGAATATTGTATTTGAGCTTAGCATCTCTGAGAACTTTACTGAAAATTGCAACTGGTTGCTCCTCACTATCTCCATTTTTCTACAATAACATCGTAGAAATAGTAGTGGGGGATGAAAATGAGAATACCTGAAAGGTTTTTTGATTGTCTGGACTAATCAGAACTCTGTAGTGCTTCCTTTATTCTAGAAAATGCATCTCTTGCTTCCTTATCCCATTTCACTTCTACATTTTTCTTCAACATATCTGTTATACTTCTCACGATCTCAGGATAATTGGGCACAAATCTCCTTAAAAGTTTTATTTTTCCTAGGAATCTCTCAATATGTTTCTTGCTTCTGGGTAAAGGAATTGTCTAACTGGCTTCCACCCTTGTTGGGTCAATCTTTACTCCCTTTTTAGAAACTACGTGACCCAATAATTTACCTTCTTCTAAGGAAAGTAAAGATTTCTTGGGATTTAATGATAGACCAAAATTTCTTCACTTTTGAAAAGTGTTTTTCAAATGCTCCAAGTGTTCGTCATCTGACCCTGAGGAAATAGTTACATCATCTAGATATATAACTACAAAATTGTCACCAACGAAGGCTATGTCCATGGCCCTCTAAAATGTTGCACCTTTGTTCATAAGGCCAAATTTCATCCTTACATACATGAAGGTTCCCTAGGGAATCATGAAATAAGTCTTCTTATGATCTTATTTTTCTACTGCTACCTGATTATACCTAGAAAATTTGTCAACCATATACAACATGTGAGCTCTTGTGACCTTCTATAAGACAATCCATTTTTGGCAAAGGATAATTATCTTTTAGAGATGCTCAGTTCAAGTTCTTGAATTATACACAACCTTATCTCTCCATTCCTCTTTCTTACAGGGACCAGATTAGAAACCCAACCTAAATATCTTAGAGGGACTATAACTTTCACCTGCAACAATTTCTTCACTTATTTTTCTATTGGAGTTGACAACAATGGATTAATCTATCTGAGCTTATGCCTGTGTGTTTTGAGTCCTTCCTTCAATGGAATCCTATTCTGAATTATGTTTTTTCCATATGTTTCCAGGTCTTCACATGACCAGGCAAACACGTCCATATATTTCTTAAAAATATCAATGTGTCTCTCTTTGTAGTTTTTGGTAACACCTTTGAACAATTTCACTATTTTGGGTTCCTGCTGAGTTCACAAATTACAATATTCGATCTCTTCTTCTTCATGTGTTTTCTTTGAATCAACAGAAACATAATTAGCATCGAATAATATTTCAAGTGAAACCAACCCTTTAGGGAGAACATTATCTTTCAATTGGATAATCTTATGTTCACCTATTGACTGCTTAAGGATTCCTATTTATATTTTCTGCTCTGTTTGTTCTTCCTCTTGTTCTATCTCAGCATCTTCAAAGTCTCCAATCATTGTCAGGAACTGATTTATATATTCATCATCATCAAACACCTACCAATGTTTCACATTGTCAGGGATAGAAGGTCTATGTCTAATTTAAATTTCATACCTTAGCCTTGGATTTATCGGAGGCTTGAAGGTGCTGGTTGCAATTGCTATATAATCTACCAATCTATTCTCCTCCCTTGGAATTAACTGAAGATTGAAGGCTTGAAAATAGTTTTCTATCAGATCCCAAACTTCATTCCTATATGATCTTAACCTATGATGCTTGGTTTGAGAATGATTTTTAATATTCTTTATTATCAATTCATAGTCACCAAAAATTGAAATACATTGAACTCCCATATGTTTAGAAACTTTAAGGCTTGAGATTAAGGCCTCATACTCAGCCACATTTTTTGTTTAATCGAATTATAGTTTAAAAGAGAAAGGAATGAGGTTACCTTCTGGTGATATCAGCAAGAATCTAGCAGCTACGCCTTCCTTGGAGTAGGCACCATCAAAGTAGCACATCCAAACATTCTTTGAGTGCAGCTCATTATTTACAACTGTTGAGAGCTACTTCCTTGTGTCTTCAGTAAGTTCAGAATCTTCATGCATCAGGAAACATGAAATATCTTCTATTTCTTGACTATAAATGGGGGAATTTCCTGCATATTTCTTAGAGGTGGTCTTCACAAACCTTGTTTCCCTATACAATCTCCTTTCTTCCCCATTAAAAATCAGAATGATAACATAATTGAAATCTAAATTTAGTACACCTCCCAACTTTTCACCCCAAGATCTTGACAAAAGCATTCAAAACCTAGTTGGGATGTCAGCAACCACTACATCCATGACTATACTCTTTGCTAGGATTTGTGCGAATGAAACTACTACATCTTTAACTAACCCAACACATTTCACCCTTTTGGAATAAAATTAATACAGATCCCTATGAGGTTTGGTAATATGTAACTTAGCTTCCTTCATAACAGACAATGGCATAGGATTATGGGATGTTCCTGAGTCTAGCATGCAATTATGTAGAGTAAAATCATGAAGCAACAGAGAAATATAGAAGGGCGAAAAAAAATGATCCACTTCTTCTACATGAGGACCAAAGGTGACCACTGGCTTTTCTTGTTGTAATTTCACCATGTCACTTATATCTTCCACCTGTGTGAGATTAATAAATTCTAAAATTTCTTTCTTATACACTAGTATTTTATCTAATTGTATAAGAGGTACCTAAATTTTAACCTTCTCAAACTCTTTTTAAAAACTGAATGCATGAGTTTCCTTAACATTATTTTTAGGTTCTTCTTCACTCTTTCTACAATTTGCCGCTTGTTCGAGTACAAGAACATCTTTCTCCAAAATATTAGTGTTAATTGATTTGTTCTGGGAAGATTCACCCTGCTGCACATTTGTTCTATTAAGTGAATTTATAGGTTGTTTCCCCTTACTGACCTATTTCATAGGATCCCTTTTTTGTGGAGTCTCCATTGGAGGAGGAATGGAACCTTGTTGTTCAGCTTCATTATCTTGCACTCTATATATCCTTCTAGACCTCAAATCATACTTTTTATGTAACTCAACTTGCATGAAATCTGTGAATTTCCTACAGTATTCATACATTTCATCTTGATCAAAAGATACTTTAGCTTCAGCATATTCTCCCTCACAATCTTCCTCTTCATCCTATTCTATTGTATAAATAGCAGATACCTGATCCTCGACCTCCCTCTAGTCATCTTCTGCTGGCTTTCTAGGTGCTACTTCTATATACAATGGTGCTTAAACCTAGACTTTATCTCTTCTTTCCCTTTGCAAAATTTGCAGCGGATGTATTTTCAATTGAGGATTAAACCCCCCTCAGTTTTGTTGTACTTGTATTTGGGAGTTTTTATTTTCCATATCCATATTAGCTAGATGATTTGTAAAAAATTTTATCACCTTTGTCATGTCTTCCATTGTTAGATCTTGTGATGATTCTTCCTTTTATTTCCCCTTCTCTTGGACTGGCTATTTCCCTTTCGCCTTTGCTGCTATAGTCATATTAGCTTCAATATCTAGAGCATCTATCTATATCTGATCAAGAGTAGGCACTCTTCTCTCTCTCAATGTAAAGCTAAAATTGGATTCAAAAGCCCCAAAAAAAACTACCTATGCTCCTAGAGAGGGAGGCTTCATCTCTATAGGTAAACTATTGTACAAATTGTTGAATATTTTATAAACTCAAAAATGTTTTCATTAGGCATTCTTTTAATTGCATTAAACTTTGTCAATGAGTAATCATGATCTCTCTTTTCTCTCGATCTCTGAGTGAATTAAGTTTCTAAATCTTCCTAGTTATTTATTGAACCATTTCGTAAACCTTTGAACCATTTTCTAGCCTATCCATTTAGAGACTGTACAAATAGTCTCATCACAACATCAAGATGTTCTACATTTAAATTCTTAGCAAAAGTGCAAAATAATGGTAAATGTTGTTTTTCATTTACTTTATCTTCTCCAGTGAAACGAGGAAGTACTTTGAGGTATTCTTGAGGCATGGCATTCATTGGTTATGCAATATTTAGTGGTGCATATCTATTCATTAAGAAAGCTGGTGCAGCCATATATACACCTTGGTTAACTGTTCCTTGGGTATTTGAGGTTGATGAACTTGTTGTGAAAGTGAATGAAGGTGGTGAGAATATTGATATGGGAGTGGGTTGATGAACAATGGCAGAAGAACCAACAACTATATTTGGTTGAGCTTGAATGAAGGTAAAAGAAATAGACTGGAAACAATGTTATTCTAACTTAGGTTCTTGAAAATTAATGGGTGTGGAAGGAGAAAATTGTTCCAAGAAGGAGATTTCCTTGGAAATATCTTCAAACAAAAGGTTATGAGAACTGTTTCCAGGAGCAAACAATGTAGGATCAGGTGTTGAAGGGGTTTTTGGTTTCGGAGCCTTTATAGAAACCAATTTTTATGGATCTGACAAAGTAGGTACTATCTATTGTGAGGTATCTGACCTCATGTGAGGCCTTTTGAAAGCCATAATTTTGAAAATAACAAACACAAACAAATATTTCCTCCTCACTGAACAACTAGAGGAAATAATTTTAAAAACCCAAGGAAAATAAACTATGTTTTTTCATCCCCGGCAATGGTGCAAGAAAAAGTTATATCTCAAGAAACAATCCCTTAGCCATGGTAAGAAATAAGTGCTTAAGATATTTTGTAAATGTATGTAAAAATTACAATATCAAATGGTCTTTGTCTAACACCTTTGGAATTTAATTACTTAATACCCTCAATAATTTGATATCATGAAAGACTTCATAATGCCATAAACTGCTAATATTTGAATGAAATGAAGAGAATAATTGTAACGAAACTCAAAATGATATGCTGAGAAATAGAATCTATCACTTTTAAGTTTTAGAGGAAATTCATGGAGAGAGAGTAAAATTGAAATAATATGCTGCAAACACATAATATATTACTTTAAAGCTTCATCAAGTGTTTGTGAAGGGAGACGAGATGAAGTGAAGGAGCGCAAATTAAGGCTATTTAACTCTTACTCACAGATGTAATAAAGAGAACGGATTCTACATTACTTTGTTTCATTCAAAGAGTAATAAAAACAGAGGAAAACTAGAAGGACATATCAACATCACCAGGTGTAGGAAACTCGATCTTCTTTCATTTATTTCTTAGAAAATTTAGTACAAATTAACAGTCATGTAGAGGTCCAAAACTCAGAACCCTTTTTCTTTATTTCTATCTACTTAAATACATCAAAGTAGTTCATAATTGGTGAACTTCTTGAAACTACTCAACTACCTAAACTGTTAAGATTACTTATGTAATCATACTGAGAAAACAAATTAAAACTGAAAATATTGTTCGTTTTGCTGAATATGATGTTGCTGATGCATCCTCTCGATGTGCTGAGGTGTCCTTTATGGTTATGATGTAGTAGCTGCATAATTCTATAACAACGCCTCGATGCCCGACTTGACCCGATTTTCATGCTTCCAATAGTGCCACTATACGTTCTTCTACCTGACTCTCCCTATGCCTTTTTGCTTCAAACAATATTATCAACTCCCCTTTTGTTCGTGCCTGAAGCGTTCCACCTTCCCTTAAATTTTGGCATTTCACCATCTTTACGTTATAATCCTCATTTCTTCCTCTGATGTGATTTAGCACAAGAAAAGCCTTACATCCGGATTTGAAAACCTTTGGATTTCTCCTTTGAAATTACATCGCATCTTCCTGCACATCGCACTTTGCATTTTGTTGTTTTTAACTTTGCTTTAGCACTTATCTTCTAAGACTTGCGATGTGCACTATGCGATCGAGTCCCACCTGGCATCGCATGTCGCACTTTGGCGAATTTAAATCTTACCTTTGATGTTATTCATTAAATCTTACGATTTTTTATTTGTCATCGGGCCCCACCACATCACATATCACACTTCAGAGATTATAACTCAAACCCTTTGCACTTAACTTTTAAAACTTTTCATGTGCGGTATGCGGGCTAGGGCCACGTCATCTGCCACGTCAACTTGCCACATCACTTCCACATCATCATGAATCAACTGCGATCTGTGGGGTTCGGGCCACGTCATATACCATGTCACCTTGCCACGTCATCTTGCGCACTTCGCATTTTGCAGTTTCTATGACTTATCGTATTGCAACTTAAACAATTTAACTTGTGATTTCTTATAATATAAATGTAAAACTCGTCGATATGCGATATGGGATTTAATCTCCACCATTGATCAATTCCCATATACAACGATCCACGCTACTCCTTTGCTGACCTACTTCACATCGCAACTTAAATAGTTTACCTGCAATTTCTTATCATATCAATGTAAAACTCGCCAATATGCGATATGCAATTTAACCTCCATCGTTGATCAATGCCCTCATCCAACGATCTACACTGCTCCTTTTTTTATCTGCTTCACATCACACTTTAAACAGTTTAACTTGCGGTTTCTTATCATATCAATGTAAAACTTTGTCGATATGTGATATGGGATTTAACCTCCACCTTTTATCTATGCCCAGATCCAATGGTCCTCACTGCTCCTTTGCTGATCTGCACTTTGACGCGCCATTTCTCCGCCTTTAAGAAATTAGTTTGTTTGCTCCACACTGTAACCCTCCTGAGCTTATCTGGTGTTCTGTCACACTAGTCCCTCCTGAGCTTGCAAATGAGCCCGACTCAAACTTGTCTAGTGTCGAACGTGCCCATTGGTCCATCGTTTGAACTATTCTGCATGTGAATGAGCCTGACTTGACCCACCTTCACATCTCATCACATAATGTTAATGTACCAACATATAAATCAAAATTCTTCTATGACACACAATATTTTACATTTTCTATCATATATGCGTTTTTGGTGTTTTGAAAAATATTTCAAAAGTAAATGCAAATGAGCCACAACATGATCAATTCTTCAAGAAAAATGAGGTCAAATGGTCTTGATAAATTATTTTTCCCTAAAATACCTTAAATTTTTAAAAAAAATTAAAATTCTATATTAAACATTATGCTAAAATCTCCACTTTGTGTTTGAAAAATATTTTTAAAACCATTAAAATATTTTAATTATGAATAAATTCTTTAGATTTATAATAAAATTAAAATAATAATAATAATAATACTAAATGAATTACATTTAAAATGAGTGAGTTAATTGAGAATTATTTTAGATCTAGATATAATTATTTACCACTTTAATATAAAGCGGTATTAAAAAGAACATATCCATATTATACTAAAGCAAGGCAGAAGCAAATTGCGTGGTAGTATTGAGCTTTTCAAGTATGTCTTTTTCAATAAAAAAAAGACAATAAGTATAACATGAGTGAAACACAAGGAAAAGTTCATCAATAATTTCATATTTTTTTAATATAATCATTTAAGGTTATCAAAACTAAAACCTATTATTATAAGTAATGACTAGTTCACAATAAAAATATTACACCCGGTGTTCGGTTCATTATATAAATATTACATATAGATAGTAATGACTAGTTCATAATAAAATATTATACGTGGTGTTGAGTTCATTATAGAAATATTATATATGAAATTTCTAAAATATATTATTGAAATATTTCTAAATAGAAATAAATGATTAAGAAAAAAACATTTGTTATCATCATGTGAGTTGTTAGATATTCACAACTACTGATGTTATAAATAAATTTCTCACAAAATTTATCATCACCTCTAAGTTATTCAACTATTCCATCAACATTAGTTTAACCATATTTATAAATGGTATTCTTCAACATATATGAAGTATAGAGATGAGATATAATGTATAACGACACACTCTCTCATATATATTTGAATGTATGCTAGTCCATGTTTTTGCATTTAGCAAAACCAAAATTCTAAATCTATTCTAAATTGATTTATTGTTGGTGTTGTTTAACAAAATAAATTAAACATGTGTTTATTGCATTATCATGTAAATTGTAATCTATCCCAAAAGTCATAATATTATGAGCCATTACTAATTGCATTTATGGTATTCACAACATTGTATACTTCCAAAATTGTTATATAAAATCAATTAGCTAATCTTCATTGGATTGTGTAGCAAATTGATGTTTACGGAAAGCTCATAAGATAATCATCTATTAACATTTTAATAGATGTCAATTCAATAGTCATAATCACCTAACTTTTTTTTCATTACTTAGATTTGAATATTTTAAAATATGATAAAATATGGAAGTATTGGTATTAATAGAAATTTTGATTTGAAATTACTCATTTTTATATTTTAAATTATTTTTTAAAATATTAAATTAATTTTCAAATAAAATTGTTTTTTTTTCTTATTCAAATTCCAAAACTTTTCAAATTTAAAATAGAAAATATATAAACAAATTTACCAATATTAATATTTTTTTAGCTTGAAAATAAAAACAATCATGATGATTATTATGATGGTTACTCTCCACTAAAGACCAATGCGGTCTATCAGACCTTAAGATAGGAGAAAGAATCTAAGTTTGATTCTTCAAAATCTTATTTTTATCGTAGAAGAGAAGGGAAATAAGTGCTCCAAGGTCTTTATAGGTGGGTTGGCTTAATAGGTCAAGAATATTGGAAGTGTGGAGGATGGTAGGGAATTGGGAGTGAATGTGAGTAAGAGTGGGGAAGTCTAAAATGAAGTGTTATTCATCTTCGGGTTGCTTAGAATCACAAATTCGATAGAGTCTATCATTCCAAGGGTTGTTGGGGATAGACCATCGCTCAGTCTCTCTTGGAAGCTCATGGTAATTAGTTCTTATCTCAGTGATGCTCATATTTTTCTTATTGCTGGACAACACAGGGAGATAATTTTGACTATCAAGTGTGAGTTGATCACTTCCTTATAGTATCTTAGCTTCCTTTTACCTTCCACAAAGAGATAATTCTCACTATCAAGGGTGGGTTGTGTAGGAATCTACAGGGTAAGTTCCTTAGGTCAAGAACCAAAGGTTACTGCTCACAAACAGAACAAAAATCAATACACCAATATAATCACGTGGTTAAAACCCTCAAACAGGGAAACAGTCCATGGCTTGAGCCAATGCGGCCACTTCGGGCAATTTATTAAAATAAAAAGAAAAGTTACATATGTTTCTCTCATAAACGGTTACCGAACAAAAGACCCTCCATGCTCTTTAAATAGAGATCATGGACCAATCGAGTGTTAAGCCACAGATCAAGTGTCATTAATACTGAGGTGAGAGATAACCGTCGGATCACTACAAATCCTGACCGTCGGATCACTACAAATCCTGACCGTCGGATTAAAAGTTACAAATGTACATGGTAAAGAAACACACTTTACCTAACTCTACACTAGACTAAGTTATTCTTAACTATTTCCTATGTGTTGGAATATCTTAACATCCCCCCTTAAGAACAACTTGGGATAGGATTGAAGAATTTACAAAGGTGACACAAAAGGAGCCTATTTCCTATGTGTCGAAATATCCTAACCTCCCCCCTTAATAACAAATTGGGATAGGATTGAAGGATTTACAAAAGTGACATAATAGGAGAAAGAAGGAGGCATTAGAGCCTATCCCCCCTTAATGACAGCTTTCTTGAACTCCAAGCATGGATCGAAGTTTGGTAAACTTTGCTTCTGTGAGAGCCTTCGTAAAGATATCAACTACTTGATCATTGGCTGGACAGTACTAAACTTCAAGAACACGATCATGAATGATATTTATGATGAAGTGTATGTGGATTTTAATGTGTTTCATACACTGATGCTGAACTGGATATTTACATAGCTGAATGGCACTCTGATTATCACACCAAAGTGTAGTTGGATGCTGCTGATGAAGACCAAATTCAGACAAGATCTGACGAAGCCACATGGCTTCCTTGCTGGCTTCAACTGCACTATGATACTCTGCTTCTGTGGAAGAAAGAGAGATGGCACTTTGTTTATTACAAGACCAAGTAATAGGTCCTGAACCAAGAGTGAATACATATCCTGCAGTATACTTCTGATCATCAGGGTCACCAGCCCAATCAAAGTTAGTGAAACCAATAAAAACTGGAGATGGTCCTGCACTGTAATGAATCCTGAACTGGGTTGTACCTCGAATATATTGAAGTATTATTTTAGCTGATTTCCAGTGACTTTCATGAGGTTGGTGCATAAACCGAGCAATAAGACCAATGGCAAAGGAAGGGTCAGGACGGGTATGGGTTAGATATAGAATCTTACCAGCAAGTTGACGGTACAAGGTAGCATCAACTTCAGGGGTAGTACAAGTGACTGAAATATTGACTCCAGACTGAAAGGGAGAATGTGCTGGCTTACAGTCTTCCATGTGAAAATAGTGTAGAAGATCATAGAAATACTTGGACTGAGATAGGGTAATGCCTTCCTTGGATTACAAGACTTGAAGACGAAGGAAATAATGCAAGTTTCCTAATTTTTTCATTTCAAACTTCGTTTTGATGCTAGAATTCACATGGTTTATATTGTTTGGATCACTACTAGTAAGGATAAGATAATCAACATAAAGAAAAAGGATGGTGAAGGACTTACCCACTTTCTTGGTGTAGATAGTGTTCTCAGAATGACACCTAGAAAAGCCATTATCTAATAGAAATCTATCCATTTTTGCATACCAAACCCGAGGAGCTTGTTTGAGACCATAGAGATACTTCCTAAGGTGACAAACAAGGCTAGATTCATGTTGGATAGAATTCATTTTCGCAATAGGGGAGAAGGTTTCAGTATAGTCAATGCCTTCAACTTGTGAAAATCCTTTAGCGACAAGATGAGCTTTATGTCTATACACTTTTCCATCTGGTCCAAACTTTGATTTGTAAACCCATCTGCATCTAACATTTTTTCTTCCTTTTGGAAGAGGAACAAGATCCCAAGTATCATTCACCAATAAGGAATGATATTCTTCATTCATCGCTTCATCCCAAGCTGGATGAATGGAGGCTTCTTCAAAGGTTTCTGGATCAGGATTTTTTGGAACTTGAGCCAATAAGGAAGAATCTCTTTCGAACTGAGAATGTGTACATCATCATTTAGCAAGGTAGAGCGGATCCATCTTGGAAGTGGTGGACTAAAAGGAAAAATTGCAAGAGGTGGAGGAGGATTTTCATCCTCGTTGTCATCATCTGAACTAGAAGGAAGGCTATTAAAAATAGAAGAGAGAGAGAGAGGTGGCACATATGCTGAATCAGGCTCGCAGGCCAAAGGTGGCACACCCGCCGAACGAGGCTTACAGGCCAATATATTTTCATCAAATTTTACATCTCTTCTAATGATTATATGTTTGGATTTTGGTTGAAGAAGTCTATATCCTTTGACATCTTTAGAATATCCAACAAAAATACATTTTTCACTCTTAGGTTCTAAGGCTTTATGTTTTGCATCTGGAATATGGGCCCAAGCATCACTTCCAAAACACGAAAGTGACTTACATCTAGTTTGATTGAGCTACAAGCTTCTTCGGAGTTATATTCTTTAAAACCTTAGCAGGAGTGCGATTCACTATGTAATTTGCACAATTAATGGCTTCTACCCAAAAATTGAGACCAAGTCCTTTAGATTGAAGCATACAATTAGCTATTTCTTTTAAGGTGTGATTCTTCCTTTCAGCTACACCATTTTGTTGTGGAGTATATGGAATGATATGTTGCAATTGAATGCCATGCTCAGCGCAGAAATTGATAAATTTGTTGTTAACATATTCTCCTCCATTGTCTGATCTTAACTTAAGAATTTGATGTCCAGATTGTTTATCAAAAAAGGCCTTAAAGGCCAAGAACGTGTTGAAAACTTCACTCTTGAGTTTTAAGAGGTACACCCAAGTGCGTTTGGAAAACTCATCAATGAAAGTTAAGAATTACTTACAACCAGAGAAAGAAACAATGGGAAGTGGGCCACATAAATCACTGTGCGCAAGCTGCAAAGGGCTAAAGCGTGCCAAGAGGCACGTTTGTCAAAACTATCCTGATGACGTTTTCCGAGTACACATTTCGAGAAAACACCAACTTGGCAAGATACCATAGGAAGACCCATCACCATATTTTCTTGACATAGAGTTTGAAGAGTGCGATAGTTTAAGTGACCAAATCACTCATGCCAAAGTTTTCTCACATCATCATTATGAGCAACAAAAACGGAGGGAAGACATGATAACCCAAAGTTGTCAAACTTATACAACCTTGTGGAATCATCAGTAATGCGAGTAGCTAAAATATGTTGAGGATATTTGAGGTCCTTGATTACAACATCATGAGGTGAGAATTATACTATTTTCCGTTCACCTGAATGAGTTATTTGATAAACAGAGAGAAGGTTGCATGACAAGGTAGGAACACATAGTACATCATTAAACTCACCATTATCTAGATGAATGGTTCCAAATCCCACAACACTAAGAGATCTATCATCACCAACATAAATATGTTTGGTGTTACTATCATTTAAAGAAGAAATTATGGCTTGATTTTTTTCCATGTGTTAAGAAGCTCCTGAATCAATGAGCCATTCATGAGAATGAGAAGAAGAAGATACATTTAATGCATAACCAGATCTTGATGCTTGATAACCACATGCAGAAAGTGCCATTCCTGAAGATGAAGGTGAAGAGTGCTCCAAATTGATGTTGTGCTACTTCATTGCTACTTCTAAGGCTTCCATCTTCTTAAAACATTTGGACTCTAAATGGCCATAACGATTGCAAAAGTTGCAATGTCTATCTCTCTTCTTTCCTTTGTTTTTATATGCCTTACCATTTTGGTGAGTTTCTTTTTTAGTTTGCAATTGAAATTGCTTAGGACCTTTTTTTGGTTTTGGACCATACTTTTTAGGATACTACTTCTTGGGATTCTTTTGATATGATTGATTTTGGGCTGCTAAGGCTTTCTTAGAAGTGTTTCTAGAAGTGATAAGACCAAGGTGTAAGGGTTTTTCTTGTTCTCTTATCAAAGAATCACAAAAGCAATCAAAAGAGGGATTCTTGTAGGTGGTTCCTGAGGAAATGATGGTTTCTCTAGTGGAATGGAAGGCGGAAAAAAATATAGAGTATGCAGGGCCAAGATTAGCAATAATGCAATAGATGAGGGTAATATCTTCCTTTTTGACTTTACAACCTTCTAAAAGAAGTCTAAGGGTCTTGAATTTGGACAAAAATTCTTCAAAATAGGAGAAATTATTGAGGTCCGAAGTAGGAAACTCATTTTTTGGGCATAAAATTTCTATTTTTGTAAAAATGAAGCTGTGAAAAGCTAAAAAAAACTACTCCAATGGAAAGATCTCGAAAAATTAGGCTGTTTAAAAAAAAACGGCTCGAAAAATGGCTTTCGGATGAAGAAGTTAGGCCCTTTTGAAAAAACGAGTTGAAGATGTCGAATAGTTACGGGAATGGGATGAAGTGTGGTTTTTTTTTTTTTAAATTCCACCCCTTTTAACAAATTTTTTTTACAAAAGAAGCTTGAGAAGGAGACTTGAACCCAAGACCTCTATTTTCATAAACTAACTCCTCAGCAAGTGAGATAGTAAAATGATTTTGTTATTGCTTAAAGGGAAGAAGGGGAGGCTTTTTTTTTTCCTCTTCGATGTGCATGCCTTTTCCTACACAAAAAAACACAAAAACCAAGCAAAAAAAAAAGAAATGCAAGCCTTACGGCAGAATGTTAGATTTCGGTTAGCCTTACTGGCAACTACCAATTTTTTCACTATTTCTGATTTCCCAAAATTGCACAAAGACGTGGGGAAAGAGCATACGTAGCATAAACAAATTCCCTTTTCCTATTTCTGATTTGTCGAGTTCGTACGTAGCGCACAACAAAGAGCATACACAGATAAGAGGGTATAGATCCGGCAAATAAATAAAACCTAAAAACCAAAAATAAATAGAGGAAACTGAAATAAGCATAACTATTAACAAATACACCTGCAAAATAGATGCTTTATACCTCCAGATCTAAATTGTCATAACTTGGGCAGCTGGAAAACTTTTCCCATGAAACGAAAGGCATTTCTCACTGTAACAAGCGCTCCAGACACAAAAAAGTAGTTCTCCAAGCCCAAAAATGTCCAAAAATAGTAGATCTACAAAACAGCATTCGCATGCAATCAAACCAGCTTCGAATTTTGATCAACAATGGATGCGGCATTCAAAATAGCTCTGATACCATGTAGGAATTTACAGGGTAAGTTCCTTAGATCAAGAACCAAAGGTCACTGCTCACAAACAGATCACAAATCAGTACATCAGTATAATCACGTGGTTAAAACCCTAAAAGAGGGAAACAGTTCACGGCCTCAGCGAACGCGACCACTTCAGGCAATTTATTAATATAAAAAAAATATTACATATATTTCTCTCATAAACGGTTACCGGACAAATGACCGTCCATACTCGTTAAATAGAGATCATGGACCAATCGGGTGTTAACTCACGGATCAAATATCGTTAATACCGAGGTGAGAGATAACCGCCGGATCACTACAAATCGTGATCGTCGGATTATAAGCTACAAATGTATATGGTAAAGAAACACACTTTACCTAACTCTACACTAGACTAAGTTATTCTTAACTATTTCCTATGTGTCGGAATACCCTAACATGTAATCGCTTCCTTATAGTATCTTAGCTTTCTCAGAAAGATAACTCTGACTATCAAGAGTAGGTTGATCACCTCTTTATAATATCTTAGCTTCCTTTTACCTTCAAGCTCCTGGCTTATCTTTGCTTCAATAATAGTATATATTTCTAATTATTGAACCTACTTAAATTATATTCATATTTAAACAATATAATATATTTAATCAAATAAAATAAATATAAAATATGCTAGAAGATATACAAGTAAAAATAATAATTTCTTTCTCTTCTAATCGTAAATAAGTTGGGATATTTACATTTTTATTCATATTTGTTAAATTACTGGGAAATATATGAATAACCATAGTTTATTTGTTTACGTTTTGTTTCTATTTATTTTTATGTAAATACTTGTTAAGCATATACTTTCAATAATATTAAAAAATATATAATTTGCAAAGTTAAACACGGTGATTTTTTTTATAAAACTAAATAATGAGAAATGAAGACATAAATATTAAATATAAAAATAAACTTTTCAATAATATCAAATATGGAAAGTTACACATTATAACTTGAATAATATTAAAAAGTATGTAATATATAAAGTTAGACATTGTAACTTAACTAGAATGAAAATTACAGACAATTAACTTTGTTTCTACATTTACATGAACTTATAATAATTAATAATAAATTGAAAATAAGCAAATTTCTGCGTTAAACGTAACTCAACCAAGTTGAATTGACCATCCCCTTGTTATAAAATCATATGTATAAACAAAAAAAAAAAAATCCCAACAAAAAGAAGTTACACACAATTTAGCATCATCCTTTTAAAAAACAAAGAGAGACCGGAGAACAACATTTCAACTAGATCAGTATCATGCTACATAAAACCCAAAAATCCGCTGGCATTCTAAATCGATTTACATTTCATTTCTAACCATGGCCAGTCAAGATAAACCCTATAAATCCCAGACATAAACCCTAGTATTGGACAAGAAAAGATGCCATCGCGGGGTTATCATCATTCGTTTCTGTTAGGTTTCCTATTCCACGACACCACATCTGAACAGCAGCGTAGGAGTCCGGTAAATTGTGTTGGATGGTAATCAAAATAAAGCATAGCTGAGAAGTACCCTCGCAACGCTTTTCGAAAACGTACCGCATGGCGTGTTCTGCAGGGCCGCAAGATTTCGTTAGTACGCCGATCCACGGGGTCGTTGTCTATTCCGCTGTTTGCGAGGCCATCTGCGTCGTCATTCTGCTCGCAAGGCACATGCTGAACACTAGATGTCTGAAATCTGCGTTGGAGCTCTAACACGGTGATGTAATACCTTCTGAGCCTCTCATCCCTCACCTCGTACTGCTCGTTCACCTGCCACATACAATCTATTCATTTACATACCCTACAGTTACCGACCGCTGAAAAACGAAAGTGCAGCAACCGGAGGAAGCAAGAGACTTACGTGGTAGCAAACGAGTTGACTACTTCCATACACCACAATATCTGTAATACAGTTAGCGAAAGCATGTTGAAGCCCCGCAATGAGGGCATTGTATTCTGCTATGTTATTAGTCAAGTTGGACCCCAGAAGACGGGAAAATCTCTGTATCTCTCAGCCGTTACCATCTCTGAGCACGAAGCCAATGCCCGCAGTGCCAGGATTGCCTCTGCAGGCTCCGCCGAAATGCAGTGCGGCTGGAGGATTTACGATCTCTTCCATCCCACCCATGCTTCCCTTTTTCGTCGACATATGTTGCGAAAATGGGCATGGGCATGGGCATGGGCATGGACGAGGATGAACGGGAATAGAGGCTCTTTAATGAATAATTAAACGAACTAATAACGTTTTAGTCTTCCCAACGACCTAGAATGGAGGAGACAACGGCCTAGAATGGAGGAGACCAAAAGTTTTGCAGCGAATATAACTTAAATTGGATCTTGGGTCGAATAAAACTTAGAATAGAGATATTTTGACTATACCTTCCATTTGAATGGTCGTTTCTTGTTGGTCTACCTGTATATTATCTAATGTTTTGTATATTCTGAGACTTAAATTGGATCTTGGGTCGATTAAACTTAGAATAAACTTAGAATAGAGATATTTTGACTATACCTTCCATTTGAATGATCGTTTCTAGTTGGTCTACCTGTATATTCTCTAATGTTTTGTATATTTTAAGAACAATCTAGCCAACATCATTCATAGTGGATGCCTCATATATGCTTCTCATCTTCATATCAGTCTTTTGTAGCGTGGAGAAATCTGTCTTTAGATGGTTTTCTCGATACTTCTAGAACTTATGGCCTCCTATCATCTTCTCATTCCGTGATATCTAGGGCTCATTTCTTTTAATAGTGGAGTTTTGTTGATGACTAAAGCTTCCACCCTTTCCTCTCATGCATTTCTTATTCCATTCATCCTTGGTCTTAATATTATGCTTAGACTATTCACAATAGTGCTTGTTCTTCGAGATAACCTTCTCTAGAGTCTTAGGATCATTAAACTATTTTGTCTTAGTATGCTTGTGGCAATCCACTCACATACCTCTCAATCTTTGTCTGGCATCCTTAATGTAAAGTACATACCTTAGTAGCTCCAATAATTTGTTGGTATATTCTTCACATGTCATGTGCATTAGCTTGTGATCATAGAACTCCTTAGCTTTGTTGGCATAATATTTCTAGTATAGGTACTTTTCTTACAAGTACTTCTCAAATTTGAATAGGTCAACTCCTTCTTTCTAATTCCTTTCATGTTCTTGAGATCCTCCCACCATATATGAACTTTTTCTTTAAGCTAAAGATAACTACCCTAGCCTTCATGCTCTCAGTATAGTCATGCAACTTGAAGTACTTTTATATTTCCAGAATCCAAGCCTCTACATCCTTTGTTTTCTTTATATGTCTATTAAAGGTTGGGGGTTTTTCTTTCTCAAGTTATTCTTGCAGGGGAGTCTTTCTACTCTTCCTTTGATGATGATATCTGGTTCCATTATCTAATGATTGGCTAGGAATGCATAATTATGTTTCTGTAAAGCTAAGGATATTTTTTCCTCCTTTTGTGTGTCTTCTCCTCTTTCTTAATTGACTTCCTTCAACTTTCTTATCATTCCATTTGTGGTTGTAGATTTTTGATTGGCTATCCTTAGGCTTGTTCTTTTCCAGTACCAATTTCCTACCATATTTGTCTTCGTAATTATGATAGCCTTTGAAACAATATGGAATTTACTTTTTCTTGTTCTCTAAATATATTTTGAGTGTATATCTTGTAGCTTCTTATTTCATCTCTTGCTCATGAGGAGCTCAAATCTGAGCTTGGGAAAACGCTCAAAATTTTATTTGCTCAAAATTGGTTGGAACCTGAGCGACGAGATAGGCCTCGGTGATACGATCCCAATGCCGCAAACGACACTCAAATCCGTTATCGTATGAAGAAGATGTTGCAGTTTGAAATCGCCATATAACCTTCAATTTTGAAAGGAAATTTTTTTAATATTATGTGTTGGAATAATTTTATTTTTTACTAAGGTTTAATTAATTAATTAAATTGTATAGTTATTAATATTTATAAGATTTTTATTAATCATATATTATATTATTAATTATATGTTTTAATTAATTATTATAAAAAAATTAATTAAAACTTATTAAAAATATAAATATTCAACCACATATATGTATTAAACAAATTCGAAACATGAAATATGTTAAAAAACCCCAAGGCTAAAGTTCATGTTTTAATATTTACGTGGGCTATGGTTAAAAACTTTGTAACGTTCACGTGCTATAATTGCTGGAGTGGATGACGTGTTAAGTCACGTGTTACAAACGGTGAGCGGAGGTTACAGAGAGGCTTCGGCTAGCCCCCTTCCCATCCAATGTGACCGCAAGTGAAACCATGACCCACGCCTCCTAAACCGACGATCAAGGCGTAACCACCAGCCTCAACGGTGCATGTGGCCGCAACTAAAGAATTTAATGCTACATTAACTGTCCGGATAAATTTGGAGCACGCGCGACAGATTGGGGGGAAGTTGTTGTTTTAACTGGAGTTAACTCCAGTTCTCCACATTTAGTGGAGCTTTTCAAGGGCAATTTGGGCAAAAGCTTCAGTTGGCCATAACTTCGGATAGGAGAATCATTTCTGAGCGAATTTGTTTTTGATTTCGGGTCTCTTTGACCTTCTGGACTCAATGGCATAGGTTTCATAGCCAACAGAGGTCGTTTGCAAGTGTTTTTGCTTCAGGGAAGTTCCAGGAGCCACTAGGGCCATATCAGTTTGGGAGTTGCATTGGGATGTGTACAGCCATTGAATGTGAAACGAATGTAATTTATGACTTTATTCTGTGCTCTGAGTCCATTTCTATAGCTATTTTTTCCTATTGAGGCATTCTTCACCTCGAATTTCTTCAAGGAAGCTTTCAAGGTCACTAGTGCCATTCTAGTGCTTGAGCTGTTTGGGGGCTGTATTTAGCTATTTTTGGTTATTCAAAAGCCTAATTCTGCTGTATTCGACATTATGAGTCCATTGGAAGAGGTTTTAGAACCATTGGAGGTCATCTTCACCTCGAATTTCTTCATAGATGTTTAAAGGGCCATCAGGGCCATTTGAAGAAAGTACTATTTAAGGTACAATTTCACTGTTTAGTGTTTGGAGAATGGCATTCTTAGCTGTTTCCTATCTTATGATTCTATTTTTACAGTCATATTTGCCTTTAGAGGCACTTATTTACTTGTATTGGCCTTTGCAGCTTTCTTAATACAAGAGGATAAGCACATTTTGGGAGGCTTGGTCCAGCAGATGTAGCCCAAGAGGGGTGAACTACTTCATCATCTTTGTGTCATTATTTTCTGAAAATATCATGTTAAAAAAATCTGATATAATGTGTTAAACAAAAAATTAAGTAACTCGCATTCACACATAAACACCTAAACATCTGCTCAAACTTATCCGTTTTATTCCGCAAGACATCAAGCTTAAAGCATGAGTATTTAAATGACATTTGAGTGTTTACTTCATAGTTAACCTTGAAGTTGTTTGCACATTTAAAATTATTGAAAATGGATACCTTGCACCCTTTATTCAAGTACATTCCATTTTCAGATCAGATGGTATCAGAGTGGGTTTTTGCTGTTTATATGCTCTAGGAAAAGTTATATAAACTATAGATAGAGTCTGAAGCAAGCCAGGAAGCCTTTGAACCACTTTTGTTATACAATTGCATAGTAGATAAATGCTACTTCAGTCAATCTCTGGTTTAGTTTATATTTTGAGCATTTGTGCAATCAACCTTGACTGTTTTATTGTGTGCATGAGTTTGTTTGAGCTCATTTTGGGATAGCTAGTGTTAACCCTCTCCAAGAGTTGAACGCATTTGGTCAACAACTTGTCATTATTGAAAGCTTTGAGAACTTTCTTTGAAGTTCCTTTTGTTATTTGACCATTTACATGATGTCACTTTCTTCTTCAAGTGAAGTTTCCTCCTTCACAAGGTTCTTCGATGAAGATATGAAGCGTGAATTCATTATATTGAAGGATATGGTGCAAATCCTGTTTGAGGATAGAAGAGAAAGCATGGAGCTTTGTGAGAAACTTTTGGACATGAAGCTAGAGAAAGAAGAAATTCTTCAAATATTGCATGATATGGAGTTGCAGCTTCATCAACCCCAAGAGGCTTTGGACCAAGAACATGCGTGAGGAAAAGGTAATCCATTCTAATGTGTCTTCAGTTTCCTCTTTAGAAAGACGTTTTTGTTCTTTCGAAAAGCATACAAGAGGAGTAGGATACAAGTTATTGTTTAAAATGGGTTATGAAGACAAAGGATTAGGAAAGCATGCACAAGGCATGGTTGAACCCCTTTCTGCTGAGGAACGACCCAAGAACCTTGGTCTTGGTTATGTACAATCTAATGGCAAAGACTCCAAAGCCATGAAGGCATGTGAGGCTAATGCAAAGATAATTTTTTTTCTAAGTTCCATGAAGCAAATATGCCAAATTTGTTTCAAAAATGAATGCCATTGTTTTAAGCCTTTGTTGCAGCAAGAAGATGGTAGACGTGTAGCTTATGGCAAGCATGCAATTTTAGGCAGTTTTCAAGATGAGAACAATGATGTTATTCAGCAATTGAAAACTAGAGCCTCTACTAGTTCATCTCCTCATGAAGGCAAAAAGGATGAGCATGCAAAGCAGCATAAGAGGATTTCTTGTACATATTGTGGTCAATTTAACCATCATGTTTCAAGATGCTGGATGAGGAAGAAGGCACACAGGAAGCAGATGAAGCAAAGACTACCTTCAAAGAAGGTGCATATGATTTGCACTTTTTGCCAAAAGAAGGGACATGTTGTCTCTCATTGTTGGACTTTGCATCCAACTCGTCGTCCCACGCACATGCAGTAAGAGGAAAAAAATATTAGCGAAGGTGGAATCATGGATTCCATTATTGATGTGGAAAGGGAAGTTTCACATGAGGAAAAGTGGCAATAGCAAAAATCACCATGGAAGTGTCTTGGTGAAAAGTGGATGGACTTCTTGACACAGTAAGACGTACTCCTTTTGTACAGATGCAAATTTCGGATCTATGCATGTATTTTATGCTGTAATATCTTGTTTGTTTTGAGCCACCTTAGATCATTGATCAAGGCAGTGTTGTATAGTTTCATTCTGTAAATTTCTCGCTAGAAATTTGTGTGTGAGAGCAAGAAAGACAGTAGTAGATAGTTGTGGACAAGCACATTCAGGAAGGGAAATGTCAAATTTTTTCCATTTGTGGTTCAATTTCATTTGCTTTGCAGGGCAAATTTTTTGAAGGGATGAAGAGAAGAGGATTTTTATTCTCTCATTTTCTGTACTAGAGTTCAGTTCTTCATTTCAGTAAGCTTTTGGGGACCAAAATCCTCTCATTTGGGAGGTGTGATCAGGAGCTCAAATCTGAGCTTGGGAAAAAGCTCGAAATTTTATTTGCTCAAAATTGGTTGGAACCCAAGCGACGGGATAGGCCTCGGTGATACGATCCCGGTGCCACAAATGGCACTCAAATCCATTACCGTATGAAGAAGATGTTGCACTTTGAAATCACCCAATAACCTTCAATTTTGAAAGGAAAATTTTTTAATATTATGTGTTGGAATAATTTTTTTTTTATTAAGGTTTAATTAATTAATTAAATTATATAGTTATTAATATTTATATGATTTTTATTAATCATATATTATATTCTTAATTATATGTTTTAATTAATTATTATAAAAAAATTAATTAAACCTTATCAAAAATATAAATATTAAACCACATATATGTATTAAACAAATTTGAAACATAAAATATGTCAAAAACCCCCAAGGCTAAAGTTCATGTTTTAATATTTACGTGGGCTATGGTTAAAATATTTGTAATGTTCACGTGCTATAATTGCTGGAGCGGATGACGTGTTAAGTCACGTGTTACAAACGGTGAGAGGAGGTTACGGAGGGGCTTCGGCTAGCCCCCTACCCATCCAATGTGACCACAAGTGAAACCATGACCCATGCCTCCTAAACCGATGGTCAAGGCCTAACCACCGGCCCCAACGGTGCATGTGGCCACAACTAAAGAATTTAATGCTACATTAACTGTCCGGATAAATTTGGAGTGCGCCCGACAAATTTGGGGGAAGTTGTTATTTTAACTCGACTTAACTCCAGTTCTCCACATTTAGTGGAGCTTTTCAAGGGCAAACTGGGAAAAAACTTCAGTTGGCCATAGATTTGGATAGGAGAATCCATTCCGAGGGAATTGGTTTTTGATTTTGGGTCTCTTTGACCTTCTGGACTCAATGGCATAGGTTTCATAGCCAACAAAGGTCGTTTGTAGGTGTTTTTTCTTTAGGGAAGTTCTAGGAGCCACTAGGGCCATATCAGTTTGGGAGCTGCATGGGGATGTGTGCAGCCATTAAATGTGAAACGAAGGTCATTTATGACTATATGTTGTGCTCTGAGTCCATTTCTACATCTCTTTTTTCCTGTTGAGGCATTCTTCACCTCGAATTTCTTTAGGGAAGATTTCAAGGTCACTAGGGTCATTCCAGTGCTTGAGCTATTTGGGAGTTGTATTCATCTGTTTTTAGTGATTCAAAAGCCTAATTCTATTGTATTCGACATTCTGAGTCCATTGGTAGAGGTTTTAGAACCATTGGAGGTCATATTCACCTCAAATTTCTTCATATAATTTTGAAGGGCCATCAGGGCCATTTGAAGAAAGTATTGTTTAAGGTACAATTTCAATGTTTAGTGCTTGGGGAAGAGCATTATTAGCTATTTCCTATCTTCTGATTCTGTTTTTACAATCAGATTCGTCTTTGGAGGCACTTATGTACTTGTATTAGCCTTTGCATCTTTCTTAATACAAGAGGAAAAACCCATTTTGGGAGGCTTGGTCTAGCAGATGTAGCCGAGGAGGGGTGAACTACTTCATCATCTTTGTGTCATTATTTTCTGAAGATATCATGTTAAAAAAATTTGATATAATGTGTTAAACAAAAAATTTAAGTAACTTTCTTTCACACATAAACACCTAAACATCTGCTCAAACTTATTTGTTTTATTCCGCAGGACATCAAGCTTCAAGCATGAGTATTTTAATGACATCTGAGTGTTTACTTCATCTTCCAAACTAATTCTTCTTCACGTCCTTGTTGGGTTTTGTTCATACCATGTTGTTGAGCTCTACTCCTCATTCTTTATTTTCTTTTTTGAGCCTCGATCCATGTCAATATTATTTTACTCACATGCAAATATTAGCCAACAATAAAAAACATGCAATTGCCACAATAGTTTGGAGCCAACATGTATACCAATCAATCATGTATGATATACATGTGAGGTTCTTAAGGTCTAGTGTCTAAACCAATGGATTTGATACCACTTTATAACACGTAACCTTCTATTGGAACAGTGTCCCCTAGCTGTGTTTTGATATAAATTTTGTAACAATTAGTCTAGTGCAGGGGCTTTGGGGCGGATTAAAGCCCCCAATGTAATATAATGGGTCAAAGGGTAGACCAAGAGTCTGTAAACCACGGTTTGCGGTCCATAGGATAGCGTAGGCTAAGATGCTATAAATAGATAGATAGATTGAGTCTAGAAGGAGGTAAAGTGTAATTTATGTTGTCTACAAATTGTTGAGATCTGTTTTGGGTTGTATTAGGGTAAGGACTCCTGTTGGCTATGTGTGTGGAGATTCTCAGTCCTACTCTATGCAAACCCCGCTGGCTGTGTGTGCGAGTTAGGAATCGAGTCTGTAAGTCAAATTTTAATGCTAATGAATGAGAAGATTGTTTGGTAGTAACTAAAATATCTTTGTGTATGAGCATTGGATGCATTTTGTGTTATTTTTATGATTATTTCTGTTCATGATTAATGATGCGCACGTGCATGTGATACCATAAGAAAGGGTTAATTGCATAGATCCAATTATTAATAGTTTCTATAGTCATGTTTACATGCTATCTGTAGGTTTATGAGCTTCACATTCTACAAGTATTCTATTAAAGGCTCTGCGATAAGACTCCTTTTACGCAAGTCTGATAGATCTTAAAAGGGTTGCCTCAAATACTTCTCTCTCTCTCTCTCAGGGTTCATGATCAGGGGATCATGTCCAATTTGAAAAAATGCTCAAAAATGGAACTGCTTGGAAATGGTTTCAATCTAAATTAACGGAAAGGCCTCGTCGCTGCGATTCTAGCACTGTGAATGAGACTCAAATATGATTTCGTATGTGAAAGTTATTGAGGTTTGAAATCGTCCAATGACCTTCAAAACATGACTTTTTGACTTGTCATTTCAGAAAAACTTATATGGAATTTTTTTTTAATGAGGTTTTTATTGGCCTATCAGTGGGTGCCATATGGCCTGCCCAGAGGCTACCACGTGGCCCCAGGCCATTGGTTAAAAGTTCATGATAAAATTTTGAAGGCAAGGGGGGTCGAAACCTCTACTCAACTCCTCGGGTGGGGTCGACCCGACCAACACAGCAGCGAAGGCTAACTGATATGAGGGCGAGTCGAGTGGAATTAAATGACCAGTCGGGTCGCCTCGTGAAGGAAGTAAATGACTAGTTAGGTCGTGGATGAATAGGTGATTCAGGTCATTACATAGAGGACAGAATGTGCACCTGTGAACGCATTCAGGTCATTGATTGAATAGACACTCGGGTCATTGATTGAACGAAGATTCAGGTCGTGGAGATGTTTGATAGGGAAAAAGGTTGGGGGGTTAGCCCCTCAGGGCCTACCCCATTGCCATATGATCATCGTTATAAACCATGGCCTAACACCTTTATAAACCGACAGAGATTTGGGGTTAAGCCTTACAGTGTTAGCTCCTCCCTCAAGTGATCCCAACCCATGACCATGGGCGCAGTCTTTAAAACCTTATCTGCTAACATAAACAGTTTCCAAATATTCATCATGTGAACATGACGTTATCTGGAAGTTACAATAAATGTTAGCCATAAATTAGCATGCGGTTCTGCCTAATTGACCTATCTGCCTATTTTGGTGGATTTAACTAAAGTTCCTCCAGTTTTGGAGGAGCTTTTCTAAAATGACAGAAATTTGTTTTGGTCATAACTTTCTCTATTTTCGACCAAAGAAGATGAAATTGTTGTCAATTTTGGCTATTTTGAGCATTCTGGAGAGTTTGGGATAGGTTGAAGAGCAAACAAAGGTGTTCTTTAGCCATTTTTGCTTCAGGGAAGAGGAAAGATCCATGAGGGCCATTAGGGAGATGGAGCTATATTGGGTTGTACTTCACTGTTTGAGGTGAAACAAAAGCCATTTTTAGCTTATTTTTGTCTTTAGGGAGGGACCTGGCAGATGTAGCCTAGGAGGGGTGAAGACATTGTTCCAAGTTGAAAAAGTGCTAAAAAATGGAACTGCTCAGAAATGGTTTCAATCTGAACGAACAGAAAGGCCTCATCGCTACGATTCTGGCACCGTGAACGAGACTCAAATCCGATGTCGTATGTGAAAGTTACTGAAGTTTGAAATCGCCTAATGACCTTCAAAACATGAATTTTTGACCAAAAGAATTTGTCATTTTAGAAAAATTTATATGGGAAAATTTTATTTTTATGAGGTTTTTATTGGCCTATAAGTGGGTGCCACATGGCCTACCCGGAGGCTGCCATGTGGCCCCAGGCCATTGGTTAAAAGTTCATGATAAAATTTTCAAGGCAAGAGGGGTCAAACCCTCGACCTGACTCCTCAGGCAGGGTCAACTCGATGAACACGACAGCAAAGGCTAGTTGATATGAGGGTGACTCGGGCAACATTGAACGACTAGTGGGGTCGCCTCGTGCAAGAAGTAAACGACTAGTCGGGTCGTGGATGAACGGGTGAGCCGGGTCATCAGATAGCGGGCAGAACATACACCTGTGAATGCATTCAGGTCATTGATTGAACAGAGGCTCGGGTCATTGATTGAACGGAGAGTTGGGTCGTGGAGATGTTTGATTGGGCAGAAGGTTGGGGGGCTAGCCACTCAGGACCAACCGCATTTCCATATGATCATCGTTATAAATTGCAGCCTAATGCCTTTGTAAACTGGCAGAGAGTTGGGGTTAAGCTCTATGGTGTTAGCTCCTCCCTCAAGTGACCTTGACCCATGACCATGGGTGCGGCCTTTAAAACCTTATACGCCAACACAAATGGTTTCTGAAGATTCAGCATGTGAACGCGACTTTATCTAGAAGTTACAATAAATGTCACCTGTAAATTAGCGTGCGATTCTGCCTAATTGAACCGTCCGCCTATTCTGGTGAATTTAGCTAGAGTTCCTCCAGTTTTGGAGGAGCTTTTCGAGTGCCACTAGGTAGAAATTTGTTTTGGTCATAACTTTCTACGTTTTTGACCAAACAAGATGAGATTTTAGTCAATTTTGGGGATTCTGAGCATTTTGGAGAGTTTGGGATAGTTTTCAGAGTGAACAGAGGTGTTCTTCATCCATATTTGCTTCAGGTAAGAGGAAAGAGTCACCAGGTTCATCAAGGAGATGGAGCTGTATTGGGTTGTACTTGACTATTTGAGGTGAAACAAAAGCCATTTTTAGCTTATTTATGTCTTTTGAAGTCAAATTCACATCTTGTTTTTCTTGTTTAGGCATATATTTCACTGTAAAACCATTTTTAGCAACTTAATAGAGCAAGGACATCTCCATTGGGAGCCTTGGACCCAGCAGATGTAGCCCAGGAGGAGTGAACTGCCTCATCAATTTTATGTGTTATGCTATGGTCAATTTCTCTTGTTCTATATTTTTGATATAATATGTTAAAAAATAAACTTAATTAACATTTCCTCACACAAAAACTCAGAAACAATTACCAAAAACATTTTTTTTAACCTGCAATACATGGAGAATACTTTGCACACTTAATTAAATGTAAATGGATACTTTGCACAAAATTTACAAATAGTTCCATTTTCAAATCAGATGGTATCAGAGATATAGTTTTACTCTGCATTTTTTTTGTGCAAAGATATAGTTGATTGTTTGCAAGTTTTGATGCTTACTAGGCTTAAACTCAAGAGAGGGGAAGGACAATTGGTTAGAGCACAAGTTAATCCTCAACCAAGGAGGGCCAGAGAGCCATTGTCTCCACCATCTATTACACCCCCAAGAATTATTGAAGAAGCTTTAAGCATGTCTTCAAGAGAAGGAGAAGCTCCTGAAGACATTGATCCCAAAGAAGAAGAACGAGTATTCCGAAAGGCTTTTTTGGACATGACTGAGAAGGTGAGGATACCCTACCAAGAAAGGACTGATAGGCTTGTTGGAGAAGGGTTTAAACATCAGAAAGAAGGAGAGGGTTGTCAAGAGGAAAGAGGAGTGATGACAAGTCAAAGAAAGGAAATCCACGAAATGGTGATCCACCATCCCCATCTTCATCCTCTTCCTCTACATAGTCATCCTCTACTTCAGTGAATCAATCTCACAATTCTAAAACCACTCGTAAAAGTCCATTTTTAAAGCTTAATGTTAAATTTTAGTTGCCTATGTTTAATGGTGAAGTCAATGCAAAGAAAATTGACAATTGGATAAGGCAGTTGGAGGTTTACTTGAGGATACGAGAGCCTTAATGATGACGACACCAAGATACAGTTAGCCTCTTTGAGAATGGATGGAGCAGCATTGGTATGGTGGGAAGCTAAGACCAAGGATGAAATTAAAAAACATGGTAAGATCAATTTATCATGGGCTGAATTTATTACTGCAATTAAGAAGCAATTTTATCCATTAGCTCATTTACAAAAGGCTATCATGAACTAGAAAAACTTTAGACAGCTTAAGGGACAAAATGTACAAGATTACACCGAAGAGTTCAGGAAAAGATCACTCTTATTAGGGGTAGACTTACAAATTCAAGATATTTTGTGGAAATATATAAGTGGTTTGCACAGCTACCTTAAACATATTATCCTTATGTTCAATCCTACTAGTCTAGATGGAGTTTGTGTACAAGCTACGCATTTAGAGGATATAGGGAAAAACACTTTTGATGAGGGTAGAAACAAGCCTTTTAAGGGGAAAAACAAAGATAAAAACTCTAAGGGAAAAGGAAAAAAGTATGTATTTGTCAAACAGGAGGGTGAGAAAGTGATATGTAAACAGTATTCAATAGAAGGCCGTGAAGAGAAAAACAGTTGGAAACTTCATCCTGAAAAAGGAACTCAGTTTAACAAAAACAAAGGAAAGAAGAAAATTGTAGGTACTACAACTACACCACAAGACTTAGGTGATGATTCAGGTGACGAAACCAAAATTGCGGCCATGGGTTTGAAGAGTATGAAGGGAAAGGAAACTAAAACTAAGTGAAGCACTAGTACTTCAAACTATCATGTACAAGCTCCAAATGAGGAAGAAAGAATTGAATTGTTCCATGTGAGGGTAGTCTCAAAACATACAAAAATTGAGACATTGTTTGACAGTGGGTCACAAGAAAATATCATATCAGAGGACTTGGTCAAAAAACTTAAACTTGAGACCATTCCACATCCCAAGCCATATCCAGTTGGATGGATATGCAAGGATGCAAACTTGCAAGTCTCAAGAAAGTGCATATTACATTTTGCGATTACTGCACACTTTATTGACACAGTTGAACTGGATGTAGTCCCACTTGATATATCAGGAATTATTTTCGGAAGTCCTTACTTATTTGAGAGGGAAGCGATCTTCCATCACCATGAAAATAAGTATGATCTCTTTAAAGATGGCAAGGATTTCATTGTCAGAGCACATTGCAACAAGACAAATATAGCAATGGTAAATGCGGGATAGGTAAAAAGGCTAGTGAATTCTAGTAAGAGTTTTTTACTTCTTAAGGTTAAGCCCAAGGTTGATGTGAATCATGAGTCATTTGAAAATTGTGATTCCAAGCTTAAATCAGATTTATATGATGTAGTTGATGCACATCATGAGATGTTTCAGGAACCAACAAGTCTGCCTTCTAAAAGGGAGATTCAACATGAAATCCAGTTACAACAAGATTTTCCTCTTCCTAACATAGGCATGTATCACATGTCTATTATAGAGAATGCTTAAATAAAGAGGAAAATTAAGGACTTGTTGGACAAAGGTTTCGTAAGACCAAGCACTTCACCATGTGGGTCACGGATAGTGTTGATTCCAAAAAAATATGGAACTTGGCGCATGTGTGTGGACTTCAGGGCATTGAACAAAATAATAGAAAAGAATCGTTATCCACTCCCAAGGATAGATGATTTGTTAGATCAGCTGAAAGATGCTAAATATTTCACTAATTTAGACTTACACAGTGGTTATCATCAAGTTATAATTGCAGAAAGTGACATTTGGAAGACAACATTTAAAACCAAACAGGGACTCTTTGAGTGGCTTATTATGCTATTTGGTTTATGCAATGCACCTGCAAATTTCATGTGGGTAATGGATGATGTCTTACGTCATTTTCTTGATGATTTCATTATTGTATACTTAGATGACATCTTGATTTTCAGCAAGAATAGAGAGGAGCATGTCATGCATGTTAAGAAAGTACTTGATATTTTGAAGAAAAATTAGTTATTTCTTAAAATGTCAAATTGTGAATTTGGAAAGACTTCTTTGGTTTATTTGGGACACATAGTAGGAGGAGGTGCTTTGAGAATTGATCCTTATAAGGTAGAATCCATTGTGAATTTTCCTACTCCCAAATCCATTACAGAGGTAAGAAGGTTTTTGGATGCCGTTCAGTATTGGAGGAAGTTTATTTCTAACTTCTCTGCCATAGCATCTCCTATGCATGCAGTGACAAGTGTGAAGTGTGCTTTCCAATGGGGAGGCAAGAAAAAAAAAGCTTTCGAGTTTTTGAAAAAGAAGATAAGTTCAACTCTATTCCTTGCATTACCGGACTTGAGACAGCCATTCGAGATTCAAACCGATGTTAGTGATTAAGCCATGGGTGCAGTTCTCTTACTGCATGGTAAGCCTATCACATTTCATTCTGAGACATTTAATGGTGCTATTTTGAATTATCCTACATATGATAAGGAGTTGTATGCGTTGGTACAAAGCGTAAAAAAGTGGAAACACTATTTTATGGGCAAAGAAATAGTTGTTCATACCGACCATCAACCTTTACAGTACTTGTAGTCGCAAAGTAAATTACAACAATCACGACATTTCCAATGGATGGGTTTCCTACAACAATTCACTTGGTAAAAATGTACAAGAAAGGTATTTTCAATAAATTTGTTGATATGCTTTCAAGGCCTATTATTAGTGCTACTACTTTACTGAAGAATGATTCTATTGTACATGAGAGCTACATAGAATAGTATGCATCAGATGTTGATTTTAAGGATGTGTATGCTAGCTTGAGTGAAGGGAATCATATTGAGGAGAATGATTATCACTTGCATAATAATTTTCTATTTCATATGGGAAATTTATGTATACCATAGGGGGAGAGACTAAGCGTCATGATAGAAGCTCATTCTTTTCTTATTGCTGGACATTTAGGGGTAAGCAAAATGATGGCACATTTATAAAGGTATTGTTATTAGCCTCACATGGTAGATAGTGTTTCACATTTCATTAGACGTTGTTCATTATGTGCTACAAGCAAGCCTAGAATTAGGAAGCTTGGTTTATATACACCATTTATAGTACCTTCTAGACCATGGGAAATTCTTTCTATGGATTTTGTTGGAGGTCTACCATTATCTAGAAAGAAACATGATTATCTTTATGTAGTAGTTGATAGATTCAACAAGATGTGTATTCTTATGCCATGTAATAAATCTATAACTGCTGAAAAAACTGTTGATTTATATTTTCAATATGTATGGGTTCATTATGGCTTACATACTTCTATTGTTAGTGATAGGGATTCTAGATTTGTTGGGAATTTTTGGTCCAATGTATGGAAGATGATGGACACCAAGTTGAAGAAGAGTACTTCTTTCCATCTGCAAACAGATGGCCAAACAGAGGTAGTGAATAGAAAAATTGTAAATATCTTGAGAGGTTATTGCAGCAAGCATCCCAAGCTTTTGGATGAGCACTTGCATTACATTCAGCATGCTTACAACCGGGCCAAGCACTCTTCTACAAATACTTCACCTTTTGAAGCTTGTTTTGGGTATTTTCCTAAGTCACCTTTAGATTTCATTCTTGAGAAGGATGTTTCCATTGATGGGCATAGTGACATTGAAAAAGCTCGCATGTTCATTGAAATAATTCAGCTCACACATTAGCAGGTTCAAGAAAATCTTGAAAAAAGTCAAGGCAAGTACAAGGAGGGACATGACAAACACATAATTGATCATAAGTTTCAAGAAGGAGATGAGGTGTGGCTGCATATTAGTAAGGAAAGAATGCAAGGAGAAGGTAAAAATCTGAAGCCTATTCGTTATGGTCCATTCAAGATCCTTAGACAACTTGGAAATAATGCTTTTCAACTAGATTTTCCTTCATATGTGCAAATGTATTTCGTTGTGAATGTGGAAAATTTATGTTTGTATGAACCTCCTTTAATTTTTTATCATGAAAGTGACATTCAACTGCCATCCATAGATGATATCTCACCAGAATTTTTGGATGAGCTGAAAGAGGATGCTATCCTTAACAAAAGGACACACACTTCGAGGAGGGGAAGTATTGATTATGTTCGGGTTGGTCTAAAAGGCAGCAAACCGAGTAAGAAAAAATGGATAGAGGTGGGAAAGGTGATGGATCTATACCCTCATCTTCTTAACAGGTAATTGAAGACTTTTGGGGTCCAAAAGCTTCCCAATGGGGAGGTGTGATCAGGAGATCATGTTGAAGTTGAAAAAATGCTCAAAAATGGAACTGCTCAGAAATGGTTGCAATCTAAACGACCGAAACGGTCTCGTCGATGTGATTCTGGTGCCATGAATGAGACTCAAATCCAATGTCATATGTGAAAGTTACTAAGGTTTGAAATCGCCAAATGACCTTCAAAACTTAATTTTTGACCAAAATAATTTGTCATTTCAGAAAAAATTATATGGCGAAAATTTATTTTTATGAGGTTTTTATTGTCCTATCATTGGGTGCCATGTGGCTTGCCCAGAGGTTGCCACGTGGCCCTAGGCCATTGGTTAAAAGGTCATGATAAAATTTTGAAGGCAAGGGTGGTCGAACCCTCGACCCGACTCCTCGGGCAGGGTCGACCCGACCAACATGACAACGAAGGCTAGTTGATATGAGGGTGAGTTTGGCGGCATTAAATGACTAGTCGGGTCACCTCGTGCAAGAAGTAAACGACCAATCGGGTTGTGGATGAACGAGTGAGCCAGGTCATCAAATAGTGGGTAGAACGTGCACCTGTGAACGCATTCGGGTCATTGATTGAACGGAGACTCGGGTCATTGATTGAACAGATAGTTGGGTCGTGGAGATGTTTGACCGGGTAGAAGGTTAGGGGGCTAGCCTGTCAGGGCCAACCCCATCGCCATATGATCATCATTATAAATCATGGCCTAACACCTTTGTAAACCGAAGAAGAGTTGGGGTTAAGCCTTATGGTGTTAGCTCCTCCCTCAAGTGACCTCAACCCGTGACCATGGGTGCAGTCTTTAAAACCTTATCTGCCAGCGTAAATGGTTTCTGAAGATTCAACATGTGAACGTGACTTTATCTAGAAGTTACAATAAACATCACTACTAAATTAGCACGCAGTTCTGCCTAATTGACCTGTCCGCCTATTCTGGTGGAGTTAACTAGAGTTCCTATAGTTTTGGAGGAGCTTTTCTAGTGCCATTAGGCAGAAATTTGTTTTGGTCATAAATTTCTCCCTTTTAGACCAAACAAGATGAAATTTTAGTCAATTTTGGCTATTCTGAGCATTCTGAAGAATTTGGAATAGGTTGTAGAGCGAACAGAGGTGTTATTTAGCCATTCTTTCTTTAGGGAAGAGGAAAGAGCCACTAGGGCCATCAGGGAGATGGAGTTGTATTGGGTTGTACTTCACTATTTGAGGTAAAACAAAAGCCACTTTAGCTTATTTATGTCTTCTGAAGTAAAATTGACACCTTTTTTTACCTGTCTAGGCATATATTTCACCATATAACCATTTTTAGCAACTTAATAAAGCAAGGACATGCCCATTGGGAGCCTTGGACCCGACAGATATAGCCCAGGAGGGGTGAATTGCCTCATCAGTTAGTTGTGTTATGCTATGGTGAATTTCTCTTGCTATATAGTTATGATATAATATGTTAAACATTAAGCTTAATTGACATTTCCTCACACAAAAACTTAGAAACAATTACCAAAAACATTTTGTTTAAACTGCAAGACATGGAGAATACTTTGCACACTTAATTAAATGGAAATGGATACTTTGAACAACATTTACAAATAGTTCCATTTTCAGACCAGTTCAGAAACCTGGTTCCGGCACCGTCCCATACTACTTCAGGTGAGACCTTCACCTGTGGAAGCAGGTCATTGCTGAAAGGGTGAGTAGTATAGGGGTTTGTTGGAAAACCTTAAATCCAAACCTTCGTTAGGACCCCTCAAGCCAAAAAGTGGTTCCTTTGCCGGGTTAGGCAGAATTTTGAGAGAAATATTAGGTAATGCCACAAGGTCATTGGCGGCTGGAGAAACCTGAGCTTGAAGAATGGTTCGAAAAATAGATCCAGGAATTTTTCCTAAAAGAGAATCGAAGTACAAGGCTGACTGCTGAAGAGTGGAAGAACAAGTATATATTTACAGAGTTATAGGAAATCTTCCTCGTAAAGTTCATGAACGAACTATAGGAGTGGCTAGCAAGGTTAGCAGAGTTTCAGACCTGTTGGAAAGACGAGCAGGTTTCGCAGTGGACACCTGAATTAATCCAACAGTTGTAGAAGGCTGATAAAAAAATCACCTAGACTGTAGATCACTGGGTGGATACCGTTTCAGGAGGATTTTTAACGGAATTTTCATTTCATCAATTTATATCTTATTCTGAAGCTGAGCAGAGGTTCTTCAAAGGATTCTGAGGTCAGTTCTTGTAAACATTTCCACTGCTAATTAAGATGCTATTGTGCGAAAAGGGTATCCTATGTAGTCACACCAACTGAATGACCTCCAATCATAGTGAAAGTATTACATGAAGTGGTAAATACTACAGAGTCAATCGAGAAAGGGGCAGATCCATCTATAGTCCCTTAAGATAGCTGCCTATGCACGCAAAAAATAGTCCCTCGGTTACACCACCATCGAATCTGCATAAGGGAAAGAACTCTCCTACCCATCCACCACTGTCAGAAGATGATATGGCCAGACAAATGAAGCTACCCACCTTTAAGGGTGTGGGGGATGAGGACATGGAATGATTTTGGTTAGTGATAGAATCAATATGGACTGCGGAGAATGTTGCTAGCAATTTTTTAAAAAGAGCACAGCTATCCCTAGCCTTTGAAGGAAGGGCCTTGGATTGGATCATGGGATACGTGGTCCAACATGCAGATCCGTCAATACAGGAAATTAAGAATGCCTTAAAATAACAGTTTTGAAAGCCTAAGTCCTACACTCAACTTGTGATTAACTTGAAAGATTTTAAAGAGGAACCTATAGAGTTTGTAAGGGAGATTGATCAGCAGCTAAAGAAAGTTATCAGGGATGGATAATTTAAGTATGATGATAGAAAACACAAGGAATGGTTCATTTCCATGCTATTACCACATCTGCGTGGGCCTATGCGTCAGCATACGATTGATATGCAACAAAAAGCCTTGGAAATTGCCATGAAGCTAGAAGCTGCGACAAAGGGCGATGCCCAGTTTGGGGTGCAGCGGATCCAAGGCCAGTTAGAGGCAAGTCACCTAGAAATCCAGAATTTATAGAAAGAGCGGGGAAATGAAGCTAGTGCAGACATTTGGTGCATAAGGTGCAGTGTGTCAGGCTACACCAAGGATCAGTGCCCTTTGTTGTTAGACTACATGCAGGTTGGATGGCGTAACCCATTATGCCCCAAAGAGGTTGTTGGAACAATAAACCCATGTTATGGTGCACTGACTGTTGAGTATCTGGATTTCATGATACAAACCACTACCTCTGATTTGGTGCCTATGTCCCCGAATTGAAGCAAAAATGGCGAATATTCTGCTCATTTGTAGGACATGATGAGCACAACTATTGGACATATGATTTAATGATAGATAAAGGAAACATGTATAGGTTACACGTTGAAAATTAATCACCATTATTCTCCCTTTAGAAAAGGAGACTGCCCTACAAGAGGTCGGGGGGGGGGGTGTGTGATAGGTGGAAGCATAGGTCGGCGAAGAGGACAACTGATCTGCTAATATTGTGGGGAGGTAGGACACTTCGCAAAAGACTACCTGAACCCTGCATGAAAATATTGCATATATTGTAGGCAGTTGGATCATGTGATCGAAGACTGTCTTGTACTGATAGCAAAGATGCAGGAAAAAAAAAATATTGATGCAAAATGTAAAAAGGGTTAAGGTGGAACCATGCAATGAGGGACCCAACATTAATGTAATTACATGCGGTGGCATGGCCACAGGAGGAGCTGAGGAAATAGCTACAGCCAAACCACTTATTATAGAAGCCATTGACAAAAAGGAAAACCTAGAGTTACATAAGGAGAAAGAAACCTTCCTTGAAGTTAGAAAAGAATTTTCTAAAAGTGAGGCATCTACTTCAAAGGCCCCAATAGATCTAAAAGAAGACAAATAAGTTAGGTAGTTCCTATAGGCATGTATAAAGTTGTTCCGCTACCAAAAGCTAGTAGAGAACCTTCAAGAATTGATAGACAGTTGCACAGGAAAGGTTTCCCTACCAACGGATGTTAAAAACGTCCGCAAAATTTATAAGGATAAGAAACGAACTAGTCTGGAAATGCGGCTAACTGCGTAGATTGGAGATTATGAAATGGATCAGGTCATCCTTGATTTAGGATCCGATGAAAATTCCCTGCCTAAACTGACTTGGCAGAGGATGGGAGAACCTAATATAGAATGGTCTACTATCAAGCTACGCATGGCTAACCAACAGAAGATCATGCCCTTAGGGTGGCTATCAAAGATTATGGTAGATATCGCGGGAGTTAAGGTGTATGCAGATTTTGAGGTGATTCAAATTGTAGTTCATGCATACCCTTACCCTGCTCTCTTAGGACTAGATTGGGATATAGGCATGGGAGGTATTATCAACTTGAAAACATGAAGCATAATTTTTTAGAATGAGGGTACTGCTGGAAAAGGGTCCTCCAAAGTCTGCAAATTGGGAAAGTTTTGAATATTTTTGTATATTTTTTGCATATTTCAGTATAGCGCAGAGGTTTTGGGGTTGGTAAAAGCCCTGAAAGCATTGTAATGGGTCAAAGGGTAGACCTAGAGTCCGCAAACCATGGTTTTCAGACCACAGGAAATATTATCCTAGATCGTTATAAATAGAAGGACATTTCGAGTCAATAAAGAAGAAGGATTGAAATTGGTGCGAATGGAAAATTAGTTGATGTGGTTGGGTTATTGGGGAAGGACTCCTAGTGGTTGTGTGCATAGAGATCCTTAGTCCTGCTGTGTATGGAGCCTGCTGCTATATGCGCAGGTTGGGATTTGGGTATTGTAAACGGATCTGAAGAATTAATGAAAGTGGAAGGTTGTAAAAATATCTGAATCTGCTCTATTATATCATCTATGCCATGCATGGTTCTATGTTAAGCTGCGAAATTACTTGTGTTTTTTTCCTATGCTACATTGACATATGATCTGGATTGTTCTCTTATACTTTATGCAAGAATATCTATGTTGGTTGCGTTATTTTTCTATGAATTTATGGTCTGCTGATTACTGTGATTATAATTAGTATTGCACACGTGGATGCAAAGGGGTATTTGATTTGGTAATTATGAGGTCGAATGCATCTTTGCTTTACTTACCTACCCTCTCCCAGGGTGTGGAAACCTGGTTCCAGCACCCTCTCACACTACTTCTTGTGAGACTTTGGCCTGCGCAAGCAGATCATTGCCGAAAGGGCCAGTAGTATAGGGGTTTGTTGGTAAACCTTAACCTCCGAACCTGGGTCAAGACCCCTTGATCCAAAAAATGGTTCTGATGCCAGGAACGAGAGCATTTTGAAAGAGGGATCAGGTAATTCCAAGGCCGTATTAGAAACCTGAAGGAAAAGAAATTGATGAATGGTTTGAAAAACAAGTTCAGGAATTCGCAGTAAAAGAAAACCACAGTAAGAAGTTGACCACAGAAGAGTAGAAGAATAAGTATATTTTCATGGAGGTCTATGAGAACTTCTTTGTAAAAATTGCGATCGAGCTCCAGGAGTGGCTCGCAAGGTTGGTCGAATTTCAGAAGTGTTGAAAGGACGAGCGGGTTACACAGTGGATGCCTAAATTGATCTAGTAGTTAGAGAATGCTAATAACACCATCACTCGCATGGTGGACCATTAGGTGGACAGTGTGCTAGGATGGTTCGTATTATAATTTGCCATCAATTAGTTCGTCTCCTACTCCAAAGCAGAGTGAAGATTCTTCAAGGGTTTCCGGGGTAAGTTTCTGAAGACCTTACCACTACTGATTAGGATATTACTGTGAGAAAAGAGTATTCTGTTCAGCCACACTGAATGAATGACCTCTGATCTAGATGGGAGTACGACACGAAGCGGTAAATACTATCAGACCAACCAAGAAGGAGATATATCTTTCTACAGTCTGGTAAGAGAAGGAGTTGCGCAGAGTCCTACAGCCACACCACTTTCCAACCAGCATCGGGGTAACAACTCACCTACACCTCTGCCACCACCAGAAGGAGACATGGCTGTGCACATGAAGTTTCCTACCTTTAAGGGTGTGGGGGATGAATACATTGATCAGTTCTGGTTTGTTGCAGTATCGGTCTGGATTGCGCAGAATGTAGCTAGTGATACTGTGAAGAGGGCACAAATTTTCCTTGCCTTCTAAGGAAGAGCTTTGGACTGGTACATGGGATACGTCGGTCACCATGCAAAAACGACCATTGAAGAGGTGAAGAATGCCTTCAAGAAACAATTCAAGAAGCCTAAGGCCTACTCTCAAATAGTATTTGATCTGAAAGACTTCAAGCAGGGGCCCTCTGAGTCTATGTGGGAGGCCGATCAACGACTAAAGAAGGTGATTAGAGAAGGAGGGTTTCAGTATGATGACAAACAACACATGGAATGGTTCACTACTATGATGCTGCCCCACCTACGCATACCTATGGGTCATAAAACTTTTGAATCATAGGAAAAAGCTTTGGAGGTCGCTATGAAATTAGAAGTTGTACCCAAAGATGATGCCCAGCTGGGCATCCAATAGATTCAAGGACAATTGGAGGCGATGCACATGGAGATCCAGAAATTGTGAAAGGAGTGAGGAGCAGAAGCTAGCCGCAAAATATGGTGCATACGATGTAGGACGAATGGTCACACCAAGAATAACTGCCCTCTATTAGCAGACTATATGCAGGCCGGGGGACCTAGTCCATTTCGCCCTCGGGAAGTTGTAGGATCAACTGGTTCGGCATTATGGTGTGATGATTTTCACGTTGTGGGGCTGCACAATACAAACCACTATCCCCACCTTACTGCATATATCCTGGAGGTAAAGCAACAATGGTGTAGATTTTGCAGGTCAGTAGGACACGTTGAACAAAACTGGCGAATGTATGATTTAATGATCGATTGAGGGAACCTATATTGGGTATAGCCAGACACATCCTTGCTAAGATCCCTCTCGAGCACAGGTGGCTCCCCAGCCAGGGGCAAGGGAGGCAGGAGAGGTGGAAGTGCAGGTTGGGGATGACGGCAACTAATCTATTATAATTGTGGGGAAGTAGGAAACTTTGCAGGGACTGTCCAAATCCTACAAGGCAGTCCTATCGGTATTGCAGACAACTGGACCATGCAATCAAAGACTATTCAAACTTGATAGCAAAGATACAGGAGAAGAATTTGACACCTACACAATATGTGCATAGGTTTAAGGATGAACTGCGAGACAAAGACCCAAGTGTGAATGTTGTAACACGTAGTGCGATGGCCACCGCAGGGCCTGTAGAGAAGATTTTGACCGAACCTCTGATCCGGCAAGCAGTTATCAAGCAGGAATATTTGAATCTAAGAAAGGGAAAGGAAATGTTGGTATTTTCTCGCACAGACTCTGCTGAGGCAGAGGTATCCACTTCGCAGCTGCCAGGAGGCCTCAAGGCAGGTGAGGAAGTCAAGCCCTTTTTACAGGCATGTATGAAGCTACTGCGCAACCCAAAGGCCATGGAAAATATTCAGGAATTAATAGATAACTACGCAACATGACCTAGCCCCCCTCTGAAAATCAAGGACATACACAAACTATATAGATATAAGAAACACACTGGTAGGGAGATGCGGTTGACTACACAGATTGGTGATTACGAGACGGATCAAGTTATTTTGGACCTAGTGTCAGATGTGAATGTATTACCTAAACAGACTTGGAAATGATTGGGGGAACCTAAGTTGTAATGGTACACTATCCAGCTGCATATGGCCAATCAACAGAATATCATACCCTTGGAGAGACTATCAAAGATCATGGTAGATATCACAGGGGTCAAGGTCCATGCTGATTTTGAGGTCATTCAGATTGTAGAAGATGCGGACTCCTACCCTGCACTTCTAGGGTTATATTGGGCCATAGATATGGGAGGTATCATTAACTTAAAGAAGAGAAGCATGGGGTTTGAGCATAACGGTACAGGGGTGATAGTACCATTAGATCCTGTGGAAGGCGAATGATAAACAGAGCCAGTGCGCGAAGAAGACAAGGTGGATCACATCTATAAGTTAACTATGCAAGATGAAGATTGGATCAACCCCACAGTGGATGGAGTACTATGTTGGGAAAAGGACAGTGAATGCTTCTTCGACTCTAACGAGGATATGGAGAACTGGCACAATCGATTACATAAGGTCTCTGAGCTACGATTCCTTCGGGTCACAAAGAACTTCTACTGCATTTCCTCAGAGGTAAGAGATCTACCCTATTTTTATGGTTCTGGTAACGTTAGGGACTTTTTGCAGGGGTTTGAAGCACAATTTCCTAGAGAACGATGGTTCTGGGCCCTTAAGCTAGCTATGCATGCTACCCTTGCATGATGGTGGGATATGCATAAGGGAGCGTTCCAGGAGTGGGAGGATTTTTAGGACATGATTCTCTTGCGATTTGAGACTCCGACGGAGGTGTGGGTCAAGATGTTCCTTGGCCCAGGGGATTCGTGTGAACACATGGTTACATGGATGAAGATGTGGGGTGATCAGACTATAGAAGGGGGGTTTCACATATTCATTCATGCGTTGGGCCCAATCCCTACTCCATGGTACTTGGATGCGGAGTTACATGAACACACCTGCCATTGGGAAACTCTGACGAATGAATTCATAGGAACATTCAGACTGATAGGGGGTTCTGAGGCAATTGACGAAGCTCTGCATGACATAGATACATTTGTGTTTGACAAATGTAGCTCCTTTGTAAAACCTGTAGCACTGACATGGGAAACACAGATGTAGGATATTATCAACTGCCACCACTTGGTAAGGGAGGACGGTGAATATGATCCGTAGTTTGTATCTATCCTAGAGTCGAAAGGGGAGCATGCCATTGAACGACCCCCACTACAAGAAGTCGATGTCACTAAGCCTCTCAAGATGCGTGAAGTAACCATTGGGATGAAAGAACACCCTAAGATGGCTAATATTGGGGACTATTGGGATGAGGATAGAGTAGGCAAGGTGGCTGACTTACTTACATAATACCAAGACTTGTTCGCGAAAAAATTTTCAGAGTTGAAGGGGATCACGGGGGACTTAGGGGTCATGCATATCACTCTCAAACCTGATGCGTGGCCTGTAAAGCAGCGACCTTATAGGTTGAACCCCAAGTATAAGCAAAAGTTCAAGGATAGACTCGATAAAATGCTTATTGCGGGTATCATCGAACCTGTTGAAAAATCAAACTAGGTCAGTCCAATGGTGGTTTAGGAGAAGAAAACTAAGGGAGAGATTCAAATCTGTGTGTTCCTACACAAGTTGAATGATGCCTGTGTTCATGATCCATTCCCGACACCATCTCAAATGAAATCTTAGACAGTGTGGGAGGATAGGAAGCATACTCCTTCACGGATGGGTTCTTAGGTTACCATCAGATCAGAATCGCACCTGAGGACCGCAGCAAAATCACGTTCACCACTGAGTGGGGATCTTTCTAGTATACTTTCATGCCCTTTAGACTCAAAAATTCCCCTGTTATCTTCTTGCGGGTTGTTATGTCAGTATTCAAGGAATTCATCCACAAGTTCCTTGAGGTGTATTTTGATGTTTGGACTATCTTCGGCCTGGTAAAGGTGCACGTATAAAACCTATGCATGATTTTGGATGCTTGCTGAAAACACCAGATTTCCTTGAATATCAAGAAATGTATCTTCTGTGTACCTTTTAGAATCTTGTTTGGCCACATAGTCTGTCAGCAGGGACTGATGGTAGATCCTCCCAAAATTGCAGTTATCATAAACTTGCTAGTCCCAACCATGGAGAAACAGCTACGCTCGATCCTTGCACACATGAGCTATTATAGGAAATTCATTCAAGGCTATGTGTTGATTACTGCCCCTATGGAACAATTTCTCAAGAAGGATGTGTCGTTCTTTTGGAATGACGAATGTCAAAAGAGCTTCGAATTGATCAAAGCTCGGAGTTTTCCTTACACAGCCGAGAGAAGGAGATATTGACCATCTAGTTTCCTTTGCAAGCAGGAAACTCTCTAGTGCGGAATGCAACTACTCCACCATAGAGTGGGAGGGATTGGCCATGGTCTACGCTTTGCAGAAATATCGGCATTACTTGTTAGGAGGACAATTCAAGATGTTCCCATACCATTCAAATTTAAAGTACCTCATAAATAAGCCTATGTTGGTGGGGAAATATGCTGATGGCTACTGCTATTTCAGTAATATGAAATTGAAATCATCGTCAAGCCAGGAAAGTTGAATGCTGGGCTAGATCACTTGTCCTTAATAGAGAGTGGCAAGGAGCCAACCAAATTAGAAGCTGGATTTCCTGATGTGCAAATATTTTCTATTAAGGTAGTAGATGCACACTTTGTTGATATCATTTAGTTCTTGACTACTAGGAAGACACCTCTAGAGTACTCTATATAGCAAAAGAAAGAGCTAGTCACCTAGGCATTAGATTTTACCATCATCGCAGGTCATTTGTATAAGATGGGAGCAGATGAAGCATTGCAGCAATATTTTTTGGAGCTTGAAAGGCACGCTATCTTGACAGAAGCCCATGACGGAATAGCACGAGGTCACTATGTAGGGAAAGAAACGATGCAAAATATCTTGAGAGCTGGGTTATGGTGGCCAACCTTGAATAGTGACGGGCATGACTATTGTAAAGCACGTGACATGTGCCAATGAACAAGGAGGCCATCCCGCAAAGATGAAATGCCACTTCAGCCACAAATGGCTCTACAAGAATTTGATAAGTGGGCTATCGATTTAATTGGGCCTATCAACCCACCAGGGAAGAAGACGAGTGTGTGCTACATTATTACTGCCATTGATTATGTAACTAGGTGGGTTGAAGCACAAGCCATAAGTCCTAGGTGGGTTAAAATATTTGAACACATCCTGACTAGATTTGGATGTCTGAAGATCCTCATGAGTGATAGGGGTATGCACTTTGTTAATGAAACAATCCAAGCTTTGATTGAGAAGTTCTGGATCCATCATGCAAAAACCACACCATATCACCCACAGGCCAATGGCGTGGTTGAAGATTTTAATAAAATCTTGGAGCATGCATTGACAAAGGTATGCAATGCTGATTGCAGTGATTGGGACGTACACATCCCATCGGTCCTCTGGGCCTATCGAATGACCTACAAGAAGTTAATAGGGAAAATCCCATTCAGGATGGTTTATGGTAAAGAAGCTATTATGCCCATGGAATATATTGTTCCTAGTCTACGTATCACAGAATTTACGAACATGGCAGAACCTGACATCATGGAGGAGTGATTGGCGCAGCTTATGGCTTTGGAGGAAGTTTTGTTTCTTGCAAATTTTCATCAGCAAGTCTAGAAGGCCCCTGATAAGGCTTGGCATGATCAACATATTTGCCAGAAGACATTCATGGAGGGAAAACTAGTCCTCTTAGATGACAACCATTTTTTAAAGCATCCCAGGAAGTTCTGACAGCATTGGCTTGGTCCCTACATAGTTAAGAAGATCACGGATGGCAGAGCTGTTAGGCTAGCTACCCTACGCAGTGATATGCTACCAGGCTATGTCAATGGTAGATGACTCAAACCATATCGGACCAAATGACTATATGACCAGAGTAGCCGTACAGGCATAGGTAGAGACACCAGCACCAGAGTGACTTGGGACGAGTCACAATATTGTGTTGGGGGACTGTTGGAACATGGTCCTCCAAAGCTTGTGAATTGGGATATTTTTGAATATTTTTGTATATTTTTTGCATATTTCAATCTAGCACAGAGGTTTTGCGGTGGGTCAAAGCCCTAAAATCTTTGTAATGGGTCAAAGGGTGGACCTAGAGTCCGCAAACCATGGTTTCCGGAGCATAGGAAAGATTAGGCTAGATCGTTATAAATAGAAGGACATTTTGAGTCAATAAAGAAGAAGGATTAAGATTGGTGCAAATGGCGAATTATTTGACGTGGTTGGGTTATTGGGGAAGGACTCATGTTCGCTGTGCACAGAGATTATTTTTCCCGCTGTGTACGGATCCTGCTACTGTGTGCGCAAGTTGGGTTTTGGTTATTTTAAACAAATCTGAAGAATTAATGAAATCGGAAGGTTTTCAAAATATATGAATATGCTCTATTATATTATCTATGCTATGCATGGTTTTGTGTTAAGCTATGAATGTACTTGTGTTATTTTCTTATGGTGCGTTGACATCTGATCTTGATCCTTCTGTTATACTTTATGCAAGAATATCTATGTTAATTGCATTATTGTTCTGTGAATTTATGGTCTATTGATTACTGTGATTATAATTATTATTACACATGTGGATGTGAAGGGGTATCTGATATGGTAATTTTGAAGTTGAACTCAGCTCTGCTTGAATTACCTACCCTCTCCCAGGGTGTGGAAACCTAGTTCCACCACCCCCCCATACTACTTCGGGTGAGACTTTGGCTTGCGCAAGCAGGTCACTATCGAAAGGGCCAGTAGTATAGGGGTTTTTTGGCAAACCTTAACCTCCGAACCTGGGTCAAGACCCCTCAAGCCAATAGGTACACGAGTAATAGTCCCTCTAGATTCGACAGAGGGTGAGTGGTATACAGAACCGGTGCGCGAAAGGGATGAAATTGATCATATTTACAAGCCGACAGCCTGAGACGATGATTGGATTAACCCATGGAACAGAGGCTGTGGGTGATTAACTTATATATGCACATGACCCCTGCGAGATGGTGGGAAACTCAATAGGGGACTTTTTAGGATTGGGAGGAATGTCGCAGAATGATTATCCTACGATTTGAACCTCCAGTTGACCTACCCATGGAAATTTTCACTGGCCATGGGGACCCACACAAGCACTTGTCTGTATGGATGGAAGTATGGAGTGAAAGGACTTGGGATGAATGGTTTCACATTTTTATCCATGCCTTGGGACAAAGCCTCACCACATGGTATTTGGATGCAGAGCTACATCAGTGCACTCGCCACTGGGACACCATGAGAAATGATTTTTTGGGGACATTCGAGTTGATAGGTGGAATAGAGAAATTAGACAAAGCCCTGCAGGACATAGATACTCTAGTATTTGGTAAATCACTCCCTCGAATAGAGTATGGGGAACTAGCTTTGGATGTGCAGATGCAGGATATTGCCAACTGCTAGAATGTATTAGTGAAGGAGTGTGATGAGGACCCACGAAATATCACTATCCCTAAATCAGAGGGACAGCACGCAGTTCCTAGACCCCTATTACAGGTAGCCAATGTGACTAAACCTCTCAAATTGAAGGAAGTCAATATTGGAATATAAGAACAACCCAAGATGGCTAAAATAATGGATTAATGGGATGATGATATCATTGGAAAGATCGCAAAAATACTCAACAAATATCAATATTTATTTCCCACAAAGTTTTCAGAGCTCAAAGGCATTGAAGGAGATCTGGGTGTCATGTGAATCACCTTAAAAATGGATGCGTTCCTTGTCCAACAACGACCCTACCGATTGAACCAAAAGTACAAGTAGAAATTTAGAGAATAAATCGATAAAATGGTAGACCCATGTAACATCAAACAGGTAGAACAGTCATATTGGGTAAGTCGTATGGTGGTCCAAGAAAAGAAGATAAAAGGGGAAATAAGAATCTGCATATACCTGCGCAGGTTGAATGATGCTTGCATACATGATCCCTTCCCTACACCGTTCTTTGATGAAATTCTAGACAATGTGGGAGGTCAGGAAGCATACTCATTCACTGATGGGTTTTCAGGCTACCATCAGATCCGAATAGCGCCTGAACATTGCAGCAAAACTACCTTCACAACAGAATGAGGATCCTTTCAGTACACCATCATGCCCTTTGGCCTCAAGAATCTTCCGGCCATATTTTCACGTGTGGTGGTAGAAATGTTTAAGGAATTCATTCATAAGTTTTTGGAAGTATACTTTGATGATTGGACAGTGTTTGGGTTGGTAAAGGAGCACGTGTCAAACCTGCACATGACGCTAGATGCCTAAAAAAAGCACTAGATTTCACTGAATGTTAAGAAGTGCATATTTTTTGTACCTTTTGGGATTTTTTTAGGGCACATGGTATGTTATCAAGGATTGATGTTTGACCCAGCCAAGGTTGCATTTATCATCAATTTAGCAATCCCCACCACTAAGAAATATTTGCGCTCCATCCTCGGGCACACTGGATACTATAGAAATTTTATTCAAGGGTACTCACTACTCACGGCACCAATGGAGAAGCTGCTAAAGAAGGGCATGTCCTTCTTTTGGGATGAGGAGTGTTAGAAACGTTTTGAGCCGCTCAAGGAAAATATGGTCACTGTGCCTATCCTCATATTTCTTGACTGGGCAAAGGTCTTTCATGTCCATGTCGATGCATCAGGGATTGCCCAAGGAGTTGTTCTCACATAGCCCAGGGAAGGGGATATTGACCACCTGGTTGCGTTTGCTAATAGGAAACTTTCAAGCGCTGAATGTAACTACTGTACTACTGAACACAAGGGATTGGCAATGGTGTATGCCCTGCAGAAATACCGACACTATCTACTGGGAGGGCACTTCAATATGTTCACGGATCATTCAGCTTTGAAGTACCTAGTCAATAAGCCTGTGTTGGGGGGGGGGAGATTTGTCGATGGTTATTGTTGTTTCAGGAATACAATTTTGAAATAATTGTGAAGCCCGAGAGACTAAATGCTAGACTAGACCACTTGTCCCAAATCGAGAATGGTGAAGAGACAACTAACCTATAAGAAGGATTTCCCAATGCATAGCTTTTTTCTATTAAGGTGGTTGACGAGCACTTTGCATATATTATTCATTTCTTAACTATAGGGATGGCACCTGCTGCCTACTCGGTACAATAGAAAAAATAATTGGTAACCCGCACAACTGATTTTACCAACATTACGGGCCAATTATACAATATGGGAGTTGATGAGGTGTTGCAAATGTATGTACAGGAGCATGAAAGATAAGAAATTTTAGCAGAAGCCTACGAAGGAGTAGCGGGAGGTCGCTATGTAGGAAAAACAACTTCACATAAGGTATTAAGAGTTGGGTTATGGTCGCACAAACTTCATATTGACTCCCATGCATATTGTAAATCCTGCAACATGTGCTAATGTATAGGAATACATTCGCGCAGAGATGAGATTCCCTTGCAACCACAGATGGACCTGTAGGCATTTGACAAATGGGATATAGAATTTTTCAGACCCATCAACCCGCCAGGTAAGAAGACAGGTGCCCGATACATCCTCACCACAACTGATTATGTAACTAGATGGGCAGAAGCACAAGTTGTGAAGGATTTCACTGTAGATACCAATGTGAATTTTATTTTTTAACACATTTTAACTAGGTTTTTCTATTCAAAGATCTTGATGAGCAATAGAGGTACGCATTTCAATAATGAAACTATTCAAGCTTTGAGTGAGGAATTCTGGATCCACCATGTGAAGAGTACCCCGTATCACCCTCGGGAAAATGGAATGGTGGAAGATTTTAATAAAATTTTGGAACAGGCGCCTACCAAGGTCTGTAATTCTGATCGAAGTGATTGGGACGTGCGCATCCCTTCAGTACTCTAGGCCTATCAGGCCATGTACGAGAAATTGACTAGGAAAACTCCTTTCTAGATGGTTTATGGGAAGGAGGCCATTATTCCCATGGACTACATCATCTTTAGCCTGTGCATCATGACTTTTACAAACATGGTGGAACCAGAAATCATGGAGGAACGGTTATCGCAGCTAGTTGCCTTGGAAGAGGATTGGTTCATTTCTAACTTTCATCAGTAAGTTCAGAAGGCCCGTGAAAATGCATGGCATGGTAGGCATATCTGAAAGAAGTCGTTTAAGGAAGATGAGCTAGTACTATATGACAGTCAATTTGCATGCCACCCATTAATATTCCGACAACATTGGTTGGGTCCTTATGTTGTAGTAGGAATTATAGATGGCAGTGCGGTTATATTGGCTACACTGTGTGAATATCCCCTGCTCAGGTGCATTAATGGAAGTCGTCTAAAACCATACAGGGCCAACTCGACACCAAAAAAATGACTATATGGCTAGAGTAGTTGTATAAGGATGGTTGCATGCACGCAAGGGGAAGAATGAAGGCAGGCCCGACATGTGTGTCGGGGTCGTTTGCAGGAAAGGAGGCGCGAAACAGTGAGATGGCATGCAAGGGTAGTATGCAGCTGCAAAAACTAGCTGTTGGAATAGTAAAACTGGGTAAAAAGTTGATTTTACCATTGAATGGAGACGACAGTTGGCAATTAATGCGGTGATTTGGGGGGGATTTTTTTACCGTTTCCTTGATAGTAAGTTACAACTAAGTTTCATTCGACCATTTTTACCCATCAAAAGCTATAAAAGGAGGGCCACATATCAAAATTGGGTTCTTTGCTTTCCGAAAATCTTGTGCACTGTGACTTCCAGTGAAATCTGTACTTTGTGTAATATCGCCATCTACATGTCTAAGCATGCCACCCCCTCTAATAGTAGCAAGCCTGAGTTTGTATTTCACGCAAGAATGACTGCATCCAACCCCGATGAAGCATCGCTTGCCACGAACTCTGCTGAGATGGCATCCGACGAAGTATTGGAAGTAAGTCTCGAATTTGGGGAGGTCATGTCCATGGCGACCTAGGGAAAGAATATGAGAAAGGAGAAGAAAATGGAAAAAGGCGAGGAGCAGGGGAAGCGGATAGCTGTGAAGCGGGCTATGGTGAAGCTGCGTACATCCACTCAGAATGTGAAATCCCCTTGGAGGGTTCCTAAGGAACGCTCACCTAACCCTACAAAGCATCCTCTAACTGCTCAGGAAGATGCTCTTTTGGCGGCACCGCTGCCTTGGCTACCACCCTATGTTCAACCAAGGAGACCTACGTTGTGCACACCCAAGAATATTGATGCTTTTTGCTCTTATTTACAGATGTTGATGGTTCCATCTGAAGTGCCTATAATTGGAGATATGTTTGGAAATCTCCCCTCCATTAAGTTCGATGATCACGACCTCGCTAACATTGAGGCCTTCCTAGAATTGTTGCCCGAGTTATATATTGAGAGGGTATTGTATCATACTGTGCTAAAGGTGGTGCCAATGTCGTGGGAATGTGGGTTAGTAGGTTTGAGGCTATTGAATTTGCTGTGGATACCCCACATTGGCCGATACAGTATCACCAACCTGGTGGTGCAACAGCTGCTAGCGTTGATCCATGATGGAAGTTTGTGGATCCAAGAATGCATTCGAATTGACACCACCCTAATCCATCGAATTACTGGTCTCCCCATGCAAAGGCCAAATCCCATGGACTGCATCGACAAGAAGTATGAGCAGCAGATCACGGACAAAGTATGGAAGGACTATCAAGTAGAACAAAGGGGATTCCTAGTAGGAACCGTCACTGACCCAAGAGTGCACATGGGTACCTTGTTGCTGGCTTGCATGATGATGTGCAAGTGCTAGGAAATGACTATCCCCACTTATGTAATCCAGCTTGCTGGCAGCTGTGAAAAAGGGGTCTGCTATAACTGGTCACAATTCCTTTGCACTGAATTTTTGGAGAATGTGCGTGATGCAGAGGACCATTGGAAGGCAGTCTGTTACTCCTCACCGTTGCTGCTAATTTCCTTGGTGGCATGGGAAGCCCCTAAAGGAGCAGTCCCCCCTGAGCTTGAACTAGATAAGTGAGAAGGGGTGTGAAATTCAAACCTGTGAGATTCAAATGATGCAAAATGTGTTGAAGGAAGAAAGGTGTTTTGGGTATTCTTTGACAATGTGCTAGCAGTAGCAATTCATTCCTGGCCACGGTTGTCCCTTACGGTGTATGAGAAATATAAGAGCATCACAAAATTTCAGGTTATGATGCCCAATGTGCAGATTTGGGGCCGCAAGGATCCAACTTGGATGTCACTCCCCTACATGGTCACATATGACGAAATTGATCCGCTCATTTCCACTTGGCCATCGCAATGGAAATTGGGATTCAAGTCAGATGGCCCTATCACTACAGACACCACTGGTACGAACGTAGATCCAAAAGCAATCACCCCCGCTGATATTGCCAAGGATTCAGAAGGGAGCATCATGGAAGGCACCACCAGGATAGACGTAACAACGGATATGACCCAGGGCATGGAGCAGGAATCGCATCAGGATATGGAGACCGAAGGACATGATGGATAGAGTGCAAGGTCCGTGCTTGGCACAAAATAGGCAACTAAGCCCCCCAAAGGCCGATGAACGAAATGATGGGCTACTAGGCCCGGTAGGGAGATAAAGGTCACCATGAACGAGGAATATTTGGAGAAAATTGTGGATGCGGTCACTATCACTTTGGAGGACATGTGGGTTACCTTGGAAGAGCAACAAAAGGCTGAAGTTGAACCATTACAGTCTGAGCTACACGCCCTCCAGCTAAAATCCGATACGCTACAAATGTTCCTGTCTCAAGCGAGGCAACATCAAGTGAGGTAGCCCACCACCAGAACAGAATTTCTCTCTACAACTGAAAGCTGACTCTGCCCCCTGCTAGGCACAACGTTCATTCTAAGTACACCTAGCTTGTGCAAGTAAATCCATACTTGTGCTGAAGATCATCTCGACTTGGCATGGCTCAAGGGAGAGACATTTCATGCTCTCCATACGTCCCTCTTCAAGGAAATCGATCACAGAGACAGGTAGGTGCAATAGTAACTGAGTGAGGTGGAGCAAGACCATCACGGCTAAGAATATTGAGGCTACCCAGGCACAAGCCGTGTGCATCACTGCCACTCTGCAGCAGACAAAGTTAGAGCATCTGATCAACAATCGACGCTGCGAAGATGTGCAAGGGGACATTCTAGCATCCGTTGTCTCACAGGCCAAGATCGAAGGATTAGTGACAACTTTGAAATCCTATCAGATCGAAATGTATATTTTTAAAGTAGAGCTGGAGCAACATATCGTTGTGCTATAGGCTAAGTTGTTGCCTGAAACCCCTCCTGAGGTGCGCGCCCAGAGAGTTGTGTTAGTCGCAGAAGCTACAAATACCATTACAGTGCAGATTTCCCAGGACGCCAAGTTTTTTGAAACAGCTATGAATCTATAGTATATGGTGCAACGTGATCCTTTTCTATGCAAATTTACTCAAGAGCTGCACCAGAAGGAATAATAATTTGAACAAATGAGGCTATGATGACCACGCTTATTCCAGAAAAATACATGGCACGTCTACGGGTTAGCCACATGCTCAGGGATGAACTCGAGAAGCTCCGCCACAAGAAGAAGGTCCTCAGCGACCACCTTAAGCCATGGGCAAGTGAAGCCCTCAAGTTGTCGCAGGATTTGGATGTATTGGTTAAGTTGCTAAATTAGACCTTGGAGAGTGATACCACTGCCACTGAAGGCCCAAATTTGCAAAATTTGGTTGACATTGTAGAGAATGCCGCTACGTAGAGCGAAGGCTTTTTTCCTCCTCTGGTTGATGCTACAGCCACTGTGACGTGAGACGAGTCACAGGATTGTGTTGGGAGCCTATTGGAATGGGTCTCCTAATTGCATTTTGATATAAATTTTGTAACAATTAGTCTAGTGCATGGGCTCTGGGGTGGGTCAAAGCCCCCAAAGTATTGTAATGGGTCAAATGGTATTGTAACCATGGTTTGCGGAGCATAGGATAGCGCAGGCTAAGATGCTATAAATAGATGGATATATTGAGTCTAGAAGGAGGTAAAGTGTAATTTATGCTGGCTACAAATTGTTGAGATCTATTTTGGGTTGTATTAGGGTAAGGACTCCTGTTGGATGTGTGCACGGATATCCTCAGTCCTGCTATGTGTGGACCTCGCTGGCTATGTGCACGGGTTAGGAATCGAGTTTGTAATTGGATTTTGAATGCTAATGAATGAGAATACTATTTGGTAGTAACAAAAATATCTCTATGTATGAGCGTTGGCTGCAATTTTTGTTATTTATGTGATTATGTCTGTTGATGATTATTGATGCGCACATGGATTCGATTCCATAAGAAACGGTTAATTGCATAGATCTGGTTATTAATAGTTTTTTTACTCATGTTTACATGTTATCTGTGGGTTTATGAGCTTCACATTCTGCAAGTATTCTATTAAAGGTTATACGATAAGACTCCTTTTGTGCAAGTCTGATAGATCTTAAAAGGGCTGCTTCAAAGACCTCTCTGTCTTAGGGTGTAGAAACCTTGTTCCAACACCCTCCCATACTAATTTTCCCGAGACCTTGGCCTGTGCAAGTAGGTCATTGCGGAAAGGGCCAGTATTATAGGGGTTTATTGGAAAACCTTAAATCTGAACCTGGCTCAGGACCCCTCAAGCCAAGAAAGAAAGAAATTGGGTAGTTACTATGATAACTTGAGATCTAAGGTAGCGTTATGGAAATGGGGTCCAAAAATTTCAATCTTTTTCAACTTCCTTAAACCCTCAAATGGATGACATCAATTTTTTCATCTCATCGAAACGATTCCAGCGATATATGTGAATTTTTAAATTTTAACAAGTCAGAATTTCTACATCGTTAAACCATTATATGGTGCTATCAAGGGCCCCTTGTGATTATCATGTGGCTATCTTAGTTTGACTCCTCATCACCACTTGGAAAAATTATATTAGCTGCCAACCTGTTCAATTGGTCATGTATAACCTGCCATGTGTTATTAACCACACACACACACATATATATAAGAACCATATTAGGGGAAAAGTATATCTCGGAAAGAACTCCTTCTCGGTGGAAAATCACCTTGGAGAAAACCTTTCTCAGCAAAAATTTTATCTCGACGAGAACTCACCTCGATGGAATTTCCATTGGAGAAAAATCCTTCTCAGCAAAAAAATATTTCTTGGTGAGAAATCACCTCAACGGAAACACATGTCAAAGAAATCCTTTCTCAATGGAAACTCTCTAAGACAAAACTCCTTCTCGATGAGAACACTATCTCATTGAGAACTCACCACAGTAGAATCTCCCTTAGAAAAATCTATCTCGAGAGAAACTATAAGACTATGTGCTCCAAAAAACAAAGACTGAGATTCTCAGATATTGGTCACCAAAAAGAAAATTCATATGAAATGGATTTTATAAGCATTGAGGGCTAGTAATAGTGTGTCCACACCTATTATCAGGTATACATTGATACCATCTAACGTAAGGGTAGAATCATCCAAAGTTTATCAAACATTCCTGATTACTCCTATGCTTAGGTTTTCCATTCTTGCACTTTCTAGGCCTCACCCCTAGGGCCAGAGTAGATATGAAGGCATGGGTATTCTAGTCTTTTATCCCTCTTGAACTTATTACTTCTTTGGGCTATCTCGGCTAGTGACTTGAAAAATAAGTTAGTCCATATATATGTATGTATGTATGTGTGTATGCATGTATAATTTTCCTTGCTTAGTAGAACATGGGTATCCCTCTTGAGATTTAAAATTTTTGTAACATAAAGCCTAATGGAACATTTTTAGACTACATTCTTGATATGCAACTTCCTTGAACTTATATTTGTATGTCTTCATCATAACTAGGTCATCGTGACCATTTGCATGAACCAAGAAAACAAAAATGCCTCCCAAGCATGGGAAGTTTTACTAGAGGATTGCACAAAAAAATATATGCAATAATTAAGTTTCTAACTCTATCAAATGTAACATGAAGGGAAACTCTAATCTACGAAGGAAAATAAATTGACATGAAAGGAAATTTAGTCTATGAACGTGAGAAATATAATCTCAGAGAGGGGTGGACATATAATCGAGGAAAGTGATAGAAATATTATTTTAGGAAAGAAATGGAAATTTAATCTAGGAAAGCATTGGAAATTTAATATATGAAAATAGGTTAATCTAATATATGAAAGAATGTAAATCTAGTCTATGAAAACATGTAAACTAGATCAATGAAATCAAGTAAATCTAATCTATGAAAGCATGGAAACTTAATCTATGAATGCATTTGAAATTTAGTCTATAAAAACGAATGAAATATAGTCTATGAAACAAATTTAAATGTATCCTATGAATAAACTGAATCTACAACTATAAAAAAATAAAGGAGAGACCAAACATGCTCAACAAAGGGGGGCCTTCAATGTTTAACAAGCACGCTAGAAGCTAAAAATTAGAATAACATCATGTATTAAGTCAAGAAGCTCAAAAATGTTGAAGTCTAGCTACAAAGTTACTTTTTCAAGTATTCAAATTACAAATTATAAATTTGTTCTCCCTTATTCTTCTTCTCAATCAATAAACAGCTCATATTTATACAAGAGTTGCTTTGAGAAGTGGATAAGTGACTAATAAATTCAAAATATCCAATTTTATCTCAAGTAGGTACAACCAATTTTCTAAAATTAGGAGATAAGTATCACTACAAAGCCTCTCACAAATCTCTAATATATTTGATAGGACACACTTATCAAAACTTCCATAATTTTTCTCCATTAAATGTGTTAAAATAATGATCTCAAATCTTCCTCAAATCTTCAAGATTTTGAAGAGGAAATTCGAATTTAAGGATAAGTGGCCAAATTTGACATTGTTGGAATCTTAAAATATGCTTACAAATATCACAAAACTCATCCAACGTTTATATAAGTGAACACATGTTATTTTTATAATATTTAATAATAAATTCACTTAAGATCGAAAAACAATTATTTGAAAAATAATGTCTAAATCCATATATAACCATGAAAATGATCTTAATGTGAGGTTATGGAGCTACAAAATATGGTAAAAATATGAAGGAAAATGAACGAAAAGAATGTGAAAAAATGACATTTTTGAGATAAAATAGTCCCTTTGAGATATTGGAAAAGTTGGGAGATAATGCCAATAGAATCACTCTACCTCATACATGGACATTTACTTGGTAATAAATTTAAAAAATCTAAAAATTTATGAGAATTCCATGGTAGATAAGGAAAAAAAATAGATGCTACCTTCTGAAGAGGAATTAACACAAAATGATCATATATGGTTGATAGAGGATACAATTTTATAAAAGAGGACCATAACTACAAGATAAGGGAACCATGACATTTGGAAGATTCAGTTCAAATACCAACTTCCACGTAAGGCTAAATGGTTTGTACCTTGATTATGATTCAAATTAGATCATTATATTATTTTTTGTCCATATTGATGATCTTAGAGTGGAAGAAGTGGATAAACTAACTTAGAGGATCATTTTTACTAGTGGGTCCTAGTTTGAAGAAACCTTATGGAAGTAGTTTGAAACATAAAATAACATTTTTCAGGGACGTGATTTTACTTCTTAAGTGCAAGACCCGTTAGTGTTATTCGAAAAAGAGACACCTTTCAAAAAATTCAAGAATAACCTCAATTATAGTATGTGTGCATGCTACCTAAAAGTGAGCCTTCCTGTTTTAACCATAATGATTTAGGAAGATTCCATGTTAGGCCCCAATATTCTTGGAAAACGTGCTAGACACATGATAATTATTAATATGACTCAATAGAGTAGATACTTTAACTTAGCTAATCATTCAAAGAGCCACACTTAACCACTAATAGGGTTTCACAGAAAATGTGTTACATTATACTCTAATGCATTTTGTTCTATAGATTAACATAGTAGCTAAGAGTGGATAAGAAGAGAGGAAAAATAGAGCACTTATGCATTGTATTATCCCATGGACCACAAGACTCACTTATTTTTAATTACATGCTTTTCCATTTAGAGAAAGAGAGAGTAGAGAAACCTCGCGTTCTACTTGAGTTTTCTCCCCAAAAGCTTTCTTAGGTCATATATTGTGTTATTATGGTTGTGAGTGATTTTACTTTTGGATTTGAAATTTAGATAGCATTCAAATATCATTGTGGAAAATCTAGGCTCTTTATTCACAAAAAAAACACCACATGAACCTAAAATATACCATTTATTATGCTACATGCATAAAACCAGTAACATAATGAATATAGAAATCTGAAGAAGATAACCTTCGTGGTATAGATTTTATATTTTTAGTATAAATTTATCATATTTGTAGTGACGAAGTATTCAATGTAATATTCATGACAATTCTTGGATCACCTTAGTGTAGTGTGCCCATGTTGGTTATGATTTTTACGTTTTTCTTCAATTTGACCAAGAATGGGAAATTTATTTCAAACAAAAACGCTAGGAAAATATGAACATATAGATGGGTAGAATGGGAAATATGTTTACTCAGCTTGACCATGTTTTTTTAGTTACAACATTATTAAAAGAGGTGAATTTGTTTTTCCTGAGTTGTAAGTACTTCGAGTCAATGCCACACAATATCATAGGCGCCACTAATCTAGATTCACTCATTATATAACTTGTTATGCAGTGTGATTATTTTAGTGTGTAAAATTTGGAAGAATAAACTCGTAATACCATTTTTACTAGTGGGTCCCAATTTGGTGAATTGGGGTCTCAAACCTTGAGGGTAGAAAATGCTAAAAATATATAAACTTCAATGTCGGCGGAATGAGGGTTTTGAGGGGCGACGAGGGTTTTCGAGGGTTTGAGGAAACCATAGCAGGTTGCAGAGATATTGCGGCGGGAAATAACCAGGCGCCAGCGCTGACAGAGTTACATGCCTGCGCCCTCGGGAGGAGGGTCGCAGCCCTCCTACCATAACGTAACCACTGGCGATGATAGTGTACAGAGGATATCACAATCAGGTTCAGCTCAGCACAAGTCGGCGCCTGTCTTGGGAGCCGAATGGCAGGCAAAACAGAAAGGCCAATGTCTGCCACGAGCAGTGAAAAAGCCAAGACTTATTATTCCAGCGGAGAAAGTGAAGGAGTATCGAGGGTATATGAAAAACCATGCCTTAATTTGTAAGTTCATAGGGGTATGGCCTTCGGAAAAAGAACTAATGAAATGGATTCAATCCAAATGGCAGCCCAAAGGGCATATAGACCTGAAGCTAGGAGCTAAGGGTTTCTTTACAGTTATTTTTTCTAATTTACTGGATAAAGAACGCATTTTTGAAGGTGGTCCTTATTTTTATAGTAATGCAGGACTTTTTCTCAGACAGTGGGAGGAATGCTATAACCCTGACCAAGAGCATTTTCTTGCTGCTCCGATGTGGGTGCGGCTGTTTGGGCTTCCCATGGATTTTTGGGACCCAGAAATCCTGGAAGGAATAGGTAATTCTTTGGGCTCCTTCGTTAAAATAGCGGATGCAACAGCTAGAGGTCGCTACACCTCCTTTGCAAGAATATGTGTGTATATGAACATTTCAGAGCCTCTACCAGAAATGATAGAACTTAAATGTGAGGGTAAGGTTTGGATGCAGCTATTAGATTACGAACACATACCCTTCAGATGCCGTCGATGCCACGAGTACGGGCACTTATATAAATCTTGCCCTTTGAATGCGGCTGAACAAAAGAAAGCAAGCACCACTGGACCAGAAAAACCAGCCCAACAGGAAGGGGAGGGTTTTGTGCAGGTGCCGACAAGGAAAAGACGCACAGGGCAAACAGGGTCGAGGCCAACAACAAAACAACAAACTGCAGACCCCACAACAACCGGTAACCGCTATGAAGTATTGCAAGAGGGAGAAGAACCGTCAGGTCCAGAGATAATAGTCGAGATACCAGTGGAAGGGCATCAGGAGGAAGGACCCAAACAACAATCTTTCAAGAGGAAAGCAGGGATGGAAATGGAAGATAATCCCCAACCGGAACTTACACCGATGGAAGTGGAACACTCTAAAGATGACCTAAGTGCAGAGGAGAAAGTATTAAAAAGGCTGCTGTTTGAATGGAGAAACCTAGATGATCGCTTTATTCAACCAGATCAGAAACAACTGTACAAGGACACGTTTGAACACTACTTAACAGCTCAAGCCCAACTAGAGACGCAAGAGCGGGAACAGGCCGGAGGTAAGAAAGTTTTGACCCAATCTAAACCAGCCAAGAAGAGAGGAAGACCGTCTATTAAAGATTCAATACAGTTAGTAGGAGAAATGCTGATCAACACTGGAAAGATCATACCGTTAACAACGGTATTTCAAAACCTACCAAAACAATTTTAATGAAGGTTCTCTCCTGGAATATAAGGGGTCTCAATAGTAAAGGTAAACAGCGTCATTTGAAAGAAAAACTACAGATGGAAAAACCCCAGATTATGCTCGTACAAGAAACCAAAGTTACAGGGCAAAAGCTTCAATCAATTGTACAATCCTTTAAGATGACCTATGCGGTAATGGCGATATATTCAGTGGGCACAGTGGGAGGATTGGCTATAATTTGGAATGAAGCGGAGATTATGGCGGAAGGATGGATGGGAGCCCCCAGAATATTAACAGCGACATTTCGCCAACTAGGAGCAGAGGACAGAATCCTTATTTCGGCGGTTTACGGGCCTTCAATTCCAGGAGAGAGAGCGGCATTCCTGCAAGATATAAGAAAGGTAAGTACTCTACATAATGAAAAATACTGGCTTCTAGGAGGTGATTTTAACATGATTTTAAACCTATCTGAAAAAAAAGGGGGAACAAGAAGGGAGGAACCAGAAATGGCTCTATTCCAAGAGGTTATACAAGATCTGAGATTGGTAGATGTTCCAACAGTTAATGGAATATATACGTGGAATAATCGTAGAGGAGAAAGGCACCAGATCGCATCCAGATTGGATCGCTTTTTAGTGACTGAGGCACTGGTGAGCCTAGATATTCATTATGAGGCGGCCATACTTCCTACCTTGGGATCTGACCATTGGCCAATCAGTATGGAGATAGATGTGAAAGCATGCAGAAAAAACCAGCCGTTCAGATTTGAATTATTTTGGCTTAGGGATCCTGGCTTCATAGAAAAAGTTAAAAACTGGTGGCATGCAAACCCTATTCGTGGTCATAATAAAATGCATTCCTTTCAACTGAGGCTGAAGCAATTAAAACTGGAAATAAAACGCTGGAATCGGGATGAATTCGGAAATATTCATCAGGATCAAATAAGACTGAAAGAGAAAATGAAGGAAATTCAACAGAAAATAATCCTACAGTGGCGCACGGAAGAGCTGGTGATAGAAGAAGGTCAAACTCTTAGCCAACAGGAGGAACGAAGAAAACAGGAAGAAATCTTGTGGAAACAGAAAGCTAGAGTTCAATGGCTGAAAGAAGGGGACCGAAATACTAAATTCTTTCATCGAGCAATGATACAGAGGCGACAATTAAACAGAATATTCTCTATTAAAGCAGCAAATGGAGACAGACTAGTGAAACATGAAGATGTAGAAAAAGAAATGACCAGTTATTTTCAGAATCTTTTAACTGAACCCAATCCAAATCGTCGAGAAGCCATTCAGAAAATCACCAACCATATTCCACAACTGATCACTAGAGAACAAAATCTGGCTTTGTTACGAGTAGTAACAATAAAAGAAGTAGAAGAGGTGGTCCTGCAATTACCCACAAATAAGGCCCCGGGCCCTGATGGTTTTACCAGTGAGTTTTTCAAAGCAGCATGGTCTTTCCTTGGACAAGATATCCTAGAAGTAGTAGAAGAATCCCGAATACAGAAAAAGATGTCACCAGCACTAAATGCTACGTTTTTGACTCTTATCCCTAAAGAACAGCATGCTGATACCCCGGCAGGTTTCCGGCCTATAGCCCTTTGCAATGTCATTTATAAAATCCTTTCTACCATCATGGTTAATCGCTTAAAACCATTACTGACGAAGATAATCTCCCCAGAACAAACAGGATTTGTTAAAGGTCGACAAATTCTGGATGGCATTGTGGTTGCACAGGAAGCAATACATACCCTCAAGAAGGAAAAAAAGAGAGGTTTATTAATAAAATTAGATCTCTCCAAAGCGTATGATCGTATAAGCTGGCATTATTTGGCGGAGGTGCTGAGAGCGTTTGGGTTTGAGGAACGCTGGATTCAATGGGTTCACTCTTTCATATCGTCCACGACTTTCTCCATATTACTGAATGGCAGCCCTTCAAAGCCGTTCAACAGTTCGCGGGGGCTTAGAAAAGGAGACCCCCTATCTCCTTTCCTCTTCATTATAGAAGCAGAGGGTTTGGGTCACTTAATTAAAGCTCAGGTAGCAGAAGGCAAGCTAAAAGGTTTGAAATTGTGGGGGCCTCAATTATCTCTGACACACCAGCAATTCGTAGATGATATTCTATTATTTTGCATGGCCTCCCTGAAAGAGTGTAAGAGCATCCTTAAAATTCTGGAAATGTTTATGCAAGCCTCGGGAACATAAATTAATAAGGACAAGTCTAATGTCTATTTCTTCAACTGCCCTGTTCTGATGCAGAATCACCTAACTAGAGCTTTGGGATTCCAGCAAGGATCTTTCCCGCTAAAATATCTCGGAATGTTCTTAAACCCAGGGCCTACGCGGATAGCAGACTGGAAGGATATTGTAGTCAGAGTGGAGAAAAGAATACAAAATTGGGCGTTTAGATCACTGAATGCGCCAGGTCGTCTTATTCTACTTAAATCAGTACTGCAAGCCTTACCGATCTATCAGCTCTCGGGAAGAGCTTGCCCTAAAGGAATATGTGAACAGCTGGTCAACATATTCAAAAGGTTTTTATGGCAGGGGAGTCAATCAAATAGGAAGTGGGCTCTAATATCTTGGGATAAGTTGATTACACCAAAGGCAGAAGGAGGTTTGGGTCTGAGAGATCCCTTCAGCCTAAACAATGTACTGGGAGCAAAGCTCTGGTGGCGCTGGCTCGTAGGAGGACATGATTTCTGGAAGAGAATATGGTTAATCAAGTATGATATGCCAGAGACAGTTGCAGGCCGTATGAAAGTCGATCAAACCCCAAAAGGGTCATCAATATGGAATCTAGCAGCCATGAATAGATTTTTAATTCGGAATCATAGCTTCTGGGAAGTTAGGGAAGGAAACACAGCACTCTTTTGGGAGGACTCGTGGCAGCAAAGGGACAAACTATTCAGTAGACTTGAATTAGGAGAAATCTTCTTATTTACCAATACCCCGAATAACAGGCTAGTTAAGCAATATTGGTGCACTAATAGTGATGGTATGTGGAGGAAGTGGAAAGACAAACAAGGGTGGCAGGCAGCGCCTGAAACGGAACAATGGAATAACTTTGTACGGGAGCTAAACACTCGTAAACTCAGAATTACAACAGGCCCGGACATTCTGAGATGGGGGCATCAAACAAGAGGCCTTTTCACAATCAAGGAGGGATATTGTATCCATACTCAACAAGGCGCTGGGAATGGAAGACCAATCTGGAAGAGGATTTGGGAAATGAAGCATTGGCCAAAGATCACTTATTTTATATGGCTAGTAGGACACCGGAGAATATTAACCTGGGAAAACCTTAGAAAAAGAGGCATGTTTGGACCATCATGCTGCCCTTTTTGTAGAAAAGATGAAGAAACTATAGATCATTTGCTGGGTCACTGTACAAAAGTACAGCCCATGTGGGAGGCTCTGTCTCAGCTATTTAGGCAGCTGAACAATAACAATGAAACAATGACAGATATCATAGAAAGATGGGGAAAAGGAAAATTTAACTGTCAATTCCTAAACAGAGCGTGGGTCCTTGCATTAGGATTTTTAATGTGGAATATATGGAAGGAAAGAAATCAGAGGGTATTCCAAAATTTGGAGCAACCTTTGGAAACAATATGGCAGCGCTCCAAAGAAAATATCCGGGAGACCATTCTAACGGAAAAATGGACGGATGAAGATTGGAAAGCAGGAGGAATTGAAGCCATCATATTGGAACAACTAAACCTTAAACCTCAGATGTTAAGCCAAGGGCTTTGGAAATTTAGACCGCCTAGACAATCAATAGAAGAACAATGGAGACCCCCTCAACCTGGATTTTTGAAACTAAACTATGATGGGGCGTCCAGAGGAAATCCTGGCCAAGCAGGATCAGGAGGGATATTCAGAAGCTCACGAGGGACAGTCTGCAGATTTTATGCTCTAGATCTAGGCCACGCAACCAACAATTATGCAGAACTAATGGCGGTGAAGCAAGGCCTACAGATAGCAATCCGCGAACATTATCAACGGATTATTGTTGAAGGGGACTCAGCTATGGTAACAGGGATCCTCCAAAAACTTCAGCAGGGAACGCGATGGGAAAAAATCTCGCAAAGTTGGAGAACAGACGCTATTATAGAGGAATTGAGTCAATTGGTAAAACGTATACAATACCTAATTCCTCACCACATAAGAAGGAAAGGAAATTTAGCAGCAGACTATCTAGCAAATTGGGGATGTGATAATGTCGGGAGAGAGATGGAGGGACGCCCAAACGACCTTATATGGACAGTAGAGCTCCAATCACTCCAGTTGATAGTGGAAAAAGACCTCCATCCCCCCGATCGGGGTGAACACCAGCAATAATGATAACAGAAAGTTGAAACGTGGCAACAGCCTCCGTAATCACCACTTAAGATCATTTAAATGCTCTGTCAGAACAGCGAGGTGGATGGTGCGACCGCCGGCGATGGTTTGATGGTGAATGATGGCCAGGGTGGCTGTCAGACAACCAGAAAGGCAAGAGGACATTTGGTAAGTTTATCTAACCCGCCTCTTCATTCATGCATGCACTATCCCTGGCATGCGAAATTTTGGAGGCGTCGAAGGCAAAAGACAGTCCTGCAACCCCGAATTCGCGAGAACTGGTTCTGGTATGTTCTGATAATAACCTTAAAGCTCTTGATTGTAAATGTGGCAAAAATGGTTAGCAGTGAAGAAGATATGTTAGGAAATCTGTTGTTTTTGGTGTTCGGCAATTATCTTGAACCTGAACTGAGTCAGGTCCCTCCATGCTTCCGTGATCCGTGTTATTTTCAAGTTCAAGTTTTTCTTGTGGTTGAGGCTCTCTGTATTGATAGGGATAGTTTAATTTTCAGTTTGCTTATGTTCCTGCTGTCGTTAGCTAAGTGCTGGAAGGCAGAAAGGGATTTGGTCACCCCTCCCCTCTGCGACCATGGCAATTCCCATGTCCCTGAAACAAACCCTGTGCGAAGGCAAGGGAGAAAAATCCCCAGTTACCTATGTAATTATGGGGGTAGCCAGGTTCGAATAGGCTGTCAAAATCTTGATAGGAAAAGCAGGCTTAAGTTCCCTAGGTATAGCCTTGTCTGCAAATCCAGTAATGGCGACCCCTTCAGTTATGACAGGCTCCTTTCTTTTCCCCCGCATGATAACCCTCACAGTCATACCACTGATATTAAATGCAAAAAGCAGGTCCAGCTCCCGTCTCGACGAAGGGTGGAAGGCACCGTGGGGTGCATGCTCTGTTTTAAAACTTTTGCTCATTCTGTTTCTTCCTGCATGCCAGTTTTAGTCAAGACCTCATCTCCAGCAATGGGAAAGCGCCACTATAAGGCAGCGAACAAGGGGAAACAACCTGCCCAGCCAGATCCAGTACCAAAGAAAAGGGGGCGCAGAACGTATCTCGACCACCTGGAAGAATTGGCTGTCAAATATGTCATGAGCAATCCCTCGGCATCTAGGAATGAAATTCGAGGTTGGGAACAGGAAATTCATCAGGAACCAGAGGAAACTGAGACTGGAGCAGAAATAATGGATTTTATAACAGATCCAGGGCATACAAGAGGCAGGCTCACTTTGTTTAACCAGACAGTCCATACCTATTGGATTGTCAAATGCATGCTAGCAAAAGCAATCCAGAATAACAACCCAGTCCAAGTTAAGAAAGAAGAATTGCAACCGGACCAACGCATCCACAGCCTTCTCTTGGAGATTCAGGACAGCCAGCAGCACCTAAAGATCACCCAATATCAAACTGCAGATAGGGTCAGCAGACTAGATGAAAAAGTGGGGCGTATGGAGAAAACTCTTCAGCAGATCCTTCAGCAATTGAACCAAGCAGAAATGCCAGGGTCTAATATCAAAGACCCTGCCCCTGTCTCATCATCAGAGGTTTAAAAGATGTCTGTTTTCATGGTAGTTTGTTAATTTTGAACTCATTACTGTTATGTTTGTAAATATTAAAGTAGAAACTCAGGTAGTACAAGCTAGGCATAGACGCAAGAGACAATTCCAATTTTGGGATGCAAACCATGTTTTTAGAAGGCCAATAAACCTGGTTTCCCTCCTGGGCAGGTTGAGGCCAAAAATGACTTTATATTTTGTAACCTGTCTTAAAATATAAATAGAAATGGCATGGACACACCGAACTTACAAAAAAAAAAAAAATGCTAAAAATATATGAGGTTGTGTTGAAATCCTAAATACCATTTACCTAAAAAAAAAGTTTTTTATGATCAATGGGGTTATTTCTTAATTTTAACATGCACGGGAAGTTCACTTTAACCAAAAAAAAATAGGGAACTAAGAATATTTTCTCCATGTGGATGACGAAGAAGATTTTGATTCACATTGACCATGTTTTTGGTATTTCCATTCTTAATAATAGCGATTATGTTTTTGTTTCTTAGAGAAAAGTACAGCTAGTCACTCCCACATATCTTCTTAGGTGTCACCTATTCTTAAAATATAATTACTAAAAATAGAAAATGACACATATGGGTGATTATTGCAAATGATAGGGAAGGTCTACTAGTGAGTGAAAGATGGTAATACGTCTTGTTAATGGTATATGGATAGTGTTTTGATGAACATTTAGCGTATAATGCACCCTGACACCATGTTGGTTATGATCTCACATTGTTTTTTCATTTAAATGAGTATGGGAAGTTCATTTTAGCCAAGAATGTTATAAAACTGTAAATATTTCCTAATGTGTAGGATGAGAAAAATGTTAATTCAAATTGATAATCTTTTGGTTATTTGAAATATTATTAAAAGAGGAGGTAAGGTTGTTGTTGGTGAGAACTATGTTATATTTGAAAATAATGGCTTTCAAATTTAAAGTGATGAATTCCAATTCTTAAAGAATAATGGGATCAATGTTGTTTATTCAAATAGTCAAAAATGAATTTATAGTCAAATCATAAAGTCTCCATTTTGTATTTGAAATTTTTTTCTTTAACCATTTTCTTGAATTAAGTATAGAATTTTTAAATTCATGATAATTTTTTTACTAAATACTATTTAATATAAATTATACTAAATGAATTACATTTAAAATGAGTGAGTTAATTGAGAAATATTTTAAATCTTGATATAATTATTTATCACTTTAATGTAGGCAATATTAAGGAGAACTTATCCGTATTATACTAAATCAAGGCAGAAGAAAATTTGGTGGAGTTATTGAGCCTTTTAGGCATGCATTTATCAGTAAATCTAATAGGAGTGAAACACAAGGAGACATTCATGAGTAATTTTATGTTTTTTTTCAATATAATCACTGAAGTTATCAAAACAAAAACACATTATTAAAATTAATGACTATTATGCCTTGTAACAATGTTATATGTGAATTTTTTAAGATATATTATTTAAAGCTTTATATATAGAAGTATATGATTAAGAAAAACACATTTTTATCATCTTGTGAGTTGTTAGATATTCACAACTACTTCCATTATGAATAAAGCTTTCACAAAAAAGTATCATCAACTCAAGTTATTCAACTATTCCATGAATATTGGTTTAACCACATGTATAAATGGTTGTTGTGACAATTGCATTTGGTATTAACTAGTTGTTAACTAGTAAAATGACATTTTGTTATTATTTTAAAAGAAAATACTGAGACATTTAATGTTTTCTGCAAAATTTTATTTTATTTGTTGTTAATATAATAAAAAAAAATGGTTATGGAAAAATAATTCCATAAAAATTAAAAAGGCTAATGGTAAAAGTATTTCAAGAACTGGGAGGTGGTTGGACAGTTTGAATAGCTACCTATTCCTCTGAGGATAAGAGGCATATCCCAGTTAGGAATGGGGTTTTGTTCATGGACTAAGAAAGAGAGTGGTGAATTTCCTGAGCTGATAGAGACCAGTGGAAATCACTCAGCATTCCTGAGAATTTTTGGTACTAACTAGACTAGGAGTCCTGAGGTCACAATGGCAAACTACTATCAACCTATACCTCTTAGGTGTGGAGCACGGGGGAAAGAGAAGGACATAATTTCCTCTCTTGAAGGTTGGGTGGGCATCATCAACAAATTTCTTAATTCAGATAACTATCTGTGTACTTCAAAAAAGTTTAAATAGGAAATATGTTAAGGAACCTGTACATAGGTATGTGTGAATTAGTTAGAGGAAAACAATGATGTGTATGATAAATGTATGGAAGAATGAGTTCTGGAGTAATTATGAATTATCAACTATTAAGAGTTCTGTGAATTAATAGTGTACTTTGTAAATTAGTTCTAAGTATGAAAAGATGAGTGTAAGGTGAAACTATACAATATGAAAATGATATACGATCACCTTAAGTAAATACAGAGGTAACTGCATTATCTTTCTTCATAAACAGTAAATTTTCTATGGAACAAACTTAAAAATTTGTTAAGCTATGTAAAACAGGAATTAGCAAGTAAAGGTATTTAAGCATTTGAACTACTGAAATAAATGGTAACATCTAAAGTAAATGGTAGATTAATAAGACCCTGCTAATTTTTCCTAAAAATTGTTGAAGTAGCTAACTGTCGGTTCTGGGTATGAGGTGAACCTCAACCCAAAATATGTCCTTACTTAGATTTAATTATACACGGACAAGAGCTTTAGGTGGTCCAGTCACCTAAACATAACTAAAACAAATTTCCTGTGTAGATAAACTTAAAAAAGAAAGTGGAAAGTAAACAGTTGCACAGGAATGAGATCTGTCATCAACAAAATCTATTGAGACACAAAAACTATAAAGAAATAATGATATACAGAAACCATCTAATGACTAGAGAAAACAAGCCAAGTTGATTAAAAGATGTAAAATAAGAATAAGAAATACGAGGACTAGCCAAAGGCTCAGTATTTCCACAATAAACAGTTAAAATGGTATTATTTAAATAGAAAACGATAGCAACATATATAACCTGTAAATGACATTATGAATACAAAACAATAAGAGAGAAATTCTTGTAAATTTCCAATATAAGAATTTATCTGCATTTTTTGAAGAAAAAAGGAACCGAAATGTTTACATTGTAACAACACTGTCCAAACAAAATATAGAAAATGCATAGCTATGACTGAGTCCATCGAAACTAGAAGCATCGGTTCGGAGAGAGTCCTTTTCAACAAAAAATACGACCATTACAATTATAGGTGATATATATATATATATATATATATATATATATATATATATATATATATATATAAACATTTATGCAAACATTGAAGTTCATATATTAGAAAATTTCCTCGGCTTTCCTAAGCTAAAGGAGAACCGCCAACCTATAGTTGGGATTTCTAATTTTTTAGGCAAGCCACGTAGTATACGCCAAGTATACCAAAGGATAGACGAAGTAACTTGGACATCGAGGCAGAAATCGAAATAGAAATACCTGAAAGTAGGCAGAAGAAGTGTTAACCAAGAAAGAAGCTTTAACTCCCAACCTTGAGGGAAATAGGGCTTCTGGTTTATGAATACCTGTAAACACAAACAAAATAGAACAAAAAATAAGAACACATGAAAATAAACCAGAGTTCAAGCTCAAAAATAACTTAGGGAGAAAACGAAGTATTTGTGTTTTAACTGTATTGTTCAATCGTCCATCTAAACGCCGAGTGCTGAGTTAGAAGGGAAAGGCCAGAAGCGGATAAAGGGATTAAAGACTCAATGCATATAAAACGGTGAATTGAGGAACAAGAGATATTATCCGAAATTGGGAAAACAAAATGAGAGTGGAGGAGATCAATTACGTGCGCGAGAAACTGGAACTATTATGACACATTTGCGTTAGTATCATGACCCACAACGTTCTCCAAACTTTCGAAGGACGCAAACCAAATTATATACTCCATCCCAGATTAAGAAAATACGCAGAGGAAAACCCAAATCATTGCCCAAATGAAATGATTTACACATGGTGAAGCAATACCGCAATCAATTTACAGTGCTAGTAGAAGAAAAAAGGGCGACGAATTCTGATGCCAAACCTTCATGGTTGCAGAGCCAACTTTGCTCACATGGACAGAGCAGACTCAGGGAAACGGTTAAGGTTCCAAGGATATACTAAATGTTTCCCGCCGAGCACACCACCGTTGATCATAGTAAGGATCGAACAGTGGGCAAGAGGGCAGGTGCCCCATTGGATTGTGCACACAGATCCCATCCACAATCTAACCACTAACACATGAAATGAATTTGCTAGCACTGATTAAGCTTTAGTGGTACAATAATTAATTTGAGACCGATCTTTGAGATGACAGAGGAGGGTTTTAAACCTTAGTTTATATAACCTTTGAAATATGCGAAAAGAATGAATTAACTGCAAGTACCCTTCAAACATCAAAATCATGTACGCTATGGTTTGTAATTAAATTCAAATCCAGATCTTAGATGCGGATAGTGTACTCTGCCATTAACATAAGTTTTGTATTGTCAGAATATCATGTATTTAAACATTTCAATCTTAAAGTAAGAAATATATATATATATATATATATATATATATATATATATATATATATATATATATATATATATATATATATATATTTTTTTTGTTATGTGGTCAAATTTAGGTGCTAAATGTTACAGTTGTCCTCAACATATATTAAGATACACTCTAGCATATATATTTGATTCTATGATAGTCCATGTTTTGTATCTAACAAAACAAAAATTCTAAATCTATTTATTGTTTGTGTTAATTAGACATGTGTTAATTGTATTATCAAGCAAATTGTTGTCTAAGGGTCAAATATAATGAGTCATTATTCATTGCATTTATGTTATTCACAACATTGTATAATCCCAAAATTGTTATACAAAATGAGTTAGCTAATATTCATTTGATTGTCTATGGAAAACTCATATGATAATGAGCTATTAACACCTTAATTGATATCAATGCAATAGTCACAATCACCTAACTTTTTTTCATTAAAATATTTTTATATGTCTTCTGTCATGGTTAAATATTTTAAAATATGATAAAGTATGAAAATATTGGTATTCGTGGGAGTTTTGATATTAAATTACTTATTTCCATATTTTAAATTTTTTTTTTGAAATATTAAATTATTTTTCAAATAAAATAAAATTTCTATTTTTATTCAAATTCCAAAACTTTTAAAATACAAAATATATAAATAATTTTATCAATCCAAATATTTTTCAGCATAAAAATAAAAATGATAATATCAAGCCAAAAATAAAAATAATATTCCAATTAATCTCACCAAAAAAATCTCTAATATTCCTAAATATAGTAACGATCAAGCAAATAAATCTTAATATTACATAGAATATTGTAACCGTAATATTGTAACTCTCAATCAAATGAATCTTAATATTACATAGAATAGAAAATCAATAAGAATATCCTGAAACATCTCTTATTTTTTATTTTATTTTTACCATAGTAAATTTGTAACCATCTCTTGAAAATTAGTGCATATAAGTACATTTGTTTCAAATGATTTTTTAACTATTAGTGATTAAGTTGTTAATGACATAAATACTCGTGGGCTTTTCTCAGAAGAAAAAGCACAATCAGAAGAATTGAGAAGAGATAAATAAGTGTATTTTATGATGGAAAAGGCCGTCGAAACGATTATCACCTGTACCAATTCTATATCCAAATGGATATAACATGCGCTATGTGATCAAAGAGTGGGAACGACATTGAGATAATGTTTTGAATTCAGTGACTTATTAAATCGAAACTTATTAATTTATTTTTCTCAAATATTATAATTTTAAACTAAATAATTACAATAATATATATTTTAAAATTGTTTTGAATAAAGTTTATAGGTATAGAATTGATGATTATAGAATGTTATGTTAATATATTTTATAATTTTAAACTAAATAATTACAATAATATATATTTTAAAATTGTTTTGAATAAAGTTTATAGATATAAAATAGACTATTATAGAATGTTATGTTAATATATTTTATAATGAAAAAATTGTTAATTCTATAGCTGCAAACATCCAACTATAATAAAGGTAGGTGTGGCGAAACCCATATTAATATAACTAAATCCACAAATTAAAATCTACATTATTTAACAAACAAATAAAACACAATTATAAATTATATATATAGAAAAGTAATTATATATTTTTAATTATTGAATCTACTTAAAATATATTGATATTTAATTTATATTTATACACTATAAAAAATAACCATCTAAATAATCCTATACTTTTCTACTTTATAACATATATAATTTAAAATTGTAGGAAGGTATTTCCACGAAGTGGGCAGGCAAGCTCGCTTGAGCAGCTTACCTCAGCTGCCCTTAGTCAAGCTTATCCTATACTGATATAAAATTTAAATGACAATTATATTTATATATAAGCTATATCAACATTAAAAGATAATATAATATATTTAATCAAATAAAATAAATATAATGTAATATAATATATTTAATTAAATAAAATAAACATAATATTTTCTAAAAAGTTCAAAAAACAATTTATACTTTTTAATGATAAGTAAATTGGGGTATTTATATTTATATTTATATTTCTTAATGTATTAGTGAATATATAAATAATGATAGTATGTTTGTTTGTCTTGTTTCTATTCATTTTTTATGCAAATATTTTTGTAAATTATGGTGGAAATTAAATGATAAACAACATGTTATTTCTACTAGCAAGAATTTTAGTTTTAAGTGGCTTCCTTTATGAAACTTAATAATAACAAACCATAACATAAAAATTTAAAACTAGCAACTGCACCACATGTTGCAAAAGAAACGCCCTAAGGCGATAGCATAGGAAAGAGTAGCCTAGAAGAAATAAGTTGTTGCAGAGAAGGAGCCAGAGCCACGTGACAGAATGAAAGGTAAATTTTGCTTCCATGGAAGGAGGTCATGGAGGTTTCAAAGATATTGATGATAAGAGTTATCAACCAGAAAATTTGGTTATAGATATTCAAATGGGTGAAAACAAATATGTAAACCAACTTAATCTCTTCACATATATAAAACATTTTTTATAGATATTGAAATAGGAAATTGGGGGTGAAAATACTTTAGTGATTAATAATCCTTCAAAACAAGCATGAAATGGGCATGTAACTCAAATAAGATATTTTAAATACATTAAAGTACAGTCTATATAGCATAGATGCAAATAAAGAGAATTTTTATTAACAGAAATAGAGTTTACTCCAAGTTCATCTACATATCCTATATGAAGAACAATAGTCTTGGTATACAAGAAAGTGAATGTCATTTTAATAGGGAGACATTTTTGGAAGGAGATATTGTTCTTTATGTTATGCTTTATTTTCTTAACTTCAAACTTGGTTTAGTTTGTCTCTATATACATAAGAAAAAAAAATACAAAGTAATTTCACAAATTTAAGTTATAATTAAATATATTTTATAATTACAAATCTAGTTTCTTATTAAAATATTTTACACACATCTATTTATTCAAATAAATTATATTGTGAATATTTTTTCTCCTATTATTTGATTACAAAATTATTGTATTCCCTACTAAGTAAAACAACTTTATTAATAAAGAATTGAATGCCAAATTGAAATTTTACTCAAGCTAGAACTACTATAATATATATAACGGATTTTTTGATATCGTTCAATTTCCATTACCTATTATCTTCAAACCCCATGGGGAGTTATTGAACATGGGAGCCAACTTTAGGTACATAAACGTTCACATTGTCAAATTGAACAAAAAAATAATTTATAATCCTGAAATTCTCTTAACTAATCATCTTTTTAAATTTATAATTGAGTTCCATTTATTAAAAAAAAAGGAAATATTAAGAACCTCCTAGAGTTATAAAAGGTAATTGACATGAAAAATAACATGGAGATTTAACACATTAGGTCACATTAAATGAGGGGCGCTAGTGTTCCTTACCTCCAAATGTAGTATAGTGTGATGCATCAATATAAAAATACCCTGCCCTTGCTTAGAATTTTTAGTACAAAATTTTAGCAGTTAATATATATATATATATATATATATATGTATATATGTATATGTATATGTATATGTATATGTATATGTATATGTATATGTATATGTATATATATGTATGTATATATATACTAGTGAAAAAATAAATGATAAAATGCATTTATTTTAAATGAAAAAAATTATGATCTACTATAAAAGAGAAGAGCATTAAAGGAAAATAGAGAGCCTAAAGGAATGTAGAGGTACAAAATAAAGAGCATGAAGGAGATGTATATATGTTGAAAACAGAGAGCTTGAAAGAGATGTGGATGTACCTTGAAAAGATGAGGAAGTGAGAGATGTAGAGGAACTTCTCAATGACAATATTCACCACAAAAATGAAGTCACCATTTTAATATTTAAAATTTTTTCAATGTACATGTCAAGTTTAAATTAAAAATTAAAAATTTATATATTTTTTATGTAGGGACAACATGTTACGTACAACAAAATATCATACCACACGTAGAAAAACATGGACATTAATAGGCACTTGCAAGAAATTGTTTTTGATGATAATTTTTTAGATCATATAAAATCAACTAAAATTGAAGAAATGAGGCCACTAATTCATAAATGAAAAGTTCAAGATAAAATAAATATGGTTATCAAAAATATTTTTGAAGGTATATCTATCATAGCACAAGCTTAATTCTTAAATACATTTTTAAACCACAAATATCTAAGAAATATAGTTCCATTATTGGGCATTAGAAATTCCAAAGAGGTGAAGGTAAATAAGTTGGTATCAACAAATATGACATCAACTCGTTGAAAAGTTGCAAAATATAAATCTCAATATGGCATAAGTGCTAGTAGGGCATTATTGATAGGTTTTGTTGGAAAGGAACTACATCCAATTGGTTGATGTCAATGAAAACAAGAATGTACAAAACATTAAGCAAAATTTTATGGAGGCATTAAAAAATTAGGATTCAATAACATGAGAATGACAAACTTTCATGTTGCGCTAATATATGTAGGAAGCCTTATCAAGATAGAATTTCGTATAATATGAGCAACAATGTGAAAGAGTTTTCGTATTGGAATTTTCACGCATCACCAAATGAGAAGAATATCATGAGACATTGTATATCTAGAGGGGTGTATTGAGATAGTTTCCCCTTTTAGTGACCGTTATTATTAAAGAACATTTCTTACTACATCATATATATAACTTGTATATAGACTTATCAAAAAAATATTAAACATGCTGGAATCTTATGATAGTGAGGAAAATATAAGTAGTCCATTCATATAACTACCACATACTAGCAATAGGAAAAAGGGTTTTCCGATCTATGCATCTTCATCATGCAGATCGAATCTCAACATTAAGGAGTCATCCTAAGATAAAAGGTCATCATAGTAACTTCGATGTTCAAAAACCATCAATCACTTAGTTATATTTCTCTAAATATCAATAACTGGACAAAAATCACCATATGGTAACGCTTAGGGGGAATGTGTAACCATATCATAGTATAACTATATATACAATATCTTATCTAAACGATATAAAAATATTTCATAAGAAATGCAACTGCTACATGAATTACTCACAATCCTTAATGATATAGTAAAAGTTCTCCCACAATACTAATCAAGTGACTAAAGAAGCCATTATCACTCAATCACCATATAGGTAAGACTTAGGGAAATGTGTTAGAATTGTATATACAATAGCTTATACAAAGGATATAAAAATATGCTATAAGTAATGCAATTGCTACCTGAAGTACTCACCATATAGGTAATGTCTAGGGGAAATGTGTTAGAAGTGTATATAAAATAGCTTATACAAACGATATGAAAATTTGCTATAAGCAATGCAACTGCTACAGGAACTACTCACATTCCTTAATGATATACTGAAATTTCTTCCACAATAATAATAAAGTGTCTAAAGAAGCCATCATCACATCCAAAATCACATATTTAAATAGAAAAGTTGTAGAAAATGAATTTGTTTCATAAATTTTAATAGAATCATGTGCTCAGATGAAAGATATAGTTCTTAAAATCCGAAGCCTCTTCTTGATTGAAAACATACTAAACTGATAAGATATAGCTAAAGAGAAATAATTTAAAAAAATCTTGGCACAATTGTTACATAATAATTCGATGCACAACTTGTATAGCAATAAATGTCATCTTGCAACACGTCCAAATAAAACAACTGAAGTAAATACTATCGGTTGGTTTCCAATGCATTTATGTAGTTACAATAGAGCTAGGAAATTTTGAAGACTACTTCATTGAAAATTAGAAGCATATGCATGCCTGGTTTTCCTATCTAGTTGTGAATACCTCTCTAGATTACTTGAATCAACATTGTATTTATTTCACCATTATCTACAAGTTATGAATGAAAACACCTACAGCCGTGTCACAAACATCATCTCGTTTGCAATATCAATTTATTAAATTGATATCAATTCTTCTAAATTGTTATAAACTAGAAAACTGAAAGGCTTACTTAAAAAATGATAAAATAACTTGCCATCAACATAAAACTGAAATGATTAGGACATATCATTGGAGACATGGGTTTTTTCAAGAATAACCATCTTATCATGGATTAGGTATATGTATCAGCAAGAAAGGATACTAAAATTTTTTATAAGCAATGCACCAACTATAGGAAATATTTAGAGTGCTTAATGGTATACTCAAAGTTATTCCACATACTAATCAAGTGCCTAAAGAATCCATCATCACTTCCAAATCACATATTTAAACATACAAGTTGTAAAAATTGAATTTGTTTCATATATTTTAATAAAATAATGTGCTGGGATCTAAGATATAGTTCTTAAACTCTAAAGCCTCTTCATGATTGAAAGCATACTAAACGGGTTGATATAGCTGAAGAGAAAAAATTTAAAAAATTCTTGGCACAACTTGTATAACATTGAATGTTATATTATTTGATATATGGATGGTTTATATACAATATGGATGTCATAACATATATTTCTTTGAATTTTTTAGTTTATTTGGCCACCATGCATATAATAGAATCCATTTTAACTAAGAACATCAATAAATCACTATTTGAATGATAACTTATGACATCCCTAGCCATTTTCTTTCATTGTGGATAAGTTACAAACTAAAAACTTGAGAAATCCCTAACCATTTTCTTTGATTGTGGATCAGGCTATAAACTAGAATAAACTCTCTCTTCAGAGGAATTGACAATATATATTAGATGGAGGGAAACATTATGATAAAACTTGTACAAAAAAAACCCCTTAGGGTTGTCCCAACTTACTCTATTGCTAATCACAGTGTCAATTTTGTAAAACTATAATATTCAGTAAGGACTGAGTGGATTTTTTCTTTTGTAAGTTTTCTTTGGAATTGAAAAAAAAATAATTATAAAAGCTAAAATTGTGTAGTGAAAAACTTTGTTCAAAATTTCAGAATAAAAAGTAAGTGTGACATCATATAATATGAATTTTTTTTTATGATTATAAAGTAAAAAACTTGTAAGCTTTTTTAGCTACAATTAGGTAATTAAAGATATGTATATAGTTTTTTTTAACAGAAGAAATTTGATATCCATTAACAAAAAAATTAACAAAAAAATAAGAGTATGTATGTAGTTAAAAACTATTATGTAGTTACAAACTATTACAATTAAGTAATTAAAGGTAGATTTAGTGTTCATTAAGAAATGAGAATTATGATCATTTATCATTATTGTTCAAGATAAATTATGTGGTGTGAAGTAATTTGGAAATTAAAAAAAAATAACATATGTTAAAAATTTTCACTATTAATTTATTTTTTTATATATTAAGAAATATTACTCATCAATAATAAAAAAATTGTAACATAAATAATATATATAAAAAAACCATGTATTTTTGGAGTAATAAAATAGTTAAAAACTATGTATATTTGGATGTATGAAAGTTTAGATACATTTTATTAAGTAAAATTTTTAAAAAATAACAATTATAAACAATTAAAAATAAATTTGTTAAATAATTGTTTTAAATCTATATTATTCATGAGAGGAATCAATTCTCTTTTCACTCTAAAAGACGTTTGCATATCAAGACATTTGATCCCTCTTGGCTCTTGGTAGATCTAGCGTTAAGATTGATATAGACCATCTTAATTTCCCCCTTTAAATAAACTATTTTCCACATGAATACCATGGGTCAATACCATGAGTTGTGTTTATAGTTTATTATTATTTTATTTTATTATTTTTATTTTTTATTGTATTTTGACGTTGTTAAAATGTTTATTACATTATTTCAATCTTTTTATTTAATTTTTTTATTTTTTTATTTTTTGTGTACATTCAATCTAACTTATTGAAAAGAAAAAAACTAACATTATAAAAGACATAAAAAACTATTTACTTGTGGATCTAATGGCCTAAAATATTTCAATCATCTAACATCTGATCCAATGGCTCACACACATGGAGACATGGACACAATGGCACTAGGTGAGTTGTTTTCAAAGAGGAACACCATAAGATGTAAAACTAGCAATTGTATCAGATGTTGCAAAGGAAACACCGTAAGTCGATAGAATATGAAGGAAGATGATAGATGAAGACATATGTGATATGTTGCAATTTGATTGAGATAAATCTTAATGTTATTCAATAAGGTCTTCAAATCCAATGTTAAATAAGAGAGATTTACTGCAATGTAAGTGTTATGACACATGAACATATCACAATAGGAATTTTCTTGTATGAATTATTTGTTAACATCCTTGGATATTGCAATGGCTAGCTAACCAAAATATATCCTAAAATTGTTACTACTACAATCAATCTACGACTCACGACATAGATTGTGGAATGAAAAATTGAACATAGATCGTGTGAAATGACCTAAGAACCTACCTAATAATCTCCTCTATTTGCTTTCTCTTTTACTAAATTTTCATACAAATGTAGTAAAAATTCAAAGCTATCGACATAGATTGCAGAATAAAAACGCGAACATAGATCGTGTGAAATGACCTAAGAACCTACCTAATAATCTCCTCTATTTGCTTTCTCTTTTACTAAATTTTCATACAAATGTAGTACAAATTCAAAGCTATCACCCCCATTTTCTACAAACCATACCTGCAATTCACGAAAAAAAACAAATACAATTAATTTACTTAAGCAAAATGTCTAATAATGTTCATTTTCTCGCTTATAGAAGGTTCAAAGTTTCAATTTTCAATGAGGCTATGTGGGTTTAAGTGAAAAACAAATACAATTAATTTACTTAAGCAAAATGTCTAATAATGTTCATTTTCTCGCTTATAGAAGGTTCAAAGTTTCAACTAGGCTATTATGTGGGTTGGGCACATAGGGTACAATAGGAGCAATAGTGGGGTTATGTGGGTTGGGCACATAGGGTACCATGGGAGCAACATGTAGAGAATCAGAAGCAACCAAAATTCCAACAAGAATCAGAAACTATGAGAATTCCAAGCTTAAATAATAAAAGGCCTCTTTAACTATACACAAAATGGTCTTTTCTCCATAATTCCATGATATAATTATGAAATAGATTGCAATTTCTTGTTGTTTAAAATGTGTTTTTGAATACATAAATGGATTCATCTCCTTAAAATACCACCAGATACTCGAACTTTGTAAATTAAGAAACTTAAACTTATGAACCTACTTCTCCGAGTAAAAATTAAATTAAGAAATAAAATTAACCATAAATGTTTGTGAGTAGAGAGAAATATAAATTAGTTTAAATTAAAAAGCAATAGAGTTAACCATAAATTCTTGTAAGTGGAGAGAAAAAATAAATATAAATACATTTGTAATTTTTTATTTTTTTATTTTTTGCTTCTTTTAAATTTGTAATTTATTATATTTTTATTTTGAATTTCCTTTAAATTTATTTGAAAGCCTTAACCACCTACCTAACTCGGTATAAATTTAAATAAACACTAAAATTATCTATGAATGCTTCTGAGTAAAGTACTTGGATCATAATTTCCTGAAATAGCCAAATATTACCGCAATGTATGTTTATAGGTTGATCAACTTTATTATTTTTATGAGAACCAAAAAAGTCCAACCTTATAATAAGAATTATATGAAAACCAAGAAAGTCCGCGCAGCACAATTAAAGCAATGAGAAAGGGTTCAGCCCAAATTAATTCTACAGTATACTTACGTATCAATTGCTAGGGATCGTTATAACTACCAAATAAGGTTTGAATAGGCAGTGTGTATACATATATTTGCACTCGTAATTTGTGGAATCATACACGATTTGGTCCTGTATTAAACTTTAAGCATAGTTTAATAACATGCATAGCATTGGAAATATGGAATCTTAGCATTATTTTTAAAACTATACGTTGCTCTTGAAAATTGCTTGGCTACTGTAATGAATTTTAAGTGAGAGTGAGTCCTTTTTTTCCAGCGTGCCTTGAATGACGTCTACTATACACAAATACAGTTTTTTTCACTCCAACAAAATTGCATTTACATGATATTGACAGCCAGTCATGAATAATTACGCTATTAAAACAATCATCCAGAGACATTTTATGTACTGTTAAATAACCATATAATCGTGAACACATACATTTAAGCATCCAGGAATAGATACAGTCAATGTCCAAAAAAGCTACAATCGAATAATTACTTGATCTCGGCCTGGAATCATCTATGATTATGAGAGAAGAAGATCAAGAATGCGAAGATCCCTGGCATGGATTCGAACTCAGTGCATGGTGGCATACTTATCAACATCCAACTTCTAACCCTCGCCATTAGAGTGCAGGAGTGTCTTCTTTGTCACACGCTACAGATTTGCGACAGTGCCCTGAAAAACAAAATTTCATGAAGTCACTATATTTAAAACCTAACGAACCAAAATTCACATATGACCTTCTGAGAAGGCGAACCTCCAACCTCTCATGGAAAATACAGATTTTACAATTCTAAGGATATGAGGTTCGTTCACTCTATATGGATCATTAGAAGCCAATTAGAAAAAATATATGCCATACAATTGCTCAATGTCAAAAGGATCGATTCCTTCAGGCCCATGAGAGAGGGAGAGGCATTTGTCATGATCCGCTCCATTTGGGAGAAGAGAAAAAGCAAAGCAAGAACAACAAAGTTGCAGAGAGACAAAGTTGGAGTTATTAAGAGTAAGAGCAGTTATTAAAGAAACCCAGGTACACAATCTGAACATTAAAATAAAGGTCCAGGAGCACAATCTGAACATTAAAAGAAAGTCACAAACCAGAGAAGGAAATTGTAAACTCTATTTAAAACATTAATTAAATTTTTCCATTGTCTCCGCTAATTGAATTGAATAGTGGATGTGGATGACCGAGAGAGCTTACAAGTTCAATGACAATTCCCCGTCTGTTTGGTCAATGGTGCCTGTAAATCACCTCAAAAATCGGTTAAATTTTCTAAATCTCATAAATCTGTCACATATATTAAATCCTATAAAATCAGCCCAACAATGAATTCTCAAATGAGAAACAAAAAAAGAAACATAGAAAAACCTAAGTAGATCTTGCCAAAGGAGCCGATGCCAATTTTGCACACTACTCTGTATTTATTTCCTACTCTTGAATCCATGTTACGTATTCTAATTAATGGAAAATCGACAAGAAGTTTTTGCAAGATGTCATAGAGGGTAGTTATTATTAACTATTAACTAATTATTAATCTGAAATTATTATTAATTATTAATTGATTATATTGTTCAATCATCTAACATTAAATCTAAAGGTGCAGAGTGCTGCAAAGTGGCACCTAGGGGAGTTGTTTTCAAATAAAAATTCCTTACAACGTAAATATTTAATTTGCAAAGTTGAACATGGTGGTTTTCAATAATGACAAATAATAACATAAATATGAAAAATAATATTTTCAATAATATTAAAAATATCTAATGTGCAAAGTTAAACATTGTAACTTGCATTGATTAGCCAACTCTATAATTAATGCAGCCTTGGAAAATACTAATAATAAAACAAAAATTACACACAATTAACTAAAATACTACATTTACCTGAACTAATAATAACTAATAATAAATTGAAAATTACGTAAAACAAAATTCACCCTATTAAGAATAGCTCAATTGCCCATAGCCTTGTTATAAAATCATATATAAAACAAAAAAAATCAAAATTTAAATAACAGTGGATTAGACCAACAAAAAATTACACAATTCATTCACAAATCCAAACATAATCTTCATAATTATATACTTTACCATCATCCTTTTAGAAAAACAAACATCCTTTTAAAAAACAAATAGAGACCCTTCAACAACATTTCAACTAGAACAGCATCATGCTACATAAAAACCAAATATCCGTTAGCATTCTAAATCGATTTGTATTTCATTTCTAACCATCGTTAGTCAAGATAAACCCTATAAATCCCAGAGATAACTCCTAGTAGTTGACAAGCAAAGATGTCATCGCCAGGTTATCATCATTCCGCGTTTCTGTTAGGTTTCCTATTCCACCACACCACTGCTGAATAGCGGCGTAGGAGTCCAGTAACTTGTGTTGGATGGTATCGAAAATAAAGCATAGCTGAGAAAAACCCTCGTATCGCTTTATAAAAGTGTACATCATGGCTTCCTGAGGTGTTCTAAAGTCCTGCAAGATTTCGTTCGTACGCTGATCCACGAGGTCGTGGTCGATTCCGCTGTTTGCGAGGCCATGTGCGAAGTTATACAGCCTGTGTTTGAAACCTAAGTAGGAGCTGCAATACGGTGTTGTTATACTTTGTGAGCCTTTGATCCCTCACCTTGTACCCCCCATTCACCTGCCACAAAACATTCATTCATATGCATACCCTACAGTTACTAAGCCGTTTGTTTGGGTTCCTCACAAAAAATTGTAGCAACGGGAGGAAGCAAGAGGCTTAATTGGTTGCAAACGAGCTCACTATCTCCATAGACCACAATATCGGTAATATCATTTGTGAGAGCACGTTGAAGCACCATATATGAAATTTTCCCTTTAAGCTAAAGATAGCTACCCTAGCCTTCATGTTCTCAGTATAGTCATGCAACTTGAACTACTTTTTTATTCCCAAAATCCAAGCCTCTACATCCTTTTTTTCTTTATATCTCCAATAATGGTTGGGGGTTTTTCTTTCTAAATGTATTCTTGCATGGGATTCTTTCTACTCTTCCTTTGATGATGATATCTTGTTCCATTGTCTAATGATTGGCTAGGAATGCATAGTTATGTTTCTGGAGAGCTAATGAAATCTTGTCCTCCTTTTGTGTGTATTCTCCTCTTTCTTGATTGACTTCCTTCTACTTTGTTATCATTCCATTTGCGCTTGTAGATTTCTCATGGGCTATCCTTAGGCTTGTTCTTTCCTAATGCCTAGTACCAATTTCCTACTATATTTTTCTTTGTAATTATGGTAGTCTTTGAAACAATATGGAATTTACTTTTTCTTTTTCTCTAAAAATATTTTGAGTGTATACCTTGTAGCTTCTTATTTCATCTCTTGTGCTTCTAAGAGTGTATATCAGTTCAAGAATGTCCTCCTATTTCATCTTCCAAACTAATTCTTCTTCAAGTCCTTGTTGGGTTTTGTTCATACCATGTTGTTGACCTCTATTGTTCATCTTTTATTTTCTTTTTTGAGCCTTGGTCCATGTTAATATGACTTTACACACATGTAAATATTAGCCAAGAATAAAGAAGATGCAATTGACACACTATTTTGCAACCAACATGTATACCAATCAATCATCTAGGATATACATGTGAGGCTCTTCAGGTATAGTGTCTAAACCAATGGATTTGATACCACTTTATAACACATACCCTTACCATCCCTAGACCCTACTAAGAAAGAAATGGGGTGGTTACTATGCTAACATGAGATCTAAGGTAGCGTTATGGAAATGAGGTCTAAAAATTTCAATCTTTTTCAACTTCGTTAAACCTTCAAATGGATGACATCAGTTTTTCATCTTATCGAAGACTTAGTGACATATCCAAATGCTTCTAAAGCCAACATAGA